>OX637658.1:7284364-7740177 GCA_951802225.1 Euspilapteryx auroguttella | reverse complement strand
CTGACCGCTGAGCGAAGCAGCCCGCTCGGCGCGCGGCAGCACGGCGGTGGCGGCGGCGGGCGCGGCCGGCGGCGGCCAGAACGTCTTGCGCGGCACGGACACCCAGCCCGGCCGCTCGCCCTCGCGCGCCGCGCCGCGGACCAGCTCCAGGATAAACTTGCCATCTGAAATTTTAAAACTTCAATATTAAAACAATTGTAAAGTGGCGAATTTTGAAGAGGATTTGTGAGATTGTAAAGGTTTGAAACTTGTTGCAACAAATGAACTTGTTGAACATCTCTGGGACGGTGGCGGCGGCGAATTTTTTCACTACGTTTACTTGATTGTTTTATTACCGTTAAGTAAAAATAAAATGTGTATTTTATAGATAGATTGATCATGACAGCGAGCGGCGTACTGCGAAGTCGCACTAGGCGAGGGTAATGAACCAGAACTTTTATGAGCTGTTCAAACCGACACAGTGTACATTATTTGATACTAAAAACCACCACTACCGCTAGTCGCGCCTGTCTGTGGCAGGCCTAATGCTAAGACAAAACCGAAACATGTAGCAACAAAGCTAAATTCCTGTATAATTTTGTGTAACACAGATAATTGCCCTACGCTAGTAAATTAACATTAAGATAATCTAATGCATTTATAAATATTTACCAAATAAAACAACTAAATATACAGTCTCTAAGACTTAAAAGATAAGTCTTTATTGCAATTGAAGAACCTTTCAAAAACTACAAACTTATGAACTAAACATTTGTTAATGTGTTAAAGCATCAAATGACAGAACCTTATATGGCTGAAAGATGATATTACAGAATGTGTCTGAACCTATTATATAATTGTAGTTTCATTATGTCATTATAAAGCAAAAATTCACATTAAACCACATAATATATTTGAAACCATGTCAGGGAATGGTGGGTCTTTAACATGAAAACAAATTGTGTCAAAATTTATTTTATTTCAGTCTTTTTCTTAAGATGTGGTTTAATCAAAGTTTTATTGATTGATCTTAAATGTGTTCCGGCAGACATTGTAAATGGTAAATTTTGAATACTGAGTCAGTCAAAAGGCGCATGACAAGCTTTTATGGCAGAGTCCATCCCATGTCATAGAGACATAGGCTAAAAAGATGTCACTGTGAGCTTTATCAACTGGAGGTCATCCTTTAGCAATGAGATTAATCTTCATTTTAATATTTGACAGTAAAGTGCAGTCAGATTTTAACACATCATGCTGAACAAGGTTCTGACTGCTCATTAGTAGTTACTAAGCTAATAACATGATAAGCATAATTATCACTCATTTATCACTACTCTACTGACCAAGCCCCAACAAATTTTAAATATTAAGGGTTACAAATTTATGATACTTGTTACCATGGTACTAGTAGGTTTTTTAATTACCAAAGTGATTGTGCAGTTGTTAGACAAACCTGTATATAAGCTCATTTAACCACAGCTTTGACTGTACTATGTACAGACAGACACATTGCATCACTATCGCTCAGTTTTTTTTTCCACTGGGATGATCACAGCTACATTACAAAACAGAACAATAGTTTAAGCTCCGCTTAAGACAATCAGAAGAGCTCACTCAAATGTGCCAGCAAGATTATCAGAGCATGAATGACTTTCTAGTTTTTCTTTCCACACTCTCAGCATGTACATACTAAAAAACCTTACTCTTACTAAACATCTGCCATAAATATACTATCAGCTGATCACTGCTTCATTTACCTTTGAAAAATTTGAGACTGCCACCAGAAGCTGAGTGTGTAGAACTGAGCTGGGGCACCTCCTCGCTGTCACCCTTACTGCTGCCGTTACCATTCACGCCATGTCTTCTGTCTACTTCCTCTGTCATTTTGGTACATGTTGTCAGAGTTGTGGTAGTTCCTTCCTGTATATGCATTTCATTTCGAGTGCTCAATCACACGAGCAACTGTTTAGTCCGAGCGCACTCGCCATGTCGCGCCGCGCGCGGGCGTCGGCAGCTCGCGGGCCACCACCACACTCACTGGAAACGCCAGAGTCCACATCTTAGAGCCACCTGTGTTCGAAAAAAAGCACTCAAACAGCCTCTCCACTCTGACACATTCCTAATTCGGCTACCGTTTGATTCCCTCCTCTGGTGAATCGGGTCTTGGGAACTCGCGTTCGTTACATTGACACTGGCTGAATATTTTGGTAGGTTTCACTGTGACGCCGGAATTTAGATGCAAACCAGCCCACGACAACTAAAAGCTGTTCGTTTCTCAATAGTTCATTCACACCCAGCATCCATTTTGATTCGTTCAAACAAATTTCGTTCCTTTTGAGCACAAAAATAAAATAAACCACAAATCCGAAGAAATCGGAATGCGTTGTAAATTCGTTTAGTTACTGCTAAGGCCTATGCTTTACTGGCTTTACTCCTTAGGCGTCGACCATGAAAAATATATAAGTAGATTTTGATAAATGGCAGTAAAAAGTTTATAAAAATTAATATAATATTAATTGTGTGAGGTGTGATGAAATATTACTTAAAATGTTATTGTGATAAAACTTTTACTAAAGAAATTAAAAATTTGTCTTTAAAAACTATTGACCATGTATAAAACGCAAAATAGATTGCGTTCAGAACTCGTCACTTCCGGTAAGCACAGATAACATAATTTCTACTTTTAAAAAAAAAGTTAATACCTAGAGATGCGGCTAATGTGGTTTATTCGGCCGCACAGTTGCACACATAAAGTTCGGCTGAAGTTTTGTATCAATCAAAATATACCAAAACAAAGTCGCTTCCCACGTCTGTCCCTGTGTATGCTTATATCTTTAAAACTATGCAACGTATTTTGATGTAGTTTTTTTTATGATACAGTTATTCAAGAGGTTTTTTTATGTGTGTATGTACAGTCACGGACACGGTCGGCGTAACACTTCCGGTTTTACTGTATTGCAAAATAGCTCTTGTTCTTTGGTAATACAGTCTAGGCCTGACGAAACCATAGACAAATCTGTTACGGCCTCCTAGTCCGTGACTGTACAGTCAAGGACTAGACTGTATTACCAAAGAACAAGAGCTATTTTGCAATACAGAAAAACCGGAAGTGTTACGCCGATCGTGTCCGCCACTGTACATACATGCACACCACCGAAGTTCGCCGGGTGCCTAGTGACCCTAGTGAGTTCAATCGTCTCATCTTCCAGACTCTACCAGCAATCAACGTGAACGTCACAGCTCTGGCTCTGGGAGGAGCCGCTGGGCACGATGGTTGTCATATTTATAGTTTTTACAAAAAAACTATAATGGCTGATTCTATCAGATGCCAGACAAAACGATTTACATCTTCAAAATAAATTAAATCATGTAATGCAGGTTTTAATGTTTACCATAGCTCGACCGGCGGGATCCTGGGGCCCTTGGGCACACAAGAAGAAGAAGAAGCACAAGTTTTTTTTATAAAGAAATTAGGGCGCCCGCGGCTTCGCCAGCGCATTTACCCTTGTGACATCAAATTCTCAATTTTCCCGTAGACATTTCAGGATAAAAAGTAGAATTTGTCCTTTCTCAGGCTCTAGACTATCCATATACCAAATTTCATTCTAATCGATTCAGTAGTTTTCTCAGGAAAGCGAGACAGACAGACAGACATAGTTACTTTCGCATTTATAATATTAACTATTAAGTAGTATGGATATATTTTTTTTGTGGAAAAGTGATATAGTAAGGAAATAATTAAGGACGATCTGCAAGGTTTGGCACAAAATTCAATTTGTTTGCGTTTTTTATTTATCCTGGCAAAAGCATTCGTTCTTAGTAAAGTTCGATTATCTTCCCGCAGCTAAATAACCTTCTCTTAAATGAGCGCTTTTCAACTGTCACTTTTGGTTACAAAGACTGCCATAAGATGGCACTAGCAATCAGGTTAAATGTCAAATTCTATATGAATTCAATCAGTCAGGTCAATCAGATTTGACGTTGACATTACACCTACATACATTGGCTATACAGTGCCATCTTTTAGCATTGTCCTAGAACCATTAAAACTGTCAAAAACGAAAACCCCTCATTGTTAACATCGATTTTTAATAAAGTTTTAATGTACAGTGGCGGACACGATCGGCGTAACACTTCCGGTTTTTGTGTGTCCAGTGTTACGCCGATCGTGTCCGCCACTGTACATACCATAAAAAAGGCTACATAAATTAATAAAATGTTTCTGATTCTGAATAGAATACAAAAAAAAGCATTGGTGGGCAACACTGTTGTCGGAGTTGCGTTGTTTCCTATTCCGGGCTCGGCACGGCAGTCGGCTGGAATATGTCTGGCGGAGGAATCTAATATCTTAACTAATCTGTACTGCTGTGTCGGTCGGCCATATTGTATACAAACTAGACTTGGGTACTCCCAGCTCCGGAGAGGGATTGGACTTATCTTGTCCGGATCCGCTCTGGGATTCTACTCATCTTATCGAGCCGGGTCCCCTTTCTTATTCCGATTCCCATACACTCCAAGCACTTCGCGCGAGTCATCAAATCTGGATCCGTCCGCGTCTAATCTCAGCCCGCCGCGCGAACATTGACAGTGGGTGTGACCGAATCGTCGACCGGGCCCCGCGGCCGCCGCCGCCGGGCCCTGTGGCCGGGCCGAGCGAGCGCGAGCGCAGTATCCGAACGATCCTAATCTTATTCTTATTCCCATCCCATCTCAGTCTTCCTCAGAAGTCTGAGACGACGTGACGTGCGAGTTCGTCCGAGCCGAGCTCTCGCTCCGGACTTATTTGGGATCCGGCTCGATAAGAAAACTGTGGAGTGATTCAGATTTTAAGATTCGGGAGAGGATCTAGCTCATTTAAGTCTTCTTGTCCGGAGTTACCCAAGCCTAATACAAACTGGAGTGAGCCGAGCTGTTGTAAAAAGGAAAAGAGCGATCGTGTTCAAGAGAAAGTAAAGGAAACGTCGTGGTGTTATTTCTTTAAAGTTGTGATCAAAATAAATTTATAAACATGTCTGCGTCAGAGGCATCTTACCAGCGTAAGGTTATACCAGAAGATCTATCGCATGTCGAATTCGATACAAGTGAAGATGTTGAAGTTATTCCAACTTTTGATGGCATGGGCTTACGTGACGAGCTACTTCGGGGTATCTACACCTACGGTACGTGCCACTCAACTACCCATCCCCTAGCTAGCCAAAAGACAAATTTTGTGTTTATCTCTAGTCATTGCTATAAGTGCGCCACCTAGTTTAATGTTTTTTGTTGTTTCAGGTTTTGAGAAACCTTCTGCTATTCAGCAGCGAAGTATACAACCAATAATAAAAGGAAGAGACGTAATCGCCCAAGCCCAATCCGGCACAGGAAAAACAGCAACATTCTCAATTTCCATCCTACAGTCCCTGGACACTACACTTCGTGAGACTCAAGTATTAGTGCTTTCGCCTACACGTGAGTTGGCCACGCAGATCCAGAAAGTTATTTTGGCTTTGGGTGATTTCATGAATGTCCAATGTCATGCTTGCATTGGTGGCACCAATCTTGGAGAGGACATCAGAAAGCTGGATTATGGACAACATGTAGTGTCTGGTACTCCAGGAAGAGTATTTGGTAAGGTCTATAATCTATAAAACAGGTTTTGAAATATATTTACCAAAACAATCCAATTCTTGCCTCCATGCAAAAGATAATAGTTACATATATTTTTTCCAGATATGATTAGACGGCGAGTGTTGAGAACCAGAGCACTAAAAATGCTGGTGCTTGATGAAGCAGATGAGATGCTAAATAAAGGTTTCAAGGAGCAGATTTACGATGTCTACCGTTATTTGCCGCCAGCAACACAAGTTGTGCTCATCTCTGCAACACTTCCTCATGAGATTCTTGAAATGACATCCAAATTCATGACAGAGCCAATTAGAATTTTGGTGAAACGGTATGTATACTTAAATTGTTTCCCCCTTTTAGTGAAAATTAGTTTTAAGATAATAATAAAATACTTTTTTCTACTTCACAGTGACGAGTTGACACTGGAAGGCATCAAGCAGTTCTTTGTGGCTGTGGAACGTGAGGAATGGAAGTTTGACACTCTCTGTGACTTGTATGACACACTTACAATCACACAGGCAGTCATATTCTGTAACACAAAGAGGAAGGTGGACTGGCTAACGCAGAAGATGCAGGAGGCTAACTTCACAGTCAGCTCAATGCATGGAGACATGCCTCAGAAGGAGCGAGATAATATCATGAAGGAATTCCGCTCTGGGCAAAGGTTGCTATAGATTTTTTTAATAGTATTTGTGTGGCATATGAAAGGGTTTTAGTTTTTGAAATGTTACAGTATAGTTTTAATTTATTTCCTGTTTGTTTCAGTCGTGTTTTGATCACCACTGACGTGTGGGCACGCGGTATAGATGTGCAACAGGTATCACTGGTCATCAACTATGATCTGCCAAACAACCGTGAGTTGTACATCCATAGGATTGGTCGCTCTGGCCGTTTTGGACGCAAGGGTGTGGCTATCAACTTTGTCAAGTCAGATGACATCAGGATCCTGCGAGACATTGAGCAGTACTACTCTACACAAATTGACGAAATGCCTATGAATGTGGCAGATTTGATCTAATATGTCTTAGAAAGATCTCATTTGTAATGTTCTTGGTGTAACAAACAAGTTTCCAGGTTTATGTAGAAAACCCTGCTTACATAGCTGCACCACCTTTATTGTGTAAAATGTAACTCAAAAAATATAGCTTATGATTTCCAAAAAAGGAGTTTTATTTTAAAATGATGATCACATGAGAAACAGTACTTAGCTACCAAATTCTTTCCCTAAAAATTGCAACCAACTAATTGCAAACCTAAAAAAAACAGGTAAAACAAGTAAAATTTTATTTTAAGAAGTAAAGACAAATAAATCTTTATCCATAAAATATAATTATAGACAAACTATGGTATAAATAATTTTACCTTATCAAACTACATAGAACTAATACTAAATAATTTCATATACCAGTTACACAAAGATTTAAAATTATGTTTCCGAAACCTGATGCTAAAATTCTTTGGAATGTTTGGCTAATTATATTTTTTTGGTTCAATTTATCAATGATAATTTTATTTTGAATCTAAAACCTTTGGTCTTACAATGTTATGACCATAACTATAGCACCAGGCTTTTTTGATGGTGTGATGACTGGATCATTAGGGGTGAAATCTTCATCTCTTGAGTTAGTTGATTAGATAATACTTACAGTAATTATTTAGTTATTTGTGATTTTGTAAATTGTGAAGATAGGAATTTAAATATGCTAAATTTAACAAAAGAAAAAAGTTATGTTTTTACAAAACTTATTATAGTTACATCATGATCATCTGCAACAACATCTGGATGTGTTGACCAAGAATTTTCTTTCTCTTTTATTAAATATTCAGACATTCATTGCTCTGCATCAGTGGTGCTGTAAAAATAGTTCCATCTTCTGTAGATGAATATGCATATGACACTAACTAACAAAGCAACAATAACTTCAGTTAGCTGGTCAAGGAATCCAGAGTTGCTATCAGCAGACTCCAGGACTTGCTCCTGCACTGCTTCAGCTGGCTCCAGAGGCTTGGCTGCCTGCTCCTCTTCACCTTTAAATGCTATCTGGTTTAAGACTGTCTGTTCCTCCTCGGTCAGTGGCTGTGCTGCTGTCGATGATAATAGTGATGAAATTTCTCCACACTGCGGACACGTCCAGCTGGTAGATTTCTTTGCTAGAATTTTTCGTTCAGCTGGTGTGTATTCCAGTGACCCGATGGTGCCTTCAGCTGGGGTTGGCATGAAAGCAATTAAGGCTAACAGAGCTGTCCTTATAGACCATGATGGCTGCCAAGTTTCTGGGTGGTGGCCTGATATTGACAAGCAAATTTTCTTGTTGACTTCAAACCTCCCATTCGGAGTAAGAAGAATAATGTGGGGTGGATGCATTGGATATTCTTTGGGCAACAGAATTCTTCCATGATAGATTCCTCCTTCAAACTCTGTTCCTATTGGGCCCCGCACAGTAAAGTGCCACTCGAATAGATTGTCTTCCAGAGGGCGAGCGCAGTACTCCTCTGTTGCATCCGCTAGCTCCAAAGCCTCACGCATGAGGCGTTTTACACCAGGACACTTGGTATTGTATTTTTCCCCTATCTCGGCCATTCTCAATTATTCACGAAAACCTCGTAGATTATTTTTTATATGGGTGTTAAATATGTACAAATTAAGAGAAAAGAAATGACGCAACAGCAACAAGTAGTTACTAAATAGAACGCGCAAATTTTTAACAAAAATTATCTTCTGGTTGGTTTCTCGTTTTCCTGTAAATAAATTCTAGCCAACCAAAAACAGACAGCTTGCCTTGCCTGTCAATCATTTAGTTCAGTCAACAAAATTACTATTTCAATCAATAATACACAGATTATACCATAGATTGGTTTCGATTTTTGATTGTATTTTGTTAAGTATTCGTTCATTCTGACTTCCTTTTTATTTTGTATATAGCAACACTATAAAAAATTAACATGATCATCAATCAATCCATGTCAGTCTCTATGGATGGTCTCTATTTAGATTTCGTTCAGCAATCAATCAATCTGTGTCTACCTACGTCAAACAAAATAACCTAACGCGGCTTGTATGTAGGGTACCTATTTTTAATTTTGATAATAGCCCCAGAAAGGGCTTCTTGAGAATATTGTGGCCTTTAGTGTTAATTTCTAATTATATTTACAACATCTTCAAAACTACAAATGGATGGTCCACCGGGAACAGGCCCACCAAGCAGCGATGGAGGTGTCGGCCCGCCGGGGATGTCTTTTCCTCCGATGCCACCGCCGCCAGGCTCCATGGGGTCTGGGCCTCCAGGAATGCCGCCGCCGCCCATGGGCCCGCCCGGCACCATGGGCCCACCTGTAACGAGTAGTGGGCCACCAAATATGCCACCCGGAATGGGCCCACCACCCGGAATGATGGGAATGGGGCCACCTGGAATGGGTCCGCCTCCCGGTATGGGTCCTCCTGGAATGGGCCCTCCTGGTATGGGTCCACCTGGCATAGGCCCTCCTGGTATGGGACCACCTGGCATGGGTCCACCAGGCATGGGACCACCTGGCATGGGTCCACCAGGCATGGGACCACCTGGAATGGGCCCTCCTGGAATGGGAATGCCGCCAATGGGGCCTGGGATGGGTCCACCAATGGGCCCTCCAGGAATGATGATGAAAGGAAACTTCAATAATCAGGGTATGAACATGGGCCCACCTCCAAATATGGGTGGAATGGGAAGGGGTTGGGATGGCCCACCTGGGTGGGGCAGAAGAGATGGTCCTCCCGGCTGGGATGACCATGATAATCAAGACAACAATGATAATTCTAATGAAGAGGAACAATCTCAACAAAATTCCCTTCCTTCCCTCTTGACTATGAAGATAGACACTCCTGAAGAGTTTAGGATGAAGCAGCAGCCTCCCGCACCCCAGGGACTGGTGCTGCCCAAGGCACTGGAAGAGGCGCTGGCTTACAAGGACCAAAGACAAGCCGCTTTAGGCGATAATAATAAGGAATCACAAGGTAGACTATTTTATTAATCCTAAACTAAATTTTATTTTGAACTAATTATTATTATTTTAATTTAATGGACTTGACTCCACTTCAGTGGAGAATTTTGCCAATGTCAAGTTCACAAATTAGATTAAAAGGGTGGGCATGATTGTAAGTTTATTGGATTATTGTTTTAAAGCTGCTAACAAAACCAATGTTAAAACAACAATATTTTTTAACAAAGTATAATAAATTACTACTAGGGTGGGTTATTATTTATGTAATAATATTTTGTGAATAATTTAATTTTCCAGCTAAAAATAATCTCAGCGCCCCTCCAGCACCTGTGATCAGTACAGAATATGATGCAGAGGATGACGCTGATTCTGATGAGGATAACATACCTGAGGCGCCTTTACCACCTATCATATCCAAACAAGCTAATGAGGTATGTTCAATAAACTAAATAGATAAAGCCTTTCATGTTAGATCTTCTTTCGGAAATCTACATCTGTAGGTCCTATTTTTCATGGAACAAACTACCATCAGACTATATTCATACTTTACCACAGAATACATTCATTACATATTTTTATGTTAATAATCATCTTCAGCCTTACAGCTGAAATTAGTCTACTGCCTGTCATAGCCCTATCCACAGATAGATTACCATATTGACAGGTCTCCCCTCATCCAGCGTACCCCTGCAACTTGTACCAGGTCAATGGACCACCTTTATGAGGGTTTGCTTAATCTTTTTCTTATTTATCTCATTTAATTAATTATATCTTGTAAAATAAGACTTGTAAATTTAATTATGTTATTTAATGGTTAAGCTAATAAGATGCCTTTCAAAAATTACTTCATTGATTACTTCTAAGTATGTTAAATTCTCACTTGCAGGGCCTGAACAAGGCAAGCAAGAACAAGCGCAAGAAGAAGAAGAAGAAGGCGGCCAAACAAAAACGGAAAGAAGAGTCACAAAAGAAGACTGACATTACCAGCGAGCCAACCAAGCAGTCCAGCGACAAGGAGAACGAAAAGGAGGCTCAAATTGAGTAAGTACTGGCAAGAAATTTAGGTGCAATTTGAGTGAAATACAAGGGAAGTAATGGAATTAGTTCACTTTTTGCTACAATAAATGAAGTGATCTATGAAGTGTCTGTAGACAAACCCAAATGTAGGTTTTGCAGAATTTTATTAATTTTGTTTATACAAATTTTTAATAAATAATTTTAAATTTAATTATTGCTTATTAAAAATGTTCTAAAACCCATTCTCTGTACGAATCTCCGGTTCAAATCACTGTAACACGGCAATGATGTTTAATTCGAAATCATCACATTCGAAAAAGTCTATCGTGCGGCACAAAAGAGTTAGTAGAAATTTAAAAATCAATATATATAAAACTCTTCCGTTACTGACTGACTGACTGACTGACTGACAGACAGACAACGCAGAGCCGAAACTACTGGGCGTAGAAAGCTGAAAATTGGCACGTGTGTTCCTTGGGGAGTGTAGGTGAGCACTAAGAAAGAAGGGATTTCCCGAAATTCCCACGGGAACGGGATAAAAACGGGATTTTTGTGTTTATGAGAAATCTGCGCGGGAAAAACCGCGGGGCAGCCTCTAGTGTATGTATATTTGTCGTATTTTCAAAAAAAAATCCTTAAGACGCTATATGAGTTTTTAAGGTTTTTTAAATCAAGTAATTCTCTTACCCTGTTATTCATAAAAATATAAAGAGCATTTTAGTTATTTGACGTATGTCAATTTAGACTGGATGTCACGTATTTACCATACAACAAACCAGAGAAGTAGACCTCCAGTAAAGCTATTTAAAATGTTCATTATCTTTATGAATAATACGGTTAATCTATAAGAGGTAAAGATCTGGAATTTTAACATAACGTTTTTGAGGATATAACAAAGTTTTTTATAATAGAGAAACACTTGTGGAATCAAAAAACCTCGATACATTATTTCGTCAAAGAAAACCATTCCAAAAAACGGAAATAGCCAGTTCTTCGAAATAACTAACTAGTTTTTGTTGAAACTACATAGGAATAATGATAATAAAGTTAATTAAATTCTGGTAATTTAAATTTGATTTAAAAGTTATAATTCAAAAGATATTTAATATTTATTACTTTTTCGAATAAAATGTAGTAACCGATGTGGGCGACTGACATATGACTGTCCTTTTCCCTCAGTATGTTTGAGGGAAAAGGACAACCACAAACACAAGGATCAAAATCCTCGGTCGTTTGATTTATTTCGCGTATATCTTCTTAAGAGGAATAGCACAGCTAAAGTATCGCCACACGCGAAAAAAAAAAAAAAAACTTTTAAACTAAGGCAAATAATAAAAAAGCTAAACAACAGTGCCCTAAAATACTAGGCTGTAAAATCTAGTGGAATACTGTTTCGCATTTTTGATATTTGCATTAGTTTAGAAGATATTATTTTTTTTCGCGGGCGGCGCTACTTTAGTTGTGCTATGGCTCTTAAGAGTATTGCCACTTTTTAATATTTGTTTTTTTTTGTGCCGCACTGTACATACTTTTAATATAGAGGTAAATAAACATGATTGAATACAATAAAAATTCTATCTAAATCTTTTCCACCTGTCTACCAGGTATGTCCAAGAGAGTATACATTTCCACGAGCTGGAGCCAATGTATCGCCAGTTCCATCGCATCTTGGAAGCTTTCAAGATCACGGAGGTCAAGGAGGAGCAGATCAAGGATGAGCCAGGGAAGGACCCCAAGGCTGCCGCCAAGCCCCAGGAAAAGGTCACCGATCAGTTTGCAACTGACGAAGAAGCTGTTGAGGTAGTTTTTTTTAATTAATTATGTGCTATTAGGGCGGGATGGGCGTCCTTAGCGTTGGCTCGCAACCCATCTAGGAGAAGGAAAACTCCAAAATCAAACCCGGTAGGTAGTTCCCGTAAGGCGCAAAAGTGTACATACTAAATGCGGCGACTACAATGGTTAATATCAGAGCAGGATACTAACGTAGGGCGGCGGCGGAAGAATGTTACTTACGTCAACGGCGGCGCCCACAGGCCTAGTTAGAGGTTTACTGCTCACCTACCAACCCGCACCGGACAAGCGTGGTGGGTTAAACGTCCACACCTCTCCCCCAACAAACACAAACACAATGAATAACTACGACCCAAAACCTCGGCCCCCAGTCCCCGGCAGCTCCAGTAGCCCTGCCTACGACGGTGTGCCAGGTAGCTCTGGAGCAGGGGGTGCTAAGAATCCCCGGGCGACTTCTTACCGTCAAACGACCACGGCAAAAAACACGGACTTTGAAAACAAGCTGCATCTATTAACATACAATGTAAGGACCTTAAGTTCAGAAGAAAAATTTATAGAGCTTGAAAATGCTCTAGAAAATATCTCTTGGGATATTATTGGCATGTCTGAGATTAGAAGAGAAGGCCAGGACACGCTAGAACGAAAAGATAATATTTTCTTTTATTCTGGAAAAGCTGGAGGCATGTACGGAGTGGGCTTTTTAGTAGCGAAACGATGGATTAATAATATTATTGAATTTAATGCCTACTCCGACCGAATAGCTGTGCTTAAATTTAGAATCACAGAGAATAAAGTCTTGACCGTTGTCCAAGCCCATGCTCCAACGTCAACACATCCAGACGAGGAAGTAGAATCGTTTTATGACCTTTTAGATGAGGCATGCGACGACAATCGAGAACATTGGATCACAGTCATAGGCGACTTTAATGCAAAGATTGGACCAAGGCTTGACAATGACAACTGTCTTGTGCAGGGACCGCATGGCTCCGGAACCCGAAACCAACGTGGCACACGCCTTATACATTTCGCTTTTGGCCAAAACCTTTCTATCAGCAACACTTTCTTCGAAAAGAAGCCACAAAGAAGGTGGACCTGGATCTCGCCAAATGGCTGTGTGAAGAATGAAATTGATTTCGCGCTAGCCTCAGATAAATCAATAGTCCACGACGTAAGCATAATAAACAATATAAAATTTTCCTCCGACCATAGACCACTCCGTGTTAAACTGGTATTCAATTTAAAAATTTACCGTCAAAAACTGTTTAAATCCAGGATAAAACATTTAAATCGTAACACTTTGATTTCGAACATAGATCAGTTTAAACTAGAACTCACCAATAGCTTCAATTTGCTACAAACAATAGATAATAATGATGTTCAAGGATACTACAACATAATTCAGGACAGCGTTACAAAGGCCAGCAAAACAATTCATAAAACCAAAAATAAATTGAAAAAACTTTCAGACGAAACCCTTACACTAATAAATCAAAGACAAATACATAGAAACGATATAAGCAGCAAAAATTACAGAATCTTAGATAAACAAGTGAAAAGAGCAATTAGAAAAGATGTACGTATCTTCAATACAAAATTAGTCCAATCCGCATTAGTAAAGAACACATCCCTTAAAATTGCTAAGAAAGGAATTACCCAAAATAAATCCTGGATAACATGCTTGAAAGACAAAAATGGCATCAAACAACGTGATAGACGTAAGATTTTGTCCGTTTGTACCGATTTTTATCAAAATCTATACTCCGACTTGTACTCAGCAGCTAAAACCAGTTCCTAAACAGATACAGACTTTCGTTGTCCCGAGGATATTTCACCAATCACTGGCTATGAAGTTCATTGTGCGCTCCGCTCAATGAAGTTTAACAAGAGCCCGGGCCATGACGGCATATCAACGGAAGCTCTGAAACTTGGAGAACCCATCTTATTGCCTCATATTACAAATTTATTTAACTCCATCTTGCATACGGGGCGATTCCCGGTAAATTTTTGTCACTCGGAGATAATACTGCTATTCAAAAAAGGCGAGAAAGCGGATATCGGCAACTATCGTCCCATCAGCCTTACATCCCACCTCTACAAGGCCTTCATTAAAGTGATTGAACGTCGCATATCCGCTCTTCTCGACCAAGCTCAACCACCGGAGCAGGCCGGTTTTCGCCCTGGTATGTCTACCACGGATCATCTACATGCTTTGAATCAGATCTTTGAAAAACATCAAGAATACCGCATCCCTCTTTATGTTGCATTTGTAGATTATTCGAAAGCATTTGATAGTTTGTCTCACGATTCCATATTCACATCTCTCCATAGTCAACAAATAAACCCCTTCTACATAAATCTCCTTAAACATATTTATAATTACAGTACTGCTGCCATAAAACTTCAAGTGACGGGACCTTCTTTTCCGATTGAAAGGGGTGTTAAACAGGGCGACCCCCTCTCTCCTAAATTGTTTACCAGCGTATTAGAAGAGGTATTTAAAAAATTGGAACCGGAATGGGAGAACAGGGGCATAGACATCGGCGGAGCGAGACTCACAAACCTCCGCTTCGCTGATGACATAGTTTTGTTTTCCAATTCAGCATCTGAGCTACAATCTATGCTACAACACCTCAGCAATGCAAGCCTCGAGGTGGGACTAAGAATGAACATGTCGAAGACCAAGGTTATGACGAATCATACACAGCATACAGTGGAAGTGGATGGAGTGAAGATTGCATATGTCCAAGAATACATCTACCTCGGCCAAATAGTCTCTTTTCAGGCACGACAGGACAAGGAAGTCGAAAGACGCACTGAAAATGCCTGGAAAAGCTATTGGTCGATGAAGGAGCTAATGAAGGGGGACCTTCCCCTTTCTTTAAAACGTAAGCTCATGGACATGTGCATTCTTCCCATCCTTACCTACGGAGCTCAGACTTGGTCTTTGACTGACATCCAAAAG
Organism: Euspilapteryx auroguttella; assembly: GCA_951802225.1. Lineage (NCBI taxonomy): Eukaryota > Metazoa > Arthropoda > Insecta > Lepidoptera > Gracillariidae > Euspilapteryx > Euspilapteryx auroguttella. Next base: position 7,724,846 of record OX637658.1, on the reverse strand, counting down.
TTCAAACTCGGGGTTTGCCAAAGAAACATGGAGCGCAGTATTCTCGGGGTCCGGTTGATTGACCGCGTCCGAAACACTGAGCTGCGCTCCAAAACTAAAATATTAGATGTAGCTCAGAAAGCTGCCCAGTTGAAGTGGGACTGGGCCGGCCACGTAGCTCGAATGCAGCCTACCAAATGGGCCCGAAAAGCGACAGAATGGCTACCAAAAGACGCGAAGAGGCACCGTGGTCGCCCGAAAAAGAGATGGAGCGATGAGCTGAGAGCAGTAGACAAAAACTGGTGGCAGACCGCGCAAGAACGCGATGAGTGGAAGAAGGGGAGGGAGGCCTTTGCCCAGCAGTGGGACAGTACAGGCTCGTAATAATAATAATAATAATGGCGTAGGGATGTGACGACCCCATCGCCCAGTGGAAATTCCAGTACTTTCGGTCTGGAACTTCCATTGCAATTAGTCACCGCAGGGACGGCTTGTGGCGAGTCGATGGTGAGTGGCGACACCACGGACCCTATACCTCCAGGGGGACACACGCACTCATCACACACACACTCACATGCAGTCATCACAGACACACACCCCCCCGCCTCTGAGCTTGCCTTCACCAGCCGGCCAGAGTGGAGTAGCAAGAGCGAAGCCTATGCTCCAGGTTGGAAGTGTAAAATGTCATAACGCCGGGTGCATCTTATGCTGCCCGCAGTCTCACCTCTCGACAACCTTAGCTGTCCACGACCAGTGTTGCGACCCGTTGCCAATATATCGGCGACTTAGTGGAAGCCCACCCAGTGGACAGCGAGTCACCGCCTGCCATGATAATTAGTGAAATGTTGCATTAAAGGCAGGCGTACCGGTATTTCACTCCATAGCACCAGTTAACCGGTCCATTAAACAGTTCACCCCATAAACCATTTCTTGTCATCCATTTTACAATAGTTCCTATCACCTTCTGGGTGCCGCCTCTGGGTGCATGATCTATTTGTGCATTTAGTGGCGGTGCCTGGTTGGTGATCCATATACAATATAGCAAAACTCTCGAAAGGGCCTCTACGAGTTGGATTCGTCCCCTCGCACGCCTCTCAAAGGACCGGGCTCCATCCCGTGATACCGAAGAGTATTGAGAAACATAATAATAATAAATGTGCTATTTAAATTATTGTGTACCGTGTTATTTAAATAATTGTGTTCCCAATATGTCTTTTGAGTTTTTAAGGATTTTTTTTTAATATCTTGTCCGAGCATTTTGTATACATTGAAAATGCGTGATTTAACGTACCAATAAATTTGTCCTATAAAGAAAAGCGCAGCAGACGAGAAGGACCGCCTATCGAAGCGCAAACTGAAGAAGCTGTCCCGACTGACGGTGGCGGAGCTGAAGCAGCTGGTGCCGCGGCCGGACGTGGTGGAGATGTACGACGTCACGGCGCGCGACCCCAGGCTGCTGGTGCAGCTCAAGGCTCACAGGAACACCGTGCAGGTGCCGCGACACTGGTGCTACAAGCGGAAGGTACGGACTTACTGTAGCTCCATTTTTATATAAAAACGAGCTGGCCGGCTTACTTCGTTTCGCCATAGAATATAACATACTACAAAAGACTTGGCTCTATAGCCTATGTTCTTTTGACTGCCCAGAATGGCCGAACAAAAAAATAAACAACAACAACAAACCACTTGTCAAAATATGTAAACAACGGACAAAATATTGCATCTTGGGTTACATTATTTGAGTTTAGGTAAGGATCCCTATTTTTTTGAAAATCTAATATAGTCTATGACACTCGGGGTTAGTGTAGCTTCCTATCAGTGAAAGAATTTTTCAAATCGGCATAGTATTTCCGGAGCCTATTAAATTCATTACAAACAAACATTAAATTAAAATTCATTAAAATGAATGGTTCAACAAAAAACAAGAAAGTGCAGAGTTTAATTATTATTGAGCTGAAGAATTTAATAAAGCCAGGAGTTACTTTGCAGAAATGTGTTTCTCTGAACAAATCAATAGTTTAATTCCTAGTCTTCTAAGGAATTTACATTTTTTACCGACTTCAAAAAATTTGGTTATCAGTTTGACCTGTATGTATGTATGTTTGTCCGCAATTATCTCTCGTTTGGCTGAACTGATTTTGATGCGGTTTTCAGATAAGTATTTGTTACATTCAGGAGAAAGTTTTAGTTAACCGACTTAGAAAAAGAGGAAGTGCTCAGTTGATGTATGTGTCAGTTAATTGAAGGTGGGTTCCTTTTTTTGTAAAAAAATAATATAATATGATACATGATTCGCAGTACCTGCAAGGCAAGCGCGGCATAGAGAAGCCGCCCTTCGACCTGCCGGAGTTCATCAAGAAGACCGGCATCATGGAGATGCGCGCCTCGCTGCAGGACAAGGAGGAGACCAAGACGCTGAAGGCCAAGATGCGCGAGCGCGGCCGGCCCAAGCTCGGCAAGATCGACATCGACTACCAGAAGCTGCACGATGCTTTCTTCAAGTTAGTTTCTTGTTTTAATTTCTACAGTGGCGGTCTAGGACGGCGTAACACTTCCGCTTTTAGCAAAATAGCTCTTGTTCTTTAGTAATACAGACTAGCTCGCACGCGACTATAGACAAATTTGTAACGCCGTCCTAGACCGCCACTGTACAGGATGTTTCTGACATGTCTGTTGTTAATTTGAGCTGCTATTCAATTCACCATTGCTCTTAAAAAAATATATTTTACAATGGATGAGGGGGGGTGACGCCTAGCCAGGACAGGTTACGCTTTCATTTCGTAGGGTAACCTTAAATCACCTTCACTATTAGTTTTGAATTCCTTGTCTTTTTTTTATTTTCGGTGAGACCAAAAAATTAGTAATTTTTGTCGTTTATTTTTGGTCTCATTGTCCTCAGTTTGAATACTGGATTTTAACAATATTTGAAGAAGTTTCAGTGTTTTAATTTCCCATTTATATAGGCTTAGGTAGTCTGCGGTGTGCTCCAGAAATTAGTAAGTAAATATTTAACTTTTTAACATAATTTATAAGAAATATGTAATAGTCACGATATAATTTATATCATAGTTTACGTACTACCAACGAATTTTAATTTTTGAAAAAATATGTAATGTAATCAAACAAAATATTCAAAAAAATTATTCTCACGTGATAGAACAACCCAAAAAACAGGTCGATCTCGAAGTCCACAACTTAGCTTGTTCTGTGTGGATCTAATGTAATAAGACAATCTTCCACTCCTCCAGATGGCAGACGAAGCCGCGGATGACGATCCACGGCGACCTGTACTACGAGGGCAAGGAGTTCGAGACGCGGCTGCGGGAGAAGAAGCCCGGCGACCTGACCGAGGAGCTGCGCACCGCGTTCGGCATGCCCGTCGGCCCGGGCTCGCACAAGGTATACTTGTAGCCTGTAGCTGCGGGAGAAGAAGCCCGGCGACCTGACCGAGGAGCTGCGCACCGCGCTCGGCATGCCCGTCGGCCCGGGCTCGCACAAGGTATACTTGTAGCCTGTAGCTGCGGGAGAAGAAGCCCGGCGACCTGACCGAGGAGCTGCGCACCGCGCTCGGCATGCCCGTCGGCCCGGGCTCGCACAAGGTATACTTGTAGCCTGTAGCTGCGGGAGAAGAAGCCCGGCGACCTGACCGAGGAGCTGCGCACCGCGCTCGGCATGCCCGTCGGCCCGGGCTCGCACTCGGGGAGTGATGAGCCAACGAAGTTCCATTCTTAAAAATCAATTTTGCTGCCTTAACTTTAAGAAGACATAATATTAGTGTGCGCTTCGTCCGTTCCCGTGGGATTATTACGATATAAAAGTAGCTAGACTATCTCTATCTCTAATACCAACATTTATTTCAATTCCTTTAGTAGTTCAGGCGTGAATGCTGTACACAAATACACTTTCGCATTAGTATGGATCGAATACCCAAAAAACCTAAAATACATTACCACTTATTATTGTAAATAGACTAAACTCGAATCGACTTAGAATTTGAGCGCGAATATTTCCATTCATTTATTTGATTATACTCTGTTTTTTTTAACAAACTAGTACCGAAAATGTTTAAACGCGTTGCTATTGGTCCACTTTATCAACGTAATAAGTCCATAAGACAATCACCAGTCATAGTCCAATAACACATTTCACTCTGTCGATATCGGAAATGAGGGAGAGACATACTCAGTACTCGTTTGTTAAAAAAAGATCTTTAAACCCGAAAGTATTTATCTATTCTGTAAAAGATTTGGCTAGCCTACCCTCTTTTCATGCCCTAATTTCCACCCCCCATCCAAAGGTGCCGCCACCATGGCTGATCGCCCAGCAGCGTTACGGTCCCCCGCCTTCGTACCCCAACCTGAAGATCCCGGGGCTGAACGCGCCCATCCCCGAGGGTTGCGCCTTCGGCTACCACGCCGGGGGCTGGGGCAAGCCGCCCGTTGATGAGTTGGGAAAGCCGCTGTATGGAGACGTGTTCGGACACCAGGCTGCTGGGAACGATGTGAGTTGCCTTGAACAAAATATTTTACTGCGGCAAAATACTTATTTAATAGCAATATAGCAATATTACCGTGTATAAAAATTTACCGTGTGGTGTTAGCATAGAATTCTACCTTCCCATTTTCTCCCGTGGGTGTCGTAAAAGGCGACTAAGGGAATTTCTAAAGGATGGACAGCAGCTGCAGCTCCTTCTTTGAAAAATTTAAACAATTAAAAAAAAAATACAATCGCGATTATAGCAAACACACCATAAGGTTTACTGATTTGCTCTTGTGATGATGTCTAGGGGAGTCCTGTGTCCAGCTGTGGACGTCTTATAGATTATGATGTAAATATATGTATTTAGAAAGTTCATCTGTTTTGACCTATTTATACTTTTCTAGGACAATGACGACACAGAAATTGACAGGACAATGTGGGGCGAACTCGAGTCTGAATCCGAAGAAGAATCAGAAGATGGTAAGACATAAACTTTGTCTTGTTGCATACTACATGCTTTGATATCATGCAAGTGAATACTTATTTCAAAACAGTTGTCTAACAAAACACTTCTTTTTATTGTTTTGCGATTATTTTAACAAAAACATATTTAAAATCCACTTTAATTCAACCAGATGAGTCGGAAGAGGAGTCCGGGGCTCCAACGGCGAGCGAGGCGGCGGCAGGCCTGGCCACGCCGGGCGAGGGGCTGGTGACCCCGCTGGGTCTCACCTCGGTGCAGCTCGGCCTCGAGACTCCCGACTCCATCGAGCTGAGGAAGAAGAAGGTCGACACTGATATAGAAGGGTGAGTAAGGGGCTGGTGACCCCGCTGGGACGCACCTCTTTACAGCTCGGCCTCGAGACTCCGAGATCAGCAGACGAACTAAAGTTACCGAAATAGCCCAAAGAATGAGAGTGGGCAGGGCTGGTGTTCTGGAATGTTCAGCAGTGGACGCCTTTTGGATAAATATGTTGAAAATACAAGTTTACTTAACTTTAACTTGCTCTACCACAAAAAGACAACCTGTGCGGTTATTATTGGTCATACGAATTCGCGAACTTTTTTTGTGGTTATTGTAAATGATATTAGACTAATGAAGTGTGTATTGTTTGACAGCGGCGAGTCGCCGGCGCTGTACCAGGTGCTGCCGGAGCGGCGCGTGGCGCTCACGGCCGGCGTGCTCGGCTCCACGCACGTCTACGACGTCGGTCAGTGCCCCCTCTACTCTACTCTACTCTACTCGATACTTTATACCCCAATGTTCATTGCGCTTTCAATTTTTTTGCTTTCATTCAGCTACTTTATTGATTCTGCTTAGTTTGTTTCCACGCACGCCTACAAGGTGGGTCAGTAGCCTATACGCACTCATTTCGCATGCTGCTGCTTCAGTTTACTGAGTATTTTTAGTGTTTTTTATGCCATATTTGTGTCTTCTTAAGTAGCAGTAACACAAGTTGTTTTTAAGGCTGCAAATAGAAAGAAAGAAAGAAATAAATAATTCTTTATTCACAACAACCATTGACACACACAAGAAAACATTCAATACAAACATAATAAAATATAAACAAAATCTAAGTACAAAAAAAAATAAACTCAATAAAAAGTAAGATCAACAAAAAAAATTTGTGATTAAAGTGCTGATCCTCCTTTAAACTTGAACAAGTGAGGGTTTTAACAGCACCTGAAGCGATATAACTTCACACCCAACTATACAATTTCGTTCTACGAGAAAATTTAACTAAAAAAATCATATGTATAGATACGTCTGACCGACGACGGTCAGACAACTAAGACAACTATTCACGAGTACTATTTGCACTCTTGAGGTTTAATATACTGTAGAATTCCAAAGATTCAGATTTGAAATGGACCATGTCAATTATAAAAAGGTTAGCAAGAATGATAAGGCTTAGTCTAGTTCCTATTGCAATATAAATATGAAGACCGTTTCCCCCTCAGGCAAGCGCGCAGCCGCAGCCCCTATTGCGGCGGCGACAGGCGCCACGGAGGCGGGCGGCGTGGAAGTGACCCTGGACCCCTCGGAGCTGGAGCTGGAGCCGACGGCGGTGGCGGCGCGCTACGAGCGCCAGCTGCGCGAGCAGCGCGTCCGGCCGGGCGAGGACCTGTCCGACATGCTGGCCGACCACGTGGCCAGGCAGAAGGTAGGTGACGCTGCACCTGCACCTGGACCCTCGGAGCTGGAGCTGGAGCCGACGGCGGTGGCGGCGCGCTACGAGCGCCAGCTGCGCGAGCAGCGCGTCCGGCCGGGCGAGGACCTGTCCGACATGCTGGCCGACCACGTGGCCAGGCAGAAGGTAGGTGACGCTGCACCTGCACCTGGACCCGAGGAGCTGGAGCTGGAGATTACACAGCCAGCAAGACTTAGGGTTCATCGTCCTTTACGACGGTAGTCAAAATCAAGTCACTATAATGCGTTTTTTTTTATGATTACGTCGGGGACACCAAAATGTAAGATTTTGCTGTGGAGCGGATGGAGATTCGAGAGGTGAAACACACGATGTTCATCTGATGCCGGTTTATTCGATACTGTACTCTCTAATATTTTCTGTGTCGAAACTATTCATACATCAATTATTTTCATTACATTCATACACACTACTCAAAAGTGTCTTGGTAAAATTTTACGGCCCATCACCGCACTGTAGACATTACTAACTTAACTTATCAGTTTTATTTTGTTTCAGAACAAGAGGAAACGACAGCAAAATCCAGACGCGAAACAAGCGAAAAAGTACAAAGAATTCAAGTTCTAATTTTAATGGATATTTTGGGAGTAGGATTATTATTAACTGTAAGTAAAATACGGCACACTAATATTATATCTGAAGGATATTGCACTATGTCAAGGAAATCAAGATTATCTGTTCTTTTCTTTGTATCCTGTTACCCCTAGCTGTTACTAATGCTTTAAAAATTATTAATTAATGATGGACTCTTTAATTAATTAATTAAATCTGACCTACAAATTGCATTTATAAATTATTTTCCGATACAAGCTTGCCCTGGTGGCGTAGATTGTATTGAAATATAACGAAGTCTATACAAGTCTCCTTTTTTCGTCACGCAGAAATAATGCAATGAATTTATTTTTTTTGTTTAATCTGTGTCTTTCTCATCAGAAGGTACCAAAGTTGTAAAGATTTGAATGAATAGGGAAGGAGAATGTACCTAGCATAACAATATCCAAAAAGGCCACTCTTTTAGGATTTGTAACACTCGTCTACGGACGCTGTTTGTTTGACGACGGCCTGTGTTTGCATTTTGCACGGGTTCGTTGACACTTCTGCCCTACGCTGAAGTTAGTTGAAAGTATATGGAAAGAATGCAGGTGTTTTTGACAAGTCGGTAATAAATGAAAGAAAATCAGGTCACTATGAACCATGGTTTAAAATCGCAAAATAAAAATCAGATAGATACAGTGGTGCGGCGGTCTAGAAGGCCGTAACAGATTTGTCCATGGTATCGTCAGCCCTAGACTGTATTGCCAAAGAACAAGAGCTATTCTGCAATACAGAAAAACCGGAAATGTTAGGCGACCTAGACCGCTACTGTACATGCCTACTAAATTTAGATTTCGACTATTGTTACTTTAGAATAGTTGTTAGGTGTGGTGAGCTTAGTCACTCCTTTAACTTATTAACGAACTGTCAGAAACAAACAGTAGGGTACGTGGAAGTATCAAAGCATATTATAAGTTTGTATATTGTGCAAACTGTGCGAATGATAACTGATATATCTTAAATTTCAACTAAAATAAACTGATATATAAGAATGAAATCACTGTGTATCCTTTGCCTACTCTAGAATAATAATTACAAAAATTCTTATAGAGGGTATTTCTGACAAGGTCCAAATAAACTTAACATAACGTAAGTTCCCTAAAGTTACATGGGCAGAAAGATCGAAAAAAAAACAACTGTCCCGTTCATTCATAATAATAATATAATATAATAAAATAATAAATAATTTATTTCAGACTCGTCAAACAAAAGTTATAGCCAAAAACGTATACCTAGAGTTAGTAAGTAAGAATAAAAACTACTTTCAATCTATTTACAATAACTATCTGAAGCTGCGTCAGTGTCGCAGCAAAGAGGAGCCCAGCGGTCCGCGGACACCCTCAGGGGCCGCTGGAGCAGGCGCGCAGGCGCGCTGCATGGAGGTGCATCTGTTATTCATGATAGCTAAGAAATCATCGCGTAAACATGCCAGATTAAAGATAAGAAAGAAAGAAATAATTATTTATTGATTATTTATTTGATGCACTACACCTCCACGGCATCCCCATCGATCGATCAGCTGTTGGGTTCAATGGTAACACACAGCACAGCTAGTTTTTTTTTTCGAGATTCTACCCACGTTAAAGGTTTGGGAAAGTTGTAGGTATGGTGAGCTGACACACAACTTTTTTTTGCCTTGTCAGAAGCAACACATACATACAGTTACATTATGGAAAAAAAAACATGTCCATTATTTATAGTTGGTTCTTAAACATTATAATGACCTTAAAACGAAAAGGTTAACAAACTATATCTAAAAAGGTATATTTGTTTATAAACAAATACTTTTAAATGTGATAATATTACGTAATTACTAATTACGTACTTTGTTTGCATGGGAATAATTTAAAATGGCTTTTTCATCGAACAAAAAATATTGAATTAGGTAACTATGTTTTGAAAAAGTAGCTGGATGGATAGCTGCTATGATAAATTAGTGAGCCACATCTTTGCTGTAATGAAATTTACCGACTTACATCCTGTACTTTCGTTAAATAGAAATGAGCAATGTTAGTAGTTAGTACAAGCTGTAGATCTACAGGTCCTTTGTTCCATATAGAATAAATAGTGACTAATTGTTGGGCAGTGTTATTGACTGTGTCTCCGAAAATCCGAGTTCGTCTTCTCGGCCCTCGCCGATTTTATGATTTTTTGTTGGATATCTATGTTTTTTACCAGTTTTTTTTTTATTTTTTACACCTTAACCAACACCTCGGACACTTCATACTTATAAAAAAGCGCGTTGCTTCGCGCACAGTCGAAACTCGTGTTCGTGCACCCTACCATGCTTGTGTGTGTGAGGCTCGTGGTCTTCTCCTCGTCCCTTGTGGGGGCGGGGAATCGGGATTTTGGCCGGGTGGCCACTGCCCGAGGACATCTTCGCCTCCCGTTAATGCGGGAGTGTCCTTAGGTTGGACTCCCTCTCTGACCCTCGCGGGGAGAGAGAGTCGATTGCGTCTGATAGCTGATTACCAACTCTCCTTGCCGGGGCAAGGGCTTGGTGGACTCTTGTCCGTGGATCAACTCTCCGACAGCTGAGACCTTGAAGCGTTGTGTGTGTGAGATGAGACTTGCGACGCTTTTATTTGTATTGAGCGCTAACTGAAAGGTAGCCGAGAGCGGGGGAGCCGCACTTGCTGAGGGGAGGGAGGCAGGGAGTGCCCATACTGCATGTAGTACCATTTATTATACTGTGCCCTGACTGTATAAATTTCATAAGCGAAAAATTATATTTTTGGAATGACTCGTCTCACCTACCCCTCGACAGGCGGAAACATTATGATCAAAATACGACCTTGGTGCAAGCGTTTATCATTCAAGATTCAAGTCGCACGTTGTCAACAATTCGCAACGCCAGTCGTGACCTCAACAATGCTGCAAGCGGTCGTGTACGTTTTAATTATCGCTGCTCTATACTTTTTGTATAGAGGCAGAAATGTGTCTTACTGGAAAAAGAGGGGTGTGCCTACCCCTGATGGATGCCACTGGTTCTGGGGCCACTTCAAGGAGGTTTTGGCTGGTAAGAAGCATATTGGGATCTTGTTTGCTGATATGTACAAGTGAGTTTTCAATTTTTACTTTATTATGAAAATATTTTTTGTTTATTTGTAGGTAGTCTGTAAAAATAATTGCTTAGTGCGTCACATAAACGCGTGATCTTGTAAAAATTGGTTAAGGTGGTAACTCTCGCTATGGCGCGAAATTCAATTTTTTTCGTGTTTTTTATTTATTCTGGCGAAAGTATACATTTTTAATACAGTTTAAATGAATTCGCGTATGTAAAAAACCATCCCCCATATTATAATACAACGTTTTTTGAAGACAGACCTACAGATTTTGTGTCTAAGGGGTAAAAGGCATAAAAACAAGTTCCTTGAATATACACACAATCGGTAACTCTGTATTTCAAAAACGATATATCACAATGTGAGAAATAGGTTTTTACGTACGCGAATTCATTTAAACTTTATTTAAAATGAATACTTTCGCCAAAATAATTAAAAAACGTGAAAAAATTTGAATTTCGCGCCATACCGTGAGTTACCGCCTTAAAAGATATCAACACTTACTTTACTAAAGAAAGGTAAGTATAACTTGTTGCATTGTATTTAACAATGTTTTCGTGAATACCGGAGAAAATTATTATACATTAAATTAAATATAATAGTAATATTTAATAGTATATAGTAATATTTAATTCTACTTTTGACCATCCCAGTGGTTCAGTTGCCTGTGATGTGGACTGTGACCTCGCAGGTTCAGATTCGGTTCCCGGCGGCGACGGGGTGAACATTGTTTTTAACGATACAAATTAATTACAAACAAGACGATGTTTGCTTCCTAAGTCAGGGTGTTTTATACATATGTCTTTGTTTAATATCGCTTGTATGCTGATGTTATTTTTAGGTAAGCACTTTGCCAGTAATAAATTGCAGTCAGCGATAAGGTCTGTTTGTCTCATTTAATTTAATTTAACTGTGTTTGTCTCATATTAAAACAAATATGTAGGTACCTTTTAGTATAATAATGTTTTTTTGTTCTTTAAGTATTAAAGGGACGTAATATCTCCAAAAAATGTGGAAACAACTAGAAAAATTAACTTACTTACCATTACCAAGGCATTACAACAACATGCACAGTAAAATAAGTTGTTAAATGCAGTTTTAAAGTTAATAAATATTTTATTAAATTTCGTCCATGTTATTATAACAGGAACATGGTTTTCACAGTGAATTCCCGGACGCTCCAGTGGTTGGCTACATGAAGTTAAACCTGCCAGGGCTGGTCATTAGAGAACCCGATGTCATCAAATCTGTGCTCTTGAACGATTTCTGTAATTTTTCTAAAAATGATGTAAACGTAAGTAAAATAGCGTGTGCTGTTTTAAAGTGTGTGCTGTGTGTGAAGAATTAGCGTGTTTCCTCAAGAGGCGATATCGGTTGCGCGATAGGGGTACGACAGCCATTCAGGCAGGCTTCGTGGAGTAGGGTCGCGGAGCTGAACACAAAGTTCGAGAGATCTCCCGTGACCTCCTTGCAAACAGCCGAGATGGACACCGGCGGGGTTTTAGTGGGTGCGAACCCCCACATAACCTTGCGACTCCCCCCGGGGTCGCAGGGTACTCGTTAGGAGTTTCCCTGCCTAAAAAAAAAAGGCTTCGTGGAGTACGAGCTGTTCTATTGGCACTCGAGCCCCTATCGCGCGAGCGATATCGCCTCATGAGGAAACACGCTTAGGGTAAGAGATTAGTTTGAATGGCTATCCTTGCGGTACCTTCACCGCTGATAGCAAAATGTGAGCTACTTTTTATACGGAAACATACTTTGGCTACACCCTACACCTTACTGCACTATTCAGATGATTTAAGATCAACTTTCAATTGGATTAAATTTGTTTTCACGGTCAAAGTCCCGGCTCGATGACCGGTTAGTGTTCGTTTTTATACCTAGTAGCTAGTAGGTATCTAGGTCTAGGCACAGAATACATAAAAGTACTGTAGTACGTATTATTTTATCAGCACAAAAGCAACCCTGTTTATAATGTCTTTATGTTTAATGCAGTTCCTTACTCTTTGCATATTGGTTCTTTTCTTATCTCAAAGTTTTCTTTTGAAATCCCTTTCCAAACATGCAAAGTAAAAATTATTCTTTGCAAATCCTTTAACAAACAGGTAGATAAGAAGAAGGACGTCCTCATGAGTCGTCACCCTTTCGTCTGTGACGGTGAAGACTGGAAGGTGGCTCGAGGTCACGCTACGCCTGCCGTAACCTTTGCAAAGCTGAAGGGCTATTTGCCAACAATACTGCAGGTTGGCGACGAGATGGTCAAATACGTGAACAGGAACTTTGATGACAAAGGTTCTGCTGAGTTTGAGGCTAAAGAAGTAAGTACTTATTTCGAAGAAAATGCGGATTATAGTATTTCATGTGTCGTACGTAATTATAAGTATAGTAAAAGACTGAAGTTTCTGTTTTTTGATAACGGGTGGAAATGCGTACCGCACTTCCCGTCTCGTGTTGTCTCGTAGTGAACATTCTGAGTTTAAATTAAACCCAAAAATACTTTGATGTTGTTTTAATTATATTAATTTTGAATTAAGTTACAAAAAACGAAATTATGCGTGCCGAAAATTAATTAAAAAGTCGAACCAATATAAATTATTTGTAGGTAGCACTTAACACTTAAGAATAGCGTTCAGTTTCTGCACACTTTAAAGGAGCACATAATACGATGTGTAGCTGGTAGGCACTTGGGTGTGGGCTTCAACACGGGGGAGCGACGACGAGGTTGTGTGATGTTCGCTCGCTCCAACTAACTCTCGGTGAATTTTGGGAAGAATCCGGAAAGTATTAATGATCGGCGTGTTAATCTCTCTCATTGCCTTCCAGTTAGGAGCAATCTTCACAACGGATGTCGTAGCGAACGCAATCTGCGGCATCGAGAGCAACACCTTCATCGACAGAGACTCGCTTTTCGGCAAACTCACGCGGGAGCTGTTCGCGAACTTTACTTCACAAGGACTTCAGAACTTCCTGGGAGTCGCCTTCCCCGAACTAAAACCTGGAATTCAGTAAGATGCGAATAAAACAATACCTACTCTTTTCCATTCCTTTTACGATTCTGATCTGTATCCAACCAATACCTACCGACTTATTGTGCATCTAAACGCTGTCAATGTAGAATGTAGAACAATACCTTCATTTAGTAGAACTTACCTAAGTATAGGTATGTTTACTTTTACAAATTAATTAAAAAACCTGCTAATTAATGTATAAGTAGACAAGACAATAAACATGAAGGTAATAATTTATTGTATGCTAAGTGCAGGTCCTATTAACCTCCTCCTAATTAGAATATGTAGGAATGTAATATTTTGAAGGTTTACATCGGACCACAATACCAAGCTACTGCTATCACTAACACGCGAAATGCTGAAGAAGAAATCTGAGAGCAGTGACGCCAGGAGCGACCTGTTCCAGCAAATGCTCACTGTACGGTCTGCTAGTGTCCGTTCATCTGTGCCTAGATACGCGGTCTGATGTGTCCGATATCTACGCTGATTGATAGGATAAATGATACCACTCAATTAACTTTAACCGAGTATATTGTCCAAAATAACTTATAAAGATTATGATGGGTGTATATGATTATGATATGATAGCTAGCGCGGTTGATTCACAACTGATTGTAGGTGAGCGCGTCGGCCGCAAGGTGGACGCGCGGTTTTGATGGAGCTACACTAAAATGTAGGGCAACACTAAAGTGATTATTTGACAAATTATAAAATTGTAGAGCTTGCTCGTACATATTCCCTAAGACGAGAGAAGATCCCAGAATACATTAATAAAATAATAAAAGTGATAATTGCTAAATGATACAGATGTTAGTAAACGTGATTGATATAAAATGATAAATGAAGTGAACTAAAATTAACAAGATGATAAACAATATTTATTTCATTCTAGTCTAAGTTAGTAAATTAACTCTATTATAAAATGCTGATAAACGAAACGAATAGTTTTTTATTTTAAAGCCTACTTTCATCGTCCTTTCTAAACACTGTTTTCACAAATATAGGCGATGTAGATTGATTCACTTTTTCACTTGATTTCGCATGATAAGTGTCTGTTTCACTTGTAACTGTGTAAACACGAAGCTTTCCAGATTTAGCTATCGGCACATTTTTCACTACACTGCTATTGACAACCACCTCTGGTACGCTTTCACTGACACTCTGCTCGCAATGATCGTTCGCGCACTGAGCCTCACGTTTGCTGACGGAAGTGTTCGAGTGCCGCTGCTGCCGCCGGCGATGAAGCCACATTGCAATCAGCAATGTGAGCGTTCCTCCTCCTAACACGTAGATCGCCGCGTAGTGATGAACATCGTGATATGATAGTTGATCTGATAGGACTGCTTTTTCCTTCAAGTCTGCTATTTGATCTCTGATAATGTTCAATTTGTGTTCTGACTCCTTATCTTCGGTTTCATTCAACTCTATGATAGGCAATGTTAGGTTTATGATGTGATTTATTTCGGCTACGGTTGGCACCTTTATCTCCAAATTAAAGTTTGTTTCGCTGGCCAGCTGATTGTGTGCGTACACGGTGAATTCTTCGCTTTTGATGATGCATCCTGACGCAGCGCTGATTATGCCGCTATTGCTAAGGTGATCGACCGTAACTTGATCCTTGCAAAACAATCGTACGCTACATTGTTCGCAACAAAAATACATATACAGGTTGATTTCTTTTAGTTCTTGCCAATAATCTTTGCATTTACTACTGTATATTTTGCACTGATTTGTGCGCTCGTCTATCTCACATAGATTATGATCTGATTTCATTTTTTGTATGGGTTTTCTTAAATGACAGTAATGGGTTTGATGATCGTAAGAAACGCATTCCTGCATTTCTCTGTGATTCATGGGAACGTATAAATCTTTACTGAGACTGATTGCTATGAATTGAGCTATCGGATGGACAGTGATCATGTTCTCTTTCTGTTTACTAGGTATAGAGAATACTTGATATAGCTCATAAGTATCTCGACTAATGAGGGGTACTCTGATTTCGAGGATGAAGTAATTACGGGTTGCTACGGCGTTTACTTTTAACATCTGATATATTTTGATAATGTCCTGCTTGATATTTTTCATCGGTAGGGTCAATTCACTCGGCAATGATGCTGATATTTTGTTTAACTCCTTCTCTATTTGATCAATATTCAACAAGTGTATATTCATATTACCATGATATAAGTCTGTGATAACTTCTAAAAGAGCATCCTGTATGTCTTTAAGTTTGTCGAGCATACGACCCGCTATAAAAGTTGATAGTGTGATATCACTTAGCCTTGCTAAGTCACCGGCTGAACGTTGTAAACTGTATTTTAGGTTGTTTAGGTTCTGATTAATAGTTTTATGCTGCTTGTTGATAGTATCTTGCGTTCTTTGTAAAATATTGTTATGTGCCTCTAGGATTGATGTTTGATTCTGCCAAAGTGATAAGAGATGATCCTGATTTTCTCTGACTAAATTGATATCCTTTTCGTATTGATCGGCAAAACGTTCGTCTAACGTGCCAAACAGACTGTGCGCTATATAACCAACTCCATTGATAAGGCCACGTTTCGGGCGCGCTGTCGCGTTACCTTGTCTATTCAGCAGAATGCGATTCTTATACTCGAGTTCGTCGTACTCATGTTGTAGTTGGAGTTGTATTACTTCACAGTATGATAGTTTTTGAGAGTGTTCGCATGTTTTATCTAGAACTTGATAGTATTTTCTAAAGGTCGAGAGGCCTTCCCAATAAGGTTCCATGTCGTAGTAAACTATTAATTTCCACTCGTCTCGAATGAGTTGTACACTCGTCATCTTGTCGAAGTATAAACTCTGATTTTTATTAAATAATTGCTTGATTTCGAAACATTGCGATGTTCCTATGATTGATAAGAAGAAAAGGAATGATATAAACATTGATAAGTATGTTTTGTGTTTTGGCATTTTAATATTGCTTTTTTCTGATGATTTTGATGCTTTTGATTCTGCTTCCAAACTTTCTATCGGAAGTTTTGATATTTTGATAATTGGTCGTTTCATTACGCCTGATTTCGTCTTTAATGTTACGACTCTGACTGAGCCGTCCTTTCCTGGGTGAGT
Organism: Euspilapteryx auroguttella; assembly: GCA_951802225.1. Lineage (NCBI taxonomy): Eukaryota > Metazoa > Arthropoda > Insecta > Lepidoptera > Gracillariidae > Euspilapteryx > Euspilapteryx auroguttella. Next base: position 7,708,424 of record OX637658.1, on the reverse strand, counting down.
TTCGACTACTCGACCGAGGGCCCACTTTCCTGCGGGTAAGTTCGCATCGTGAATGAGAACTACGTCATCTTCCCTGATGTTTGTTTGCTCGCTTTTCCACTTGCTTCGTGTTGTAAGCTGTGCTAGGTATTCCTCTCTCCATCTTTTCCAGATATCTTGGAATAACTTTTGTGTTAGGTGCCATCTCGATCTCCCATCTTCCGGCGTATCAATGATAGTCAACGTCGGTCCATTTGTTAGGAAATGAGCCGGCGTGAGGTAATCCAGATCAGCTGGGTCCTCTGATAGTGTGCACAGTGGCCTGCTGTTGAGACATGCTTCCAGCTGTGATAGTAGCGTGGAATACTCCTCAAACGTGAGTCTTTGCTCTCCGATCACACGTTTCATATGATATTTGAGGATCTTAACGGCTGCTTCCCAGAGGCCTCCAGAGCTTGGGAAGGACGGGCAATTAAAATGCCACTGTGTTTCCATCTCTGTTATTTCAGTGAAGAACTCGTCACTGAAAATTTTTAGGAGTTCCTCGTGCTCTGATTGCAGGACTCTGTTTGCTCCGACAAAGTTGGTGCCATTGTCGCTGTACAGATGTCGTGGGGTTCCTTTTCTGGCGGCCATCCTCCGTAGAGCTGCTAAGAAGGCCGAGGTTGTCATTTCAGAGACTATTTCCAGATGGACTGCCTTCGTCGCCATGCACACGAACACAGCGACATACCCCTTTGTTGTTCTAATACTACGTCCTTTGCTTGATTTGACCTCGAAAAATCCTGTGAAGTCCACACCCGTATTTTCAAAGGGTCTCGAAGGGTTTGTCCTTGCTCTCGGCAAGTCGCCCATGATTTGATGATGTTTGATTGGATCGTGTTTCCTGCATATGATACATTTTCGCAATCTTTGCTTTACTGCGCTGTTTCCACTGATAATCCAGTATTTTTGACGGATAGTTGATAAGGTCAATCTAGGTCCACCATGATAAGTAAGTTTGTGGGTATGATCAATGATTAGGTCGGTCAGTCGACTTTTGTGTGGGATGATGATTGGATGCTTCATCTCCATGCTGATATTTGCGTTTCTTAACCTTCCGCCGACTCTTAGAAATCCTTTAGAGTCTAAGAATGGGTTTAATGATAAAATCTTGCTTTTGCTGTGAACCTTTCCTAGGTTTTTAATGCTATTGATTTCTGCACCGAATTCCGTTTTCTGTACATTTTTGATAATAATATTTTTTGCTGATTTAATTTCTGATAATGTAATATAATTAGGTTTTTTCTGGTTTTTTGATTTAATTCTTAGCATCCATGCTAAAATTCTTACAGAACGCATAAATGAGCTGTGATTTTTCAGCAGTTGATCAATGATACTAGGTATCAACTCCTCTGTTTTTGATGTTACAGATGCTGAAACCTTTTTAATTTCCTCGTTGGTTTCGTAAATTTCTGGCTCCTCAGTGCCATGATATGATGTGAGCCAAGCGGGTCCGTTCCACCAAAGGTCATGTTTAGCTAGTTGTTCTGCCGTCAGACCCCTGCTGGCGCAGTCTGCCGGGTTCTCCGCAGACTTAACATAACGCCAACAACTGGGTGGCATGATCTCCGTGATCTCTTTAACTCTGTTTGCTACGAATGGCTTCCAGCGACCTGGATCTCCCTGTAGCCATCCGAGTACTGCTGTGGAGTCAATCCAGCCAAAGCAGTTGATGTTGTGATTTTCTAAGCATGATTGTACTTTTTTCATGAGTTTTGATAAAAGAAGAGCTCCGCTCAACTCTAGTCGAGGGATTGATATTGATTTGTTAGCGGGCACAATCTTTGTTTTCCCTGCTACCATAATGATTGATACATTTTTATGCTTGTGCGTCTTGCAGTAGATGACACAAGAATAACATTTGGTACTCGCGTCACAGAATCCATGTAATTCTATATGGTCTCTTTCGCCTGAGCCCATCCATCTGTTTACCTTGATGCTACTAATATTTTTGATATCTTCGATCATCTCGATCCATTCATCCTTGATTTTCTCTGGGAGTTCTTCATCCCAGCTGATATTTGATATGAACACTGCTTGAAATAGGAGCTTAAGTTTAGTGCTTAGTGGCGAGAGCCATCCTAAAGGGTCAAAGAGTTTTGATATATCTGATAACAATGATCTTTTAGTGTATTTGCTTGATTTTTCTATTTTTGATTCAAAATTAAAAATATCTTTTTGCGCATTCCATCGTATGCCTAATGTTTTCGTTGATTCGCATTGGCGGAAATCGAAGTGTTGCTCGGGGGCCGATTCTGTCAACTCCGGCGTATTTGAAACCCACTTTCTTAAGTTAAAACCACCCGATTTCATTAATTTGATAAGATCATGTTTAAGCTGCAAAGCAGCTTCAGGACTGTGGCTCCCGTACAAGATGTCATCCATATAAAATGCTTCGTCGACAGCTTTTACTGCTTCCTTGCTGATATGATTGTTGAACTGATTATCCTTTGCTAACTGTTTCAGGGTCTTCATAGCTAAGAATGGAGCTGCTCGTGTTCCATAAGTGACCGTCGCCAGCTGATATTGATGAATGGGTTCGTAAGGAGTGTCTCTCCACACGATTTGTTGATACTGTCTTTGCTCAGGGTGGATCAATATTTGACGGAACATCTTCTCGATGTCTGCTGCAAATCCGTGTTGAAATTGTCTCCACTTGATAATTAAACTTTGCAAATCTTGTTGCAGATTCGGGCCCCGATGCATTAAGTCATTCAAGCTGAGCCCTGACGACGTTTTTGCTGATGCGTTGAACACGACTCGTAGCTTAGTAGTCGATGACTCATTCCGTATAACACAGTGATGCGGTAGGAAACAATAAGGAATTAATTTATTTTCGTTAAGACTCATATGCCCTAGTGATAAGTATTCTGATATGAAACTTTTATATTGATCTGCTACATTATCATCTTTTCTGAATTTTCTCTCCAGCGATTTTAACTGCGCTACTGCCATTGGTTTTGATTCTCCTAAGTCGCTTTGATAAGATTGCTTAAACGGATATTTTACTACGTATTTTCCGTCCTCACGTCTTGTAGTCGTCTGCTCGTAATACTCAAGACACTCTTGATCTTCTGATGATAGTGATGATTGCTCAGTAATATCCTCCATCTCCCAGAACTGTTTGATGTCGTCGATGTTGTTTAGGACTACGTTACAATGATAATGCGTTTTTGCATTCCCGCAGAGGATCCATCCTAAGTGAGTTTGCTGTGCTATAGGTAATGATTGATTTTCTCCTCGAATGATACCTTCCATCATGATTAAGGAGTAAATATCTGCGCCAAGAAGCAAGTCTACTTCCCGGCTGATAAAGAAATCTGGATCTGCCAGTTTGATATTATTGATGTATGACCATTCTGGTTTTGGGAATGATTGATTAGGCAAATGCTTGATAAGGTTATTCATTATTACTGCGTTGACATTGAATGTGAATTCGCTGTGGAGTGATGAACAAATGATGCTTAGCATGCCTTTACAGCTGCTCTCCTTTTCTCCCACGCCTTCAATGATACCACGGCAACTCTGCCGCTTGATTGACAGCTGCTGTGCTGCCTTCTCAGTGATAATTGATACTTGAGAGCCTTGATCGATAAGAGCTCTCATGATATGATGATCTCCGGTTGATGACTGCACCTTCACGAGGGCAGTTGCTAAGAGTATTTCCTTGCTTTCATAAGATGATGCTGCTGCATTTGATGACACGTGCCGCGGTGCTTGGACCGCGCCGCTCGTGCTGGGTGTCATTGCCTTTTGTTTTGCGTCATTTAAATGCAAAAGTGTGTTATGATTTCCGGCGCACTGTTTGCATTTCTTGGTTGAGAAACACCCATTTCCTTTGTGATCATATAAGCAGTTTTTGCAAAAATTTAATTCGTTAATTAATTTAATTCGTGCATGAATTGGCATTTCAATAAATGTTTTGCAATTAAAAATGCCATGTTGTTTCTTGCAAATTGGACAAATTGCGTTAGTGATAGGTACTGATTTATTATAAAAAGTAGGGCGATTAAATGATGGTTCCTTATGTATCGGTACTTTAGGATGATTTCTGCTTGATAATGTTGATGAGTGATTATTACTTTGTAACTTGTTCTTTGCACTTGCCGATTTCCGTTGCGCTGATTCGAGGGTGTTAAACTTTGTTTCCATGAACGCAAGTAAATCGTTGATATTTGGAAGTTCTCGAGAATTACCGAGTGATTCTAAATAGTCGTTGTATGTTTGACTATCGAGTTTATTTGATAAGAGATACACTAGCAGCGGATCCCAGGTGCTGATGTCTACACCGAGATTTTTGATAGCGTGCAAGGTCTCTAATGCTAGGTCATGGAATCTTTTGATCTGTCCCACTGATTGATAATGCATATTCTGAAAGTTTAACAATGAGCTGATATGCGAGTTGAAAATTAATTTCTTATGATTGAATCTATGGTTAAGAATCTCCCAACACACGGCGTAGTTATCTGAGCTGATCTGAAGATGTTGGATCAATCGCTCCGCCTCACCCTTGGCCTTGCTTTTCAGAAATTGCATCTTCTGAGCATTTGATAAGGAAGGGTTATTATGAATTGTTTCAGTAAAAAGATCCTTGAACGATGTCCACTGATTGTAAGTACCGTGGAATTCCGGGACTACCATTTTCGGAGTTGTCTGTTCCCTATGAGCTACTGACCATAATTTTTTATTGATTTGCTTATTAAGCTGATAAAAACTCTGTTCGTGCCTAGTAAACATATTATCGTATGCCTCATTAGATCCGTTTAATTCGGCATCGATTTCCCAGTGAAGGGTATCGATAACTGTCCACCTAGCCTGCAATGATCTGATAGTGCTTTCTAATTCCCATTTTTCGGACATTTCGTCTAAATTGATATTTGATACGGTTCTAGTAAATGCTTTAAAATTAGTTGCTTGTTTGCGTAGCAAATCTTCCGACTTGCTAGCGGATGCTGTGTTAGCTGATACCTTGATTTCAGAAGTAGACTGATTTGTATGCTGACTACTGGTGGATTGCTCAGGATCCACTTGCTCCACCGGACGCCTCGTTTCGGCGGGTTTACTGATGCCTAACACATAGTCGTATTGCCTATTTACTTCTGCATTTATCTTTTCATAGAGTTGTTTTACGTTCTCAAACTCGTGAGACGTAAAATATTCATGATTTTTGTCAAAACTACAAAGTTGAAAATGATTGTTTTGGAACTCGTTCCAATAGCCTTCTAACTGAATTAACTTCTTTTTAAAATACTCCACAGACTTTCTATCTGAACCATCTTTCTTTAAGTTGATAAGAAACTTATTGAAAAAATCAACAAGTTCTGCTTGATTTGCTAGCAGATCCTCCATATTAATGAAAAACAATCAAAAAATAAATGGAAAGATCCTACTTGATTTGCCGCTGAAGAGACGTCCTGACGATGCTCTGCTGCGCCCTGATGCCCAGGTGATGACCTTAACAAGGTCCGATGCTGCCTGATGGGTGACCTCCGCAAGATCTGATACTGCTCTGATGGTTGACCTCAGCGAGATCTGATGATGCCTGCTGGCGACCTCCGCAAGGTCCGATGATGCTCTGATGAGTGACCTCAGCGAGGCCTGATACTGCTATGATGGGTGACCTCCGCACGGTCTGCTGATGCCTGCTGGCGACCTCCGCAAGGTCTGATGCTACTATGATGGGTGACCCCCGCAAGGTCTGATGATTGATACTCCGATGAGTGACCTACACAAGGTCTGATGGCGCCTTCTGGCAGACCTCCGCAAGGTCTGATGATGCTGATAAAACTCTCTTCAAGAGATATGATGATGTGTTGAGATGTGTCACTCACTTTTCTCACACTGATAGATATTCACTGATAATGATAAGTCACTGATTCGCGGAACTCACTCGACGATTGATATTACCGACGCGCGAGGTCCAAATTTTCAAAGGACCATATATTTACGGCTCGATGAAGTTAAAGCTCGAAGGACCATAAGATGTACGGTCTGCTAGTGTCCGTTCATCTGTGCCTAGATACGCGGTCTGATGTGTCCGATATCTACGCTGATTGATAGGATAAATGATACCACTCAATTAACTTTAACCGAGTATATTGTCCAAAATAACTTATAAAGATTATGATGGGTGTATATGATTATGATATGATAGCTAGCGCGGTTGATTCACAACTGATTGTAGGTGAGCGCGTCGGCCGCAAGGTGGACGCGCGGTTTTGATGGAGCTACACTAAAATGTAGGGCAACACTAAAGTGATTATTTGACAAATTATAAAATTGTAGAGCTTGCTCGTACACTCACCAACCGCAAGAACGACAAGGATGGAGGTATGTTTAGGTATATTACTTTTACAGGTGTGGAGTTAATTTTTAACAAGGGGTTGAGTAATAAAAACAGGTATTCAGCTCAACTTAACTAACAATCATCGAACCTTCATCGATACGAACTTTCCCTAAAGCAACATCGGTCGAAATTTCTAAACAATAATTAGCTGTCCCGCACATATACCCCGTCAGCTGTTCGAACAAATGTATGGAAAAGCAGTTAACTAGTTTGACCCATGTTGCGAAAAGTTTTAAGGTAATGGTGAGCAAAATCAACCCTTAACTAAGCAAAATCAACTCAAAAATACCTACCGACTTGTCAGAAATGCCCTTGATATAGGTATGTAAGTAAAGAAGCTAAGTAGTCCAAAACTAACAAAGACTTATTACTAGCTAGGAAGGACTGTTAGTGTAAGGTACCGCACAAACTCACCGAGACAAAACTTGTTCACTAACACGTCACCGCCGCTTTTCGATGATATGTAGAGAAAACATACTTCTATGATTGTATGTATACCTAGTGTAAGATACCACACAAACTCGCCGAAACACACCTTGTTATATAAGTATTACATTACATAGGGAACCTAACTTTTTATTTTTCACAGTGTTTACGGACGAGTACATCGCCAGCCACGTGAACGCGTTTATTCTGGATGGATACGAGACGTCCAGCGTTGTGATCTGCTTCATGCTTTACGAGGTGAGCACTTTTTCACTCTAAATATTTTCAGAAGAAAATCGGTAGCCATACTTTACTACGAGCATTATCTTAGCTATGCCCAAGTATAGACGTATAGGAGAAGATTAGGACTTGCTATACTGCAATACATCCCCATCCGCTCACATGGGATGAGTGTCGTAAAAGGCGTCTAAGGGAACATCAGGGAGGACGGTCAGCTGCGTCTATCTTTTAAAAACTTAAAGATAACTTTAACTGCAATCTTCTACAAGTCTGCCAAGCATAACTCTTATGACAACCCGCCCCCCTCCTCCAATGTTTGTCCTTGTTCAGATATTTAGATGCCTATATCCAACCCTGGAGCCCTGGAGTGGGCATCTCTTGGTTGAGATGAGATGATGATTATATTTGTATTTAAGGCATCACACATCTAACATAACTCGTAATCTTACGCCTTTAATTCCCCGAAGGGTTGGGCTGAGGCACCAGGTTAAGAGCCAGACCCACGTTTAGCCGAGTTCACAAAGAATCTATTATTGTTATATCTATTACAACTAGTTATCCCGAAACGAAGAGGTCCAGCAAAAGCTCCGAGAGGAGCTGAGGAAGCTCCGCGCTCGCACTGCGGGAGAGTACACGGTGGAGGATGTCGAGGGGTGCAAGTACTTGGATATGGTGCTTCAGGGTAACTTGTGCTTTTATTATAACTTTTTACCTCTGAGTTCAAAATCGGGTAGGTCGCCTCAAAACACACGACTGTGAATTTCTGAATTAGGCATTACAGCTTTTATATTATTGTTGCTACAGATAGTAACAATAGTGTTTAATTCCATACATAAACTATGAGTCACGCATGGCTTGTATGAGTTGGACTTTACTTTACTACGCGATAATTTACGTAATGTACTTATTCACTAATATTTGTTTTTTTTCATAAAGCGCATACAAAAAAAAATATAAGGCAGTATAGGAGTAAAACTTTATTTGCTTATGTGTTTTGTTGATGTATTGTATATGTACTTAGGTATATCATGTATGTATTGCTGTCATTGCTGTAAATAAAAGTTTCGTTCTTTAAGTATTGTTAAGTTTTCAAACAGTGAACTTTAAAAAAAAAAAAAATTACCATATTTATAACTAAAGGTTCTTATTTATTTCAGAGACTCTCCGCATCCATCCTGCCGTCCTGACATTAACCAAAGAGTGCACAACCAGCTACTCTCTTGTCAACGCGTACTTCAAAAAGCCGTTGAGAATACTGAAGGGTACTTATATAACGATCCCAGTTTACGGGTTGCATATGGACTCGCAATATTACGAGAAACCGGAAAAGTTTGATCCAGAGAGGTTCACGGAGGAGGCGGTGGCTGCACGGGACAAGTTTGTACATTTGCCTTTTGGAGAAGGACCGAGGAAGTGTTTTGGTAAGGTTCCTATTATTTTACCTCTTTTAGGGGACCACTTAATTTAAGATACTTCGTTGATTAGGTACAGTGGCGGACTAGGAGGCCGTAACAGATTTGTCTATGGTTTCGTCAGCCCTAGACTGTATTACCAAAGAACAAGAGCTATTTTGCAATACAGAAAAACCGGAAGTGTTACGCCGACCGTGTCCGCCACTGTACTTGTATTAAGTACAACTCTATAATAAAAACCATTTTATTTCCGTCCAAATTATGGTAATCGGTCACTCTATCATACTTATACGAAATTTATCTTTAACAAGTTTAGTAAGTAGGTACTAGGTACCTTCTAAGTAGGATAAAATACAAAATGTACGCATATACTGTATCAGTACAGTATCCTTCGTCTTAATGCGTTTTATTTAGAGTGAAAACACCTAAAGGAATTATTAAAGCTCACCATACCTTACAACTTTGCATGAGCAACAAGAGCTGAAATCTCAAAACAAAAAGAGTTTGGATTTCTTTTCAAGATTTATTTCAATGTTTCTCAATCAAAAGTTGTTGGATTTCGTGAGATGTTTAACTCCCTTCAATTATAAATACCTAAGTAAGTACGTATATTATTTGTTTAACAGGTGCTCGTTTCGGAATGCTTCAAACCAAAGTGGCTGTGATGAAAATCATTGAAAACTTCCGTGTGAAACCTAATCCGAAAACTGGCTATCCGATTGAAATTGATCCAAAAATATTTAATTTGAATAGGCCATTAGGTGGAGCTTGGATCACCATTGAAAAGTTAATTTAGCTTTAAGTTTTAAACATTGATATTATAATATACTTATACTTTTTCTGTCGGTGTATCATTTACTTTACTATAATCAGTAGGTACCTACTTAACTTAACTACATAACCAATTTTTTTCGGACCGAAATATTTAAATTTAAGTACCTTCTTAATAATATATTATTTTCAAGTATAATTTAAAAAAAAAAAACAATAATGAGTAAGTACTTATACAATAATTTCATAAATTGCGGAACTAGCGCTACTTCGATAAATAATATCTTCTAAACCATGGCCTAAATCAGAAATATGTATGCGTATTTGACTCCTTAAATAATCTTGCTTGGAATTTTTAAGGCCCTGATGTGTAGTTTCAGGTTCCAAATCTAAAATAAAACCGCTTGTTGCTTTAAGTGCCACATTACTTTCGTTAAAGAATATTTTTAGATCATCCTAAGCTACACTGTTGTGCCTTAAAAACTCTAAGCAAGATTATCTAGGGAGTCAAAGGTTAGTCAATGGTTTAGAAGATATAAATTATTTATAGAAGCGGCGCTAGATCGCACCGTAACGCTCCTTAAATAAGGTAAGTATTATTTTCCTATAGGTAACTACTTATAGGGACTGACTCAGAAACATGGATAATTGGATAACGCTACGATCCCTAATTCCTTATCTCAGGACTGAATGTTAAACTAGCATTCTGAGATAAAACTTCAAATCCCAAGCTATTCATGATCCTGCAACCCGTATATATTTATTAGTACACGAGCTTTCCCGGCTTACTTCGTTACGCCATAGAGTTTAAGATACTACAAAAGACTTGGCTTTATAGACTATGTTCTTTTGACTACCCAGAATGGCTGAATTCAAAACAAACAACAACAACAAACAACCTATAAAAATATGTAAACAACGGAAAAAATATTGCACCTTGGGTTACATTATTTGAGTTTAGGTAAGGATCCCTAATTTTTTTGAAAATCTAATATAGCCTATGACACTCGGGGTTAATGTAGCTTTCTACCAGTGAAATAATTTTTCAAATCGGTTCAGTATTTCCGGAGCCTATTCGTTACAAACAAATCTTTCCTCTTTATAATATTGGTATAGATATACAAACATTACATGCATACTATAAATATTACATACATACTTTAAAAACCTATTAGCCCGTACCAAGGTACATTACAGAGAGAAGGGTTCATTAGGCATTGGGCAATCCCAACCTCACTTAGCGCTCTATAGTCAGGCCCACTTAGCCTATTCTTGCTAGTTCTTCCTTGCTCGGCTTCGCAGAGTAACCAAATACACTAGGTCCCATGGATTGGGTTCCGTGGTTTCCGATCATATAAATTTATTTATAAAAATGTTGCCACCAAATTAAAATCCGCGGTGACTGACATTTCGTTTGAATCAATCACAATCACCAAAATGGTTTTTTTTACACTGGCAACATGGGATGCAAGTGAGTCGTATATCGGTAAATTTATTGAGAATTGAAAATATTTATGATTTTGATATCAATATACCAATATCAATGATTTCAGCTTCAACGAACTACTTGTAGCGCACACTAACGCCACCTAGCGCTACAACTTTAGAACCGAAGCAAATCCTACATCGCGCCATCAAAGTTTCTGACGCAAGTAGCATAAATAGAATTTACAAAGTAGATGCATTGGGAGGGATTGGCCAGTCTCTCTTTGCATCCTACATTGGTGACACCAAGATTGGACAACGCTGCCTTCTACTGTTGTTTGGAGGACTCGAAGCACCTCGCCGACTCACTGGCGAGGCACCGACGAGCACCACGAGGACTGCCGACTACGCACCTCACCAGACCTCAGTAAGTCAGACTCCAAACCTCATCTTCAAGTCTTCGCCGTCACAACGCTGCAGCCCAACATCATGACGGCGCCTCCGTCACGACGCCGCCTCCTACCGTCACGACGCCGCCTCCTACCGTCACGATGCCGACAACCTTAGCCCCGCCACAACCGACGTCAGAAGACTACTCCAGCTACGACCTGCACACGGAACACTGGCACGTCCGCTCCGTCAACCACAGTCACAGGCTACAAGATACCATACCTTGACAAACAAGACAGCAAAACGGTAAGACAACTAAAAAGACATTCAACAAGCCCTGCAACACCTAGCAACATGCAACAGCAGCACATACCGCGCACAGCATCGCCGTCCGCTTACATGGTATAGCTGTCACTAGGAAGGAAATACTGTAGCGCACACTAACGCTACCTAGCGCTACAACTTTAGAACCGCAGCAAATCCTACATCGCGCCATCAAAGTTTCTGACGCAAGTAGCATAAATAGAATTTACAAAGTAGATGCATTGGGAGGGATTGGCCAGTCTCTCTTTGCATCCTACATACTCTTAGAAAATCTCTGAAATGCACTTTATACCACCTAGTGGTCAATGCAAAGTGGATTTATACAATTTTTTTTAATGTTTGTACTATATTAATACCCGTTTATAAAAAATATAAATAGGTCTTTTATGTTTTTAACAATTTAGCTTAAAAATAATTTAATTAAAAATAATAAATAATTTGCAAAATTATCGATAATATGATATGGTCGGTAAGGCGAATATATCGATAATAACTGTGTTTTTTCTTCGATATAGCGCCCATCCATCTCTAGTTGGTCTGTGATCCATTCCTATTTTTTATAGTTGGTCTGTGTTTTTTATTTTTTGTTGGACTTCGTACTTTCTAGGTTATTTTTCGATTAGAATTAAATTTTAGAAAATATAAACTAGTTTTAGCAACAATTCTTGTGCTAAATAAATAATCAAAATGTCTCGTGTTTTAGTTGGAGTAAAGAGAGTTATTGATTACGCGGTCAAGGTAAGTTTTTAACTGCAAGTAGGTACAAAGTTCATTTTTTTGTCTGTCCTTTTTATGTTTATTTTTCATAAAAATTGCCTGAATAAACCAGGGCTTACGATTGTTTGATGGTGTTATAAACCTATTATGTCTACTATTACTACTATTTAACAATAAGTACTTAGTAGTTTCTAGTGGTTGGTAGGTCATTTTCTTAAGATTCTAAAGTTATCTTATCAAATTGACATTGACCCTGCTGGTATTTTTTTTTTTAATAAATTTTATTCCTAAATAAACTAAAAATGAAGTACCTATACTTATTCTAGCCAAGTCATAGTAAAGAAACTGTATTTAAACCAAGTTTTGGTAGGTGGGTGGGTTGTTCTTTGGGCTTTCATTTATTGTCATATTTTAGATCCGCGTGAAGCCAGACAAGAGTGGCGTTGTCACAGATGGAGTGAAGCACTCAATGAACCCTTTTGATGAGATTGCTGTTGAAGAAGCAGTCAGGATGAAGGAGAAGAAGCTGGCCAGCGAGATTGTGGCGGTGACGTGTGGACCTACACAGTCTCAGGTACAGATTTGTTTAGTATACGACAAACAGCTAGCTACATGATGTGTATTACTGTTGATTGATAGCAAATGTCTTTAGCTAGCTGCTGATGATATAAATAATAAATAATTAAACAACTCTTCTTCTTTGGTATAAAATTTAATACTTTAGTTAGAGTAAAGTCAGAAGTTTGTAGTCAATCTACTGTCAGCCAAATGTAAAATAAAATTATTCAGATCCTTTGAATCCTTTACACTACAGCATTCTTTATGATTGTTGCCGAAAGTGGCAGTTTTTAGCAAGCTACTTTAGCTGTGCTATGCCTCTTAATCACCTAAAAACTTTTTAACAGGAAACATTAAGAACGGCCCTGGCAATGGGTTGCGACCGCGCCATCCATGTGGAGATCTCCGGCGCCGAGTACGAGACCCTGCAGCCGCTGCACGTGTCAAAGATCCTCGCCAAGTTGGCGCAGGACGAGAAAGCTGACATTGTTATTGTTGGAAAGCAGGTAAGGTTCATGTTACTATTTGCACAGTGGCGGACACGAATGGCGTAATTATCCCGGTTTTTCTGTGTTGCAAAAAAGGTCTTGTGCTTTGATTTTAGTCTAGTACAAAACCAAAGACAAAACTGTTACGCTGTAAGTGTCCGCTAATGTACGAAGAGCATTGTTACCTAAAAAGCTGTATTGTCATTGTTTTCAAAACATTTTATTTTTATTTTTCAGGCTATTGATGATGACTCCAACCAGACAGCACAGATGACCGCAGCTTTCCTGGACTGGCCGCAGGGTACCTTCGCCTCCAAGGTACTTTATTTGAGATGGCTATCAGCATTCACTACTGCTTTAAAAAATATGTAGGAAAGACTAATAAACGTCTACATAGGTTACGCTAAATAAACTTGCTGGATTAGGTATGTACTAAAATTATTAAATTATTATCAAAGAATGGTCGTTTATGCAGTGAAGTTGAAAGCCTGCCGTCTTTTTTTTAATTTTCACTGGTCAGGATTAGTTTTGCTATAATAGGTCTTATTTCAGGTGGAGAAGAGCGATTCCGGTCTGACGGTGACGCGCGAGGTGGACGGCGGGCTGGAGACCGTGGCCACGCGGCTGCCCGCCGTGCTCAGCGCCGACCTGCGACTCAACGAGCCGCGCTACGCCACGCTGCCCAATATCATGGTATGCACGTCATTTTGGTTTTTAATATACTGTCCCCGTTTATTGTACTCCGTTACTAATTCCGAATTTGATAACATATTTACTTATCTAGTAGTGTAGTCTGTTTTTTGTTTTAACGAACTAGTTCTGGTTATGTCTCTCGCACAATTCCGATATTGACAGAGTGAGATGGGTTATTCGCTAATGGACTTGATACTAACTAATTGACTAATGTTGTTTACATGGAGCAATAATAGCGATGCAATTAAAAATTATCGATAATGCTAAAAAAACAGATGTTAAAAAAAAAGTTTTTGTTTAACTATAGTAGGACTTTTGACTGTCAATAACACTGTCTGTATGTCGCCGTCAGAAATCATCGTCATCATCATCAGCTAAGACGTCCACTGCTAGTCAAAGGCCTCCACTACAAATAGCCATACTTTAGTCTTGAGCTGAGCAGCCATCATCTAGTGTACTCCCGCAACTTTCACAAGTTCTTTGATTACCCTGTGTGCGGTCTGCCTACTTTACGTTCTCTGGTGCGCTGTAATGTAACCGAATTCAATACCGTATTTTTTATATTTTGCACACACCCTAATTATACCATTAATTATACCCGTTACACAAATAAAAATCCCGATATTCCAACGGGAATCGTTGATTCATTAGATCTTATTAAAGTTATACATACTTATGCCCCCTACATTTATTAAATTACATTATAACGAAATTCTTCGCTTTTTTTTCAGAAAGCTAAAAAGAAGCCGCTGAAGAAGATGACAGCCAAGGACCTGGGCGTGGACCTGGCGCCGCGGATCAAGGTGGTGTCGGTGGAGGACCCGCCCGTGCGGCAGGCGGGCGCCGTGCTGCCCGACGTCGACACGCTCGTTGCCAAACTCAAGGAAGGCGGACATTGTTAGAGAAAAAATAGAGAACACACGTGTAAACGCGACTTTATGGTGTTTGGTGTTCTTTTGAATTTCGAATGCACGTAAATTGGCGTTTATGCTAGGGATGTTTTGATACCATTGCATATTAAGACAATATTAAATTAGATAAAAATAATTTACCATACGTGTGTAAACGCGATTTTATGGTGTGTTTAGTTCTTTTGAATTTCGAATGCACGTGATTCGTGTTTATGTGGATGTTTGATAACCGATACTGTTATATATTTTAGCAGAAATATATTTTTTTCCTTATCTTATTATACATATTAGTCTACGTAAGTTATACAAGAAAATGTGGTTACGAATTTTTTTGATGAATAAAATCATGTTAATCTTAGCCGTCGTTTTATTAGTTTTAATAATTTTGATAATATGATATATCATATAGGCTGTAAACGTACACGCAGCAACGTTACAGGGAATGCCTTCGAGCTTCGATGTCAAGAAAAATGAATCCGTAAAGTATTCACTACCCTACAAGGTATGTGCGTTGGACGTTATTCCGCGTCGTGCGCACATAAACTGTGCATAGTTTAAATCAGGTTTAAATGCGTTGGGGTGCTGGCCAGAGAACCTCCACGCGGTGCACCCTGGGCAACAGCGGACGATCACACTTTTCGTTTCCCGTTTGGTGTGATCGTCCGGTGGCTAATAATCTGGCGGGAGTGGCGCTCCACATGCTCTCTGCCCTATCAGAGAGCATAGTGTGAGTCGAGAAGGAGAGCGGGGCTTGAGACTTCCACCACGGCGAACTGCTCAGCGCCGTGGGGGGACTAACAAGCCCTGCTGAGCGAGGAAGAAAAATGAGGGAAGGAAGGAGGAGAGATTGGAGAAGAAGGATGGCGACGACATGGAGTGCGGGGATTGGGAGCTTCCCAATGGCACGTCCACGTGGGGATTGATGGCTCGGCTGATTAGAAACCCTGCGTTATTAGATGCCGGGAACAATAGTCCTGTCCACGGTTGGCTTGATGACTACGTCGCCAACCGTTGGGATCACAGGTCTACCCGGCTGATCCGAACCCGCAGGGGAGTAGATGCCGGGCTGTCATTTCTCCACGCTTTGCGGTCGGCTTGATGTCGCCGTCGCTGCCGCAATGGGCGTGGCGATGGGGCGCTCACAATGCCCCGTAGGAGAGGGTGGCAGTGTCCTATCCAGTGCACTGTCACACACGATCGCTGGGTGCTGCGGCCAAGGTGGAACGGCTAGTAGCACCTGGCGGTCGAGGAGGAAGGGGCGGGGACTTGACGCTTCCAACATGGCACGTTACGTGGTGCCATGTGGGGTGTGACAAGCCCTGCTCCCGCTCGACTGCTGGATGGGGCGGTCGAGGAGGAGAGCGGGCGGGGCCTCAAAGGTCCCACCACGGTGGATCACATACGCCGTGGCGGGGCCGACAGGCCCCGATCCGCCCTGCAGCACCGCTGCAGGACCCCGGGGTCGTTGGGTGCACGAGGCGGGGGCCTCGTGTAGTCACATAACGGCCCCGAGAAGGACGACGGAACGAGGTGTCCAGTTCCGTCGTCGGGCGTAGGAAGAGCCATCCGCGCTCAGGGGGGACTACCACCACCTGTCCCCCCGTGAAGAGGCTACACAGCCAATGCTGGGGGGGGTCGCGGAGAATTCCTCAGGCTTACCCGCGACCCTCCTGCTATCAGCCGAGAAGGACACCGGCGGGGTTTTAGTGGGTGCGAACCCCACATAACCCTGCGGCTCCCCCCGGGGCTGCAGGGTACTCATTAGGAGTTTCCCCGCCTTAAAAAAAAAAAAAAAAAAGGTTTAAATGCGTTAGGGTAGGCAAACATTCGACGGGTAACACACTTCGAAACGTTTTTCCGTTAAAATTTTCATTTTACGATATGCAAGTATGTTCCTGCCTTCAAACTCACCAACTCCCTCCAACCAAAAAAAAAACAAGCAAAATACAAATTTATATAAGTCTGTATAATAATTTAAGTACCTAATCAGTACAGTGCTTCGCCGCTATGCGGCTCGTACCACACAATCTTCCCTTCCAAGCAGCCGGTGACCAGCAGGTGGTACCGCGGACTGAACTTGGAGCTGACGACGAGGTCCTGGTGGATGCCGACGCTCTGGCCGACGTCCACCATGGCGCGAGCAGGCGAGGCCTCGTCCACGCAGTGTGACAGTTCGCTGCAGTTGTCTGTGAGAGCCAGGAGTCGCATGCCGCGGCCGAACGGGGAGCAGACCAGCCGGCCGTCTGATGAGTAGCATAGTTCCTGGTGAGGTTATATTGAGATGGATTAGATAAAGTAGTCTATTGTCGTAGGGCAAGCTAAACATTTGTTTGCCTGAGCCAATTGGTGGGCACCCTGAACTACCTCGCCTCTCACAGTATAGGATACTTTACCAAATAAGGTATCAATAGCGATTAGATTAGATGCAGTCTAATTGACTTTCAATAAGTGATATATTGTATCCTATATTGAATAAAGATTTTTTGATTTTGATTGATTTTGAAAGTGCCTTGTGCACAACAGTAAGCGCTTAAACAGACAACACCGCCAACGCGCCGCCGCCGCACCGCGCTGCCATGCGATGTTCAGAACTAGCAATGTATTATACTAACGTGGAATGATAAAATTTGCATTGATTGCGCGGCGGCGGCGCGTGTGTGAACAGTGTTGCGGCGTGTGTGAACAGTGTTGCGGCGTGTGTGAACAGTGTTGCGGCGTGTGTGAACAGTGTTGCGGCGTGTGTGAACAGTGTTGCGGCGTGTGTGCACAGTGTTGCGGCGTGTGTGAACAGTGTTGCGGCGTGTGTGAACAGTGTTGCGGCGTGTGTGAACAGTGTTGCGGCGTGTGTGAACAGTGTTGCGGCGTGTGTGCACAGTGTTGCGGCGTGTGTGAACAGTGTTGCGGCGTGTGTGAACAGTGTTGCGGCGTGTGTGAACAGTGTTGCGGCGTGTGTGAACAGTGTTGCGGCGTGTGTGAACAGTGTTGCGGCGTGTGTGCACAGTGTTGCGGCGTGTGTGAACAGTGTTGCGGCGTGTGTGAACAGTGTTGCGGCGTGTGTGAACAGTGTTGCGGCGTGTGTGAACAGTGTTGCGGCGTGTGTGCACAGTGTTGCGGCGTGTGTGAACAGTGTTGCGGCGTGTGTGAACAGTGTTGCGGCGTGTGTGAACAGTGTTGCGGCGTGTGTGAACAGTGTTGCGGCGTGTGTGCACAGTGTTGCGGCGTGTGTGAACAGTGTTGCGGCGTGTGTGAACAGTGTTGCGGCGTGTGTGAACAGTGTTGCGGCGTGTGTGAACAGTGTTGCGGCGTGTGTGCACAGTGTTGCGGCGTGTGTGAACAGTGTTGCGGCGTGTGTGAACAGTGTTGCGGCGTGTGTGAACAGTGTTGCGGCGTGTGTGAACAGTGTTGCGGCGTGTGTGAACAGTGTTGCGGCGTGTGTGAACAGTGTTGCGGCGTGTGTGCACAGTGTTGCGGCGTGTGTGAACAGTGTTGCGGCGTGTGTGAACAGTGTTGCGGCGTGTGTGAACAGTGTTGCGGCGTGTGTGAACAGTGTTGCGGCGTGTGTGAACAGTGTTGCGGCGTGTGTGCACAGTGTTGCGGCGTGTGTGAACAGTGTTGCGGCGTGTGTGAACAGTGTTGCGGCGTGTGTGCACAGTGTTGCGGCGTATGTGAACAGTGTTGCGGCGTGTGTGAACAGTGTTGCGGCGTGTGTGAACAGTGTTGCGGCGTGTGTGAACAGTGTTGCGGCGTGTGTGAACAGTGTTGCGGCGTGTGTGCACAGTGTTGCGGCGTGTGTGAACAGTGTTGCGGCGTGTGTGAACAGTGTTGCGGCGTGTGTGCACAGTGTTGCGGCGTGTGTGAACAGTGTTGCGGCGTGTGTGAACAGTGTTGCGGCGTGTGTGAACAGTGTTGCGGCGTGTGTGAACAGTGTTGCGGCGTGTGTGAACAGTGTTGCGGCGTGTGTGAACAGTGTTGCGGCGCGGTGGCGGCGTCGCCTGTTTGAGCGCTAATGCATCACACTGAAAGCCCTTAAGGCTGAGGCCTCTTTTATTTGAACGCCGATTTCGCGCGACCCTAGCGCTAAATGTTACGCGGCCGAGTTGCGAACATTTCTTGGCGCAATATTTAAATCTGATTTTTCGCGCGAATTAACTTGGGTGTATCGTTACGATGATTTATGGGTTTATTGAATTGTGATTACGAAATAATATGATTTATCGATGTTATATAATTTTTTTACTGCCTAATAGGTTTTATTTTAGTACAAATTGTTTATTGTTGAGTACTTAAACATACTTTATTAGAAACATTAAAAAAAATGTTTAGAACTTTAACTATCTAACTAAATATCTTACCTACTTATTATTTACTGAATAAAAGGTAAAGTATGTTTATTTTAACTAATGAAGTCGGTTAAAAAAGATCGTCGGTCAGAGTTCAACACTGCAAAAATACAAAAAGTTGGTTATGACTTTTTGATTACATTAAAGGTAAAAATTAAAGTCGCATTTCAATATTATATTTTTTTTTGTATATTTTTAATTAATTACAACTGGTATAAGATAGAAAACAATTATTGCCACAAATAAAAAATTGTCGTTTTTACTTGATTTTTAGGCTTTGAGAGTGATTTTAATATATTCAGCTTTTAGGTTTTTTTTTTATTTGTTAAAGGACTGAATTTCTCAACATAGGTAAATATATTTCATTTAAGTAAATACTCACACGTAAATATTTTATTAATTTAAAATTTTAACTACAATAAAATATAATAACAATATCCCCTAAATTACAAAAGATTTCAAATTTATCGTAATGACATGACGACTCCACTCGTCTACTCCAGTTTTACATTATAAACTGCAGTATGCCTCATAAAGGTGTGATAAATTCTTATCAGCGGGGGGATGGAAGATTCTGATTTCTGTAAAAAACAAATATGAATTAATGAGGGGTTTTCATTGTGTCATTAAAAAGCAAAAATAAGTCTCATAATACGCCCGTAGATTGCGTTGTCTAAAGTAAAAGACATAGGATAGTAATTAAAATCAGTTCAAATTAACTTAAAAAGTTTAAAACAAAAATAACTATCTGACTGACGCGTGACGAGTTTCAATTTTCTTTTTTTCTTTTAATGATTCATTTCAACTTGACCTGTTGACTTTTGCAAAGCGCCATACCATAGCGGTGTAATAAAACTTATTTTTTTTATATGTCAAATTGAAAGCCACTCATTAAATTATCCACGAAATTTATTTGTGTTATGTGCAGGTAGCACTAGCAATAAATACGCTAAAAAAACTGTTACAAAACCTAAAACTATTTCATATAATATATGGTAAAGAATAGAAAGTATCGATACTGTACTCATAATGAGTAGTATCAAAACAAAAGTATCAATTCTTCAATGTATCTATCGTGTACTTCTCTGAGGTCCTATAGTACTTACTTTTCTTACGTTTGGTAGGCACACAAATTTAATACAATATTGGAAAAGTTGTTAAAAAAAAAACAAGAAACAAAAGTATCGATACCCCGAAGCACTTTTCTTAGGGCCAGTTCTTACTTAGGCTAGGCACACAAGTTTAATACAATAAAAGAAAGTTCTTCAAAAAATAAAACAAGTTGGCTTTCCTTTAACGATGAAAAATAGCCGGAAGCCGTGTAAGTGTCCGTTTAACTTATTTTTTTTTTTGGAAAATTTTACGTATGTCAAAAAAATTAATCGTGGGGTAATATAAAAAAGATGTGTTTGAAGTTTGTCAAACAATATTATATGAAAACGTGTTTGTCAAACAAATTTGATCGTTTGCAGAACCTTTATTGTCGCTAGTTTTATATGGGAATTCATTTCAGTTCATTCGATATGATGCCATACCTGCCAAAATGTATGTACTCATTGATTAAAAGTATCGTAAGCACAGTATTGAGTACAAAGTAAGGATAGGAATGGAAATGTACTCGATACCGCAAAGTATCGATACTTTTTACGTGTCCCTAAGTACTGGTTGTATGTTTATCTTTATACCTGTCATTATTATGTTAGAAGATAGCTGAATCTTTGAAAAGGAGATATGGAACTTGCATCTGAAAACTCGTTGCTAATAATTAATATAAAAGAATTACTTGCATTAATTTACTGTTTGTGATAAAAATAAATGTAATTACGTAGGTATGACATTATGAGTCTCGCAATTAATGCTAACGAGTGACAATATGATACTTTTTTCTTTTTAAAGGCACACGGCTCAATAAACTGACACATACATACACTGAGAACTGCCTTTTTTCAAAGTTTGTTTAAACACTTAAACCCGGTCCTGAATGTAGCAAATACTACTCTGAAAACGGCATCAATATTGGTTCAGCCAAACGTGAAAGAATCGCGGACAAACATACATAGTACATACACACATACAGATTAAAATACCTATTTCAATATAACGAACATTTATTGTTCGAATTAATTTTAAATAGGTACATTATATTATTCAAAAATTTAGGTATATTAAACCTTTCAATAAAACAAACGTCTGTCTGCCACATTGATTGATTTTTTTTAGACTTCTTTGACTATGAAAAATGTTTCCCGCCAAAAAGGTTTCTTGTTGTAATAAAAAAAAAAATTGGATAAAAAAAAGACTATAGATAGAGTTTGATGGTCAAAATAACAGACCATCTTCAATCAATATATATAAAACTCTTCCGTTACTGACTGACTGACTGACTGACTGACTGACTGACAGACAACGCAGAGCCGAAACTACTGGGCGTAGCGTGCTGAAATTTTGCATGTAGGTTCCTTAGGGAGTGTAGGTGAGCACTAAGAAGGGATTTCCCGAAATTCCCACGGGAACGGGAACAAACAGGAATTTTGTGTTTATGAGAAATCTGCGCGGGTGAAACCGCGGGGCAGCCTCTAGTACATAGTATAAAATAAAGTTGCTTCCCGCATCTGTCCAAGAGGAAAGTTTATAATGTATAATACACGCATAACATTGTAATAGGTTAGGCGGTACGAAGTTCGCCGAGTCGACTAGTTTATATTTAAAAATCAATCGTGGTTTGTTTATCTCGCTTAAACTTGAGAACGACTTAGAACGTTTAGATGATTTGAGTTTCAAAATGTTTGTCGTAGTTCACATAAGGTTCAAAAGGTGAGAAAAGATAGAAAAAATGGAGGGGTTGAAAGAAAAATAAAAATGTAATTTTCCCATATAAACTGTTTTATGTATTTTCCTGTCTAAGATTTAACGTTGTTGTTATTTAATTTGCCCATTCCTGGCCAAGAAAGTAACATAATCCATACATAAGAATCTTCAGTAGGTATAGATAATAATAATCGTGTAAATTAATATTTTAAGTTGGTTATTTTAATAAAAATTACCTTTGTAGCGGTGGCGTCTTATTTATTTTATTTATTAGACAAACCAACAGTACATAGAACATTCTTGGATATTTAACTTTTTTTGCAGCATAGAAAGACGTTCATTTCCTTTTACCTATTCTTGCATTTTTTATAAATAGAATAAAAAGTTACTTTCCGAGCTTAACTTTAATCTTACTGGGTTGTTTTTTTAACACAACTGGCAAGCAGTTATTTATATAATTTTATAATAAAATAAATAACATTGATATTTAGAACTCTGTTAAATCCACCTCTAATTTTTTTAAAGAAAGTAACTTTTTTTTAATTTTTAGGTTCATCATTTTCAAATAAATTGAAGTTCAATATATTATTTTTATAAATATGTGCAAAAACCTTTTTCGAGGTGTTGAATTTCGAGCAACGATAAAGGATCGCGTATGTCAGGTCGGGCTTGCATATTGCATAATAAGTTATTATTACTATAGTTTATAGTACCTTACACCTAAATTTGTTCTTGTTTGAGAGATATCCCCTAAAAGTTGTTTTTCATACGAAACCCTTATGCAACCAAACATTGCCTACCTACGTCCATACCTATTGTAGTTTCATTGTGTAAAGTAGGTAGCGAAAAAACTAATTACTATATAGGTGTACGATAGAGTAATAGAAGCACTACGTTTTTATTTTTCCTGATAGGTACATACACACTGTGACGTGTGGGTAATCCTACTAAGGTCAATGACCCCTACATATCAAATCGTAAAATAAATAAAAATAATGAAAAGTTTATTGCTTTGCATTTAAAAAAGAAAGATATAGAAAACAACCCAATATAAAAATATATTTTTAAGAGCTGTACTATGTAGATATCGTTTTTAAAATGAGTGAAAATAAGTGCTTTCTTTTTCCCCTCAGAATATAAATTTGTAGGGATACTTATTTGATATTAAAAAATCACAGAAACTTACGTCTACTATTGCTCAAATTTATTAATATAATAATAATAAAATGTACTTACTTTTTCCAAACTAAAAAAGAATTCTCATTCACTGCGCAAACCTCGCGCAAACAATAATAAATAGTCTTGTAATAGCGCGCCAAAGCACGACTGACGTACGCTCCGCCTCAAGACCGGAGGCGTACTGGCGCCCGTTTCTGCTTATCGAATCGGCCGCTCGGCCGTTGTATCCCTCCATACAATTTAGTATGGAGAATTTCCGCCGAAATTTTAGTAAAGTTTTAGCAATTAAAACTAGATGAAAATGGACATGTATATTTTTGTAATTACAATATAAAAGTTGAACAGACTTTCTAGTTTATGATACAATTTTTGTTTTGCTTCAACTTACTTTTAAACTAGTAAACAATCGTTAACAGCAAAAGCTGTTTTTGCAGTTTTTGATGAACTTTACGATTTTTTTATAAGAAAACCCTTTAGTTTTTTTATTTGAAAACCTATTATAATTGTAGTTCAGTCTTTTGAGAAGCTACGAAAAAAAAAATAGCTTTCTGTATTATTTTTAAGTGTTATTAAAGTCGTATATACGAACACTCCTCTCGCCGTTTTCCCAATTTTAGCCCCTTAACTAAGTAGCACCTGTATGTAGGGTGCTCGACACATACAGAGGCTTACAAACACGCCTAGAATAAACCGATCTCCGACGTCACAGTACCCACTGAAGTGAGGTGGTAGCCAAAAATATAGCAATTTAGTTACCATAGCTTTTCCAGTTTCAAGTTCGGGATTATGGTTTCTTTGCATTAAATCATCTCGAATTTAGGTTATTTAATAGATTTTGATCTACAATGAATACCGGCGGAAAATTTCAGAGCATTTACTATACCAAAATTTAAAAACTAAGACAGGCCTGTTTTAGTTGATATATTCTGATAACAAAGAGGCCTATAACCGATAAGTTAAATGAAAAGTGTGTGTCCCAGTACGCTACCTTGATGAACCCCTTGCCCTCGTTCGTTTCTTCCGCGTAGTAGAGCAGCCGCTCTTTGTTCTGCCGGATGCAGAGTCTTGGCACCTCTCGCGTCTCTGCCGCATCCACGCTCTCGCCAGAGCTGGGTCGCGGCGTCTGCCCGGACGTCGATGGAGACAGGCTGCGGTGATAATAGTATGGATTAGGTTAAAAGTAAATTCACTTTTTATGGCAGGCCGGTAAATTAGAGAAGGATAATTCACATTCCCTTTTCCAAAATCAATATCAATATACATAGTATAAAATAAAGTCACATTCCGCGTCTGTCCCTATGTATGCTTAAATCTTAAAAACTACTGAACGGATTTTAATGAGTTTTTTTTTATTAGATAGAGTGATTCAAGAGGAAGGTTTATAAGTATAATACATGAAAAATATAGTAATAGGTTAGGCGGTACGAAGTTCGCCGGGTCGACTAGTAATAAATGAAACAAAAAAAAACGAAATAAAGGAATTGTGTACTAATGGCTTAGGGTGAAAAATAACGAGACACCGGGTGATTATCGCATAAATGCTTTGTGTGAATGAGGTTTAGACTATTATCGCTGTAGATATTTAGAAGGGGCAGTAGCGAGCTAGATCGATTTTTATGTGTACGCAACTAGTTTTTTTATTATTATTTACAACATTTGCAACTGGCCCAAATATTAATGTTGATCTCAGAACCGAGCAAATCGAGTACATAATATGTATAAATATACGAAAAAATAATAGATAGACTCTTTATTACAACAATGAACTTAAAATATTACAATATTCTTAAATTAAAACATTGATTGCAATGGGCGGCCTTATCGCTTAAAGCGATAAGCGATAATACTGTTTTCTTCGTAGGTACAACCAAAGCGGGCGCTCCGTGTAAAGATTGTCTAATAACGTAAAGGGCTGATCGAGCCAGGCGGGACATTGGCGAGTGGAATGCTGTTCAAGAGCGACTGCAAGGCGGGTTTTCGGTCGGAAAAGTGTTGAACGACTGCAGGGAGTAAGCCTTCTCTAATTTAGTACTATAAGACTCTGCCTAATCCTTCGGGGAATAAAAGACTTGAGATTATGTTTATGTTTTTAAGACTGTGTGCTTGCTTATACCTTTCCGTGCTATCTTCCGTAGCATCAGTATTGGCGGCGCGCGCGGCGGCGGGCAGCACGTCCTCGGCGGCGCGGCGCCGCGGCGGCGCGGGCGGCGGCGGCGCGATGCCCGTGTTTATACCCATTATGCGCTGCATGTTGAAGTTGCGACCTACTTGACCTCTGTTCAAAACGAAACACGTTTTAGGAACGTAATATGATAATTTTTATTTGTTTGTGATTGTGAGATTTCCGAGTGTGTTGCATTTTTTTAATTTAATTTAAACTTAACTCACCGACTAGCCAAATCTTGTAGTAACCTATGCTGCCTTATCGAAATAGACGCTTCCCAAACATCGTTTTGAATACTTGTAGGGTTATTCTGGAAAACATACATTTACAACTCTGTTATGTTATTGAAAACTTCGTCAAAATAGAAACAAATTTAATGGAAACTAATTATGTTTTATAAAAAATATATAAATCATAACACAAAATCATAGCATTTTTTTTTGCATAAATAAAATATTGTCCCTCACCGCATTCATCCTAAAAGCGGGCGACGCGGGGGACGGGGAGGCGGGCGGCGCGGGCGCGGGCGCGGCGCTCGGCCCGGCGGCGCCCTCTGGCGGGGGACTGCAAATATCACATTTTTTGGCTCGCGAAACAAAGTTACTTATCTAAAACGCAACACACTCAGACCTACCTAACGGGTGGAGGGGGTTAAAATCTGCTGTGCTGAACATTGATCCTGGAAGCTGATTGAATAAATGTATGAATATCAGTTTTTTTTTACGATTTCGACACATGTATCCTAGGGAAAGATTTTAGCTAAAGTAAGCCGAATGCCGCAGACCGGCATCGATGACGTTGGTGCGGTGACCGCCAGACTCAAGTGGAACTGGCCTGGTCACGTCTGCCGCTTAGACCCGGACCGGTGGGCAAGAATCGCAACCGAGCCGAGAGAGGCGGAGAGGGCGGGAAGATCGGAAGGCTTGGAGAACTAGGGTGGAGGCCTTTGCCCAGCAGTGGGACACTTAACAGGCTAAATAAAAAAATAAAAAAGCCGAATGCCTCCTTAGAATCATTACCACCTTGTCAGAAACATCCTGTAAAATACTTTTGTTATCGGCACAGTTACAAAATGTTATCCATAATGACACTCACTCGCTAGCGCTATCATCCTCGCCATCAGAAGACCTGGCTCTGTAGGGGCGCGTCAGCCGGCGCGGCGCGCGGCGCGGCGTGCGGCGCAGGCGCGGGGCGCGGCGGGCGCGGGGGGAGGCCGGCAAGGAGTCGCGGGTCGACTTGTCGGAGGGACCGTCCGCGGCTGGCTGTATGTCGTGGATGCACGACCACTGGGGTACAGGAGACAGTGAATGTTATATGTCCACAGTACAGTGCAGTAGCTAACACATCAAACACCACACTAATGCGTAGCGTACTAATATTATAAATGTGAAAGTAACTATGTAGACAAAACTACTGAACAGATTTAAATAAAATTGGTATACGGATAGTCTAGCTAGAGCCTGAGAAAATACTACTTTTTGATCCCACGGGTAAACTGGGAAATTCGGGGCGTCCCTGGCGAGTACATAAAAATAAATCGTGTTTGTCTCGCTAAACCTAGATAATGGCTGAGCCGATTTAGTTGATTTTGGTTTTGAAATGTTTGTCGTAGTCCAAGAAAGGTTTAAAAGTTGAGAAGGTGGAAAAAATTCGAGGAAGATAGTAAAAATAATCATTTATTTTTTCCATAAAATTTCATCAATATGAATAGTTTTTGTTCAAAATTAACTTCTTTAAAAAAAAAATTGTAGGTACAGGGGCGGACACGGTCGACGTAACACTTCCGGTTTTTCTGTATTGCAAAATAGCTCTTGTTCTTTGGTAATACAGTCTAGGGCTGACGAAACCATAGACAAATCTGTTACGGCCTCCTAGTCCTTGACTGTACAACAAGTGTTTTAGCGTAAGCAAAATAAGACAATCACTATTCGTTAACTTAAATTCAAGGGCATATTGGTTGACTTATCTTTTTTATTTCTACAAGCGCTAACGTAAAGTTCCAACATAACAAGTGGCATTTACTATTATTTGCCGGCCACTCTGGTGATAAAGCGTAGTTGCAATACATATAAGTGTAAATACAAATAGCTACACAATCGTCCACTTACCTCTGACCTGTCATCGTGACTGATATTCCTGCTCAGCGCCGTCCAACCTTGAGGGTGTATCTGAAGGATAATATAATATTTATAAAACGACATTTTAAACAGAAACATTGTACTAACCAAATCATATTTATTAAAAACTTCTTTTGTACAATAAATTCTAATGTAAAGCAAATAAATTAAAGAAGAGTTAACAAATAAATTAAAGCTAAATTAAATACTGTTCCCTAGGCTAGCTTAAATAAAGTTATAGCCACACATGTTGCATTTGATAAACAATTAAACCACTTCTATTGAGGTTTTTATTTTATTACCCTCAAATCAAACATCAGTATAGACATCCAATTAATGCCATAGTGTCTATAAAAGAACAGATTTTTTTTTCATTGATGTATAGTAGAAAATGGACTGATATGAATTTAAAACAAACTATAAGTACAGACCTGCAAAGCACTAACAACCTCAGCATCATTCCCCTCAGGGAAGTCAGAGACAAACTCGACTCTGTTCTCGCCTCTCTTCCTGTCAAATAGGTGTTCATACATTGCTGCTATAGGTATCAGTTGCTGGCTCATTTGCATCAGACGGTAAAGATTTGGCTGAAGACAATAGAAAGAATAAAAATATATTTTTCTAAAAGTTGTATGTTCTTTAAACTGGTTTAAGTTTAGGTATTTAATTTACTCTGTAAATAATTTAAATTTTGCGTAGTGAAAGGTCTGGTTGACTAGGTAAAAACCTGTATTTTAGGCCACTGGTGTACATTAGTATATCAAAAATGACCAGAAACTAATCATTAAAATTTTTATTAACACTAGGATATTTATCCCTCATATGTGAGGTAGGTTACATTCAACTTCTACAAGTACACACCTTAAAACCATGAAGATCTTGCGCTAAAGTGGACAGATTTAAATCATGAATTATCACCAAGAGTCCACCAGTGGTACACATGACCATTTGCTTTGCATCTGGTGACAATCTACACCTCATCAGGCCAGATGCGTGGAACACTCTCTGATAGACCAGGTTATACTCAGTATAAGAGTTTATGTCCCATGTATAAATGGAACCATCTAAACCCGATGTGACTAGAAGTTTATCTTTAACTGAGAACTCAATGTTTTTGACCCAATTGGAGTGGCCCAGTAGGGTTCTGATTCGCTTCTTTAGATGTCTGACGTCCCAAAGTGCAATTGTTGTGTCATCCGAGCAGGTAGCAAACATTCTGCCATCTAAGAATCTGTTGATAAAACAAATTATAGTTAAAAATATTTAGGTAATGTGTGTTATGTGCATGTGACATTAGCCCTAGGAAAGGTAATTAAATGCCTCTTTGATAAATAAAGTTTTAATAAGATATTGGGATCAAAGTCTGCTACCAAAAGACAATGGTTTCAGAATCAATGTTAACCACTGTGATGGTAATTTAATATATTGTTAGAAAGTTGTTACTAAGCCTTTGCCCAAAATGAGGGCCAATTATCATTTTGTTGTTACTAAAAAATTACAACCCATGGAAGATCAAAGTGTTTCTTACTTCACACAGTTGACACAGTCTGAGTGAGCTCCATTTACAGTGTAAACTCGCTGGTGAGTTAGCGGATCAAATATTTGTACAGATTTCTTTTCACACGCTGCCACTAGAAGGGATCTGAAATCAAAGAATAATATATGTATTAGCTACTTACCAATTGACTAATTACTATCAATTCCTTATTCCTATATTTTTGTCCTAATATTATAACTATATTATTATTATATTTCGTGGTTTCATTTTCGATATAAATCATTTCACTAGGTAGTCCTTTCACCTACAAGGCAACATTCGCACGTTCTTACAAATAACTATTAGTGATCGATTTGATCGATATCGATTACTCGATTAATTTGAAATTTACCCATGCTCCCATCCCTACCACTCTACGCGCCCATCACTAGCAGCGTCCGCCAAGCCTGTCATTCTTTTTCCGTGCGAGGCAACGAAAGCACGCGTTCGGATCTTGTTCGCAAAAAAATAATTTTTCAAGATACCGAAAAGATCCTACGAATATTTAACAAAAAATTAAGTGAGTTACTTAAACTTTGATGGATTTCATTATCCTCATACTATAAATCGAGAGACAATGTCTAATGTTACGGTAAGTTCATCTGCTTACCTACCTTCAAAAAAAAAAAAAAAAATATTTAGACAGAAATTTCGAATTGAAATTCTGCATTAACTTACATTTAAAAAGTGTAAAAGAAATATTTTTGCAAAGCCATAGATTCGAACAAGAACCAGGCTGCCATACTGCCATAGATTCCAATAGGAACGCGGCAAAATTTAAAACTGTACATCAGTTTTTATCATTAAAATATTTTTTTTTGCAAAGCCATAGATTCAAATATGAACCAGGCTACCATAATGCCATAGATTCCAATAGGAACGCGGAAAAATGCAAAAATAATCATAATTTTTTATGTATAAAAATATAAAAAGCATAATTTTCTTTTTTCTTCTTATTCCAGTAGGCGAAACGCCTTTACAATTTAAGGAATGTGCCCAGAGCAAATATCATTCGAATATGAGGATATATTTCTAGCCGAAACTATTCCCTACAACCCATGATCAGGTCTAAATGAGACTGAATCACCAAAAATCATGATGGCGACATACCAAGTGCCAATTGCCACCACTGCCCCAACAGTGATCACTTTCAATACCAGGTCCAGGTTCAATACCAAACAGGTCCAAGCACCAGCAATAACTTCCTTATTGGAACTAGTAGCGGTTACACCAACCAATTGAACTCGGACCCTGAGGCAAAGTTTAAATTTCCGGAACTGGACCCATAAATTTTATTAACCCTGGGCGAAGCCCTGGATGATGAACTAAAGTTGTGTGATTGAATCTACGATAATCTCTCTCAAATGGCTAGAGAAGTCAAGGAAAAAATCCTTCAGCAATATACTATAACTAGCAACTACATATTGGTTCAAGCTTCAAAGCTAAATACTAAAATACTCTCATCTCAACTTGGACTGACTTCACATCACATCGGGGAGTAGGGCCATGGCCATTCTCCTAACTCAAGATATAAAATAGAGGCAATCAATATTCTAAGCGAGGGCTCCCGTAGTTCATGCAACCTTTATAGCTCGGAGACACAAGCTCGCATTTAAAAGACCGCACCAGGTCTACCAAGACGTTTTTTAATATCTTTCAGTACAGAAAACGAAATAAAGCACTGTTCGGTGCCAAATTTTAGAGAAAATTAAATTAAGCTTCAAAATTGAATAGCAATGCCTTCAAATCAGGAAGACAGTAGTCTTCCCAGAAATACTGTTGCTTACACAACACAGCCGCCTCTACGAGCTCCACGGGCACAGCTTGGCCGCAGTTTCAGGAAAACTCAGGCCCTCCTCGCTTTGCGAAAAACAAGGGGGGGGGCGTGCCAGGGCCAGAGTACGAAGATACCACTCGTCAAGTTCCAAATTACAACGACCCAATACCGACGCAGTCGCACGTTTAGAGAACGACCCATCAGGCCACGTGCTCAACCACCATTCTGGCAGAATTCAGTACAATATTTTTAAAATGTGTTGGTTGTATTGTATATCACAAACAATAAAGGTATCCTTAATTGGATTTGTAACAGAATAATTAAATCTTTTTCTAATTTTCCACTTGAGCAATAATATGTTACTGTTGTAACATGGTTAGCACAGTAACAACAAGAAATGTCAATCGCAACTAATAATTTGCTAGAAATCGTATCTAAAACCTTTTTGACACCAATTCAAATGGAGGTAAGAGATTTCATTTTAACCTAAAACTGTAATAAATTTGTAAGTAACTAAACTTCATTTCGAAATGGCAGAACAGCATGCAAGCTATTATAACATGGCATCTATTGACCTAAAATGTCTCGTAACTTTTTATTTCTGTCGCTTAAAACTATCGTAAGTACTTACCCACGTTTCCTGTTTAAGGATGTGAACACACAGAATCTTGTTATCCACCTATGATTTCAACCCAATGCCTTATCTTATTGGCTCACGATACTTTTACTAAGATTAAAGAAGGGGTCGTAGGTCACTTGCGTTCATTTGGTCAAAAATTGGTAAATTTTTGTATGTGACGATATCCTTTACATAGACCGTAGTTACATGGAATATTTAAATAAAGTTAGGTTTACACTCTAATCACTCGAGTGCTTGGGCTTTATTAAAAACTATGAAAATAGTAGCTTATAGCCACAAAATAATTACAAATTTTCAGGATTTAAGTAAGTAGATGACTTTATCACTTACAAGCCATAAACGTAATAAAATAATAGAATTGGTTCTGAAGTGTTCTCAACTACCACCTGTTACAATCAGATAATTTTCACAAATGATTGGCATCCTAATGTCCGCTAGCGCAGCATTTTACAAAAGGCTGGTTGAAACCAAAAATACTTGAAAGGCAAAGGTACAGGTACCTTCTACCTACCTTCTATTCAGATGATACTATGATAATTATTTTACAGGACCTGAATTGATGAGATAATAATATTAAAAGCTTTTAAAATTTCATTTAAACACAAAAATATGATTCATAAGTTAACACGGACTCGAGTCGTAAAGTCGTAACTCAAACTTACTATAGTAATTATATGTCGTATTATTAGCAATATACTAAGCCTTAGATGCCCCGAAACTTAAAAAATTTGTTAATTTTTATTATGGGTAGATAACATATTAGCATTAGCTATCAGCTACATTACGACACGAAGTTGCATACAATTTCCTAATTTCAATTAACTTACTTTTAATATTTGGCCTTGGTTCGAGAAGCGAAAAATCTAGCTATTAGCATCCTATATTACACGAAATATAATTTAGAGGCAGATCGAAGATTTAATTTAAAGGTGCTTTTCAAACATTCTAGCGCAAAACTTAAGAAATACTTTTCTTTGAAACAAGACCCAGATGCTACAAAGGGGCAGATGCATATTTTTTCTATGCCGATCCTTCATTTTCCGTTTTTCTTAACGGCCTACAAAAAATTACTGAGGACGAAACGACCAGTATTCTAGTATTCCCTTCTAGTACTTCTAGACCTGCCTGTTATCCTCCATTGATTGATATAGTTATTTCGTAATAATCACTTGAGGGCGTGACGAAAACCTATGTTGTCTACTAACAGGGACCGTCACCCTCTCCTACTCACGCTTACCCTGAGTGCCGCAGTATGCTCGAGCAGGCAATGCCAGGTCTCATTATCCCCTCAACAGCATCTCATCAGCATCTTATACTAGCCTCACTTTCTAATATTACTATTCAACAATATCAATATAATGTTATTCAATACTATGATTAAATTAGATTCTTTCGAATGTTCTGTTTTTAGTGTAATTACTTTTCCCTCCGACGTCTTCGAAAAAGACGCATCACAGGATTCACAGGGCATCATCATAAGAGCCACCGCTTTATCTCTGCTTTTAGGCAGAAATATTTCTTCGGATGATTGCATCAGCGCCTTCCTTAAAGATGTTATAAACTAATACCCAATCCACCAAAGTACACAGGTACTTGGTAAGTATCCACAATTGGTTCTCAAAAATCTCTAAAAATGTATACCAAACAAGAATGAACTTATCCTAGACAAAAGTAGCTTTATACTAACATTATCTACAGCCTACAGCACACATGGTTGAAAGTCTTTCTCTAAATAACAGATTATTATAAATAAAAATAGCAATGGCATTAGAATCATAAAGTAAATGAAAATTTTATCAAAACTATAGGCGCTAAATGCAATCAAAAGCTATCAACCATTGTTAGTTTTACTTTATCTTACGGTGAATCCGTCTATATATAAGACGGTTATATAACCTTAACTAAATAAATCAGACCTAAATAAGCCAATCACCTCTTAATAACTGTGAAGCGTAACGTCCTCACAGGAACACAACAGCATAGTCAATAAGCATGTGGATCAGGCAGATCCTTGCGGTGTACGGCACACACAGCAGCACGCGACACGCCGCCGCCACATCGGCTGCCCATGCTACCGGCGTCAATCTTGATCAGATCAAAAGACGGCCGCCTGGACCTCTACCTCTAACAAGTTTGCTAAACTTATCAATGTCCTATGATGATTGATTATCAATTTTTTATCAAATCTCTGACCAAATTAGTTCATTAAAAATATACAATAAGTATATAAGTATGTTATAAATAATGTAGCTGAGTACCTACCTACCAAGTACTTACCTAAGTAACTACGCAATGTTAAACTTTGAAGTACTCTATAAACTAACTATAATGATTACTTTTATATGTTAAAATATAGTGTTTTTAACTAATAAGATGAGTAATATTATTTAATAATTGTAGGTACCTATACTAAGAGTTCAAATAAAACTAGCCAAAATTACATCTTTTTAATTAATATTGTTTCATTATCATGAAAAAATATAGACAAAACAATGTCTCTAAACATCTACCTAGTGAAATGATTTATATCGAAAATGAAACCACGAAATATAATATATGATCAAACGAACTTCTCAAGTGAAGTTCGATCAATATTATATGAGTGGTTTCATTTGAAGATATAAATCACCCTCCCTACCCAAATCCCGAGTTTTGTCAAAAAAGTCAATAACAGACGTAATTTATGCCAGAAAACTATCTCTAAAAAGAATGACAGGCTTGGCGGACGCTGCTAGTGATGGGCGCGTAGAGTGGTAGGGATGGGAGCATGGGTAAATTTCAAATTAATCGAGTAATCGATATCGATCAAATCGATCACTAATAGTTATTTGTAAGAACGTGCGAATGTTGCCTTGTAGGTGAAAGGACTACCTAGTGAAATGATTTATATCTTCAAATGAAACCACTCATATAATATTGATCGAACTTCACTTGAGAAGTTCGTTTGATCATATATTATACCTTTATTATTTGATACACCTCTCTAACTCTCCCTTTCCATTTGTCCCCTTCTTTTGCTTAAAACTTGTAAGGTATTTCTAAGTTTTTTAAGTGTAACGAGACTTTAGCTGTGAACTGTCAATAATGTTGTGTCCATAATAAATTAATAATTTAAATAAAAAGTAAGTAGGTACCTACCTAAGTATTAAATAAAAAGTAAGTAGGTAAGTACTTGAAAAGAAGCACTTTACCTTTAAAAAAAGAGAAACAATAGGTGCAAATGAAGATAAAAACACGGAATAAGGAAGAGATATGACACAAAACAAAAACTCACCCATCTGGGGAGAACTCAAGGTTGAAAACGCCGCCAGTGGGGAGAGCATTAGCCTGTACGTCGTCCCAGGAGGCGATAGGTTTCATGCCACAATAGAGGCTCTTTGCTAGCGCGTCGCCTGAACCAATAGGGGTTGGGAACCCCAACTCACGGTTGTAATACCGATATGGGCTAAACGCGGAATTTCGAGCAATAAACCTGGGATCGCCAGCACAACCCATCTTGTTGACTTTTGAGTATGCTCTTACAATGCAGTTTTGTTGAAAATTTATTTCAATTACTCTGCGATATTGTGTCTGCCAATGCTAATAGAATCCCCATCACTATAAAGCGAAGTTTAGTAATTCACGGTAAAATATTCGCTCATGGATTTTTTAATATAATTTACGGCTCGCTGACGAACGAGAACGAACGAACGTTACATTACATACAATACAAGAATGAATGGATGAGCGAGATAGATGAATGAGTGAGATTGAGAACGCTAGATCATCAATCAATCAATAAATGGTGAATATTTTTTTTACATTCACCCAACTTAGGCAGGCAAAGGAATATAGTCCGTACAGCATGAACATGAACTTTCACTAAACAGTATGATGATTGAGAGTTTTGGGGAAATCGACCGAATTGTTCGGACGCCTTCCTTTCGACAGTACATAGTAAAGCAAAGCGGCGCGTAAATCTATTTTTGTATTGTCCTTGTGGTAATCTGTGAGAGACCTTTGTCCAGCAGTCGCACTAGGCGATTAGCCGGTAGACAGCCGCGCGGTTAGGTGTTACATTCATGGCACACGGAACTATGTTACATTACAGACCAGCGGTCAGCCGCGCGGCTGGCAATGAGTATGCAAAAAAAAACGCATGATGGCTAACCGCCTATTAATACGCGCCCCAATGCCCGAAAGAACATCCTGGTTCGAAAAAGCTGGCCTCGTGTGTTCTTTCCGAGCAAAGAATGTTTTTTTTTTTAAACAGGTTCACGGCTATTATCGATAGGTCCTAAAGGAAGATTTTGAAGAACAAACACATAACGAAACTTATTAATTTTAATATATTATTATGTATCATTTAAGTTTATTCGATGTTAACTCAGTTTAAACATAATTTCAATCTCATTTTAATGTGAAGATAAAAAAATAAGAAAATCATGCATTATAAAATTACAGAAACCTTAATTGAAAATGTAATAAAAATTAAGTAAAATAAGGTAAGTATGCTTAAATCAATAATGTGTAGTTAACAAGGTTACCATACATTAGGCGCTAACAAACCACTGGGTGGAGGAATATGTCCAGTCTTTAACACATCTTGCAGAAATACTTCAAGTCTAGTTTTTGGACCGCCTTCATCAATGTTCTCCAGAAGTTTGAGGTATTCTGTACATACTAATTTAATTATTTTACTAAACTGCCTGCCATACACTTTAAAGAATTCTGATCCACAGACAGTAAAGAAGTCATGCAGGAGAGTAGCACAGATATCAGGTTCTGGCTTCAGATTGATAAATGATGCCATCCATTGCCAGCCATACCGCAACCCGTGAGGATTATGTGCATTCACAAACCGAGGTGTCCTAGATATCCAAATAGCGCATCTAAGCCTGAAAATTCCAGACATTCTCTTCAAAAATTTGTCTTGCTTCTCCACAACACCTTCATCATTGTATGTGTACCCTCTGGATTTGTAGAATTCCTGATCAGTTTGACCTTGTTTTTGTGGCAGAAACATTGGCACCAAGTAAGGACATTCTCTGTGGAAGTAGGCTTCTAACAGCTTGCCAAACTCGGGGAACTGTGCCCAGAGTGCTATTGTTACGGAAGCCAGTGGAAAGGCTGCCTCTGGGTTGCTGGAGACCAGCAGATCTCCTTGTCTTACAATTTTTTTTGCTAGTAGTGCAGTTACATAAGGCAAACCTTGTGGGTGCTGTGTTGCTTGCACATAGGTGTCTAGAACTTGCACTCTGTCGCCTTTCAAGAGCTTAGAAAGTTTGTCAAACTTGTCTCTAATATGTGAGCCACTGACTGATGATATGGCATTCACAGGGGTGTTTACTGCTTTTTGGCAATCAAAGCGGAACTTTTTCATTGTTGTGTCTTCCATTAGGTTCTTGTAAAGGTTTTCATACTGACAGAGAAAGTTCCTCAAATCTTCATAGTAGGTGTAGTTGCTTGGAGAATAGAACAGTGGAGGATTTTGCTTTGCTTGAAGTTTGGCTTGCTCCAGCTGAGCTTCTCTTTGGAGGGTCTTCTGGGCCTCCTCAGCTCTCCGCGTGTCCTCTAACTGCTGCTGTTCTAATAGTTTTTGCTCCTCATGCTCCTTCAGAAGTTTTTGTTGTTCCAATTCTTTGTGGATGTCTTCTTTTATTTTGGTCCTAACATTTTCTATGTTAGATACAAGGATCTCTGCTTGCTTAGCAAGTTTTTCAGAAATGCTACCAGTTTTGCACTGATCTAATATAGAATTAATATTCGTCATAACTGAGTTAAGAGTACTAGTATATTTGTCAGTCATTTTTTTTGCTAATGGGTCAGTTTGGAATAAGTTGGTGAGGTCGTTGTAACAGATGCAAATCTTAGTGTGGCTATCTGTTACTGAAGCAAACCTAGCGGTGGCCATATTTTGCTCTTCTAAGATTTTATTCATATTTTCAATGGTCTTTTTGTTAATCATGATACTGTTTTGGTCATCTATATTAGCTTCTTCAATCACTGTGCTGTCATTGTCTTGCAGTTCTGCCAACATCTGCCACTTGCGTGCCTTCAGCTCCCGTGCGCGACGTTCACACTCCTCACTCTGTTTCTTCCAGAACTTGGACATGGTCTCTGCTCGCTTGGCAATCATCTTATCAATGAGGCTTTTGAATATTTGTTCAGAACTCTCTTGCAATTTGGCCTCGTATTCTTTCATGATGAGTGAGTACCTCAGGTCATCGCCGAGCTTGTCTTCTGTGAGGTTTTCTTGAATTGTTTTGGTAGGCAAAATAGGGGTTAGGTCCAATGCCACTAACTTCTCCTTGTTTACGGGACTGTTCGGCCCAATAGTTACTTCTTTTATAAGAGGGCTAATTTCAGCAGCTTTCGTCAGGGCAGATACTCGCAATTTATCAAAATCGCCAAGAATGCTAGAAATGCTGACATCGCCTTTTTTCGGCGTAACTTCACAAGATTTAGACATGTTTCTATCGTCCAAGGAAAAAAATTGTTCCCATTGATTAAGTCTAATCAGTCATGGTAAATGAATGGAAAATTTAACTATAAACTCGCTCAAACAAAACCCAATCACTCACACGCATAGAAAAATTTTACTCTCTCGACCTCGACACAACACAACAAAACACAACCTCAAAACAAAACAAAAAAAAAACTGTTGTTTTTGATTGAATGTTGAAAGATTTTTTTTTAATGATTGAACGGCGACAATCGAAAGTAAACTGATTGATTGATGGAATAAAGGATTCGAGACTTCTTTTATAGAGATGGGTTTCAATCTTAGAGTATACATTACACTTAGAGTATACATTACAGCTATAGAGGGAGTACATCCAAGTGGGAACAGTAGACACAGGTGAGAACAAAAAGGCGTTCCCGCCGCAAGCGTCTATAGTCTGTGATGATTGCTTGTACCGTGCGGTCCTGGAGAGATTTTGTTCGTATTTCGCCGTCACTATGGTGAAATGTGCAGTTGATTGTTGCAAAAATGATAACAGAAAACACACCAAATCGAAATCAAGTGTTACATTTCACCGGTAAGTCGATTTTCATACTTATTTTTATAAAAACAATTCAATATTCGCGGGGTTGAAGGAGACGCGAGAGGCGGGTACGCACAAGCCCGCCTCCACACCGCACCTAACCACACTCCCCACTTGCTCCCCACTCGAGATTTTAGTGATGTGCCGCGACCAACGTTAGAGTCGATGTTTTTTTATCAAATGTTTATAATCTGCAGAGTATAGTAATGTAACTGTATCACTAAAATCTTATGATAATCTTCTAGCTTTTATCTACTATAAGATATAAAAATCAATCGGGGTTTGTTTTCTCGCTAAAACTCTAGCCGGCCGGGCGGATTTAAGGTGGAAACTCTCGGTATGGCGCAAAATTCATAAATCTTTGTGTTTTTTATTTATTATGACGAAAAAATAATTAACAACACTCTTTGTTCAATTATCCAATGGTTACATAATAATAATCTTGTTGTTAATTTAGATAAGACAAAATTGATGTTCTTCTCACAAAGAAGAACTAAGCCCTGTATAAACATTCACTTTAATAATACAATAATTAACGCTGTTAATAGTACGACTTTTTTAGGCATTCAACTTGATCATGATATGTCATGGAAATCGCAATGTCTTGAAATTACAAAAAAAAATAGTAAAAATTCATATGCTTTATATCAACTACAAAAGATTGCAAATATTGAAACTGTTATCACCGCTTACCACAGCCTGGTTTCATCTGTCCTACGATACGGTATTATATTTTGGGGGTATTCGTCTGATAGAGAAATTATTTTTAAGCACCAAAAAAGATGTATTCGTTCTATGTTCAACCTTAAACAATTAGACAGCTGTAAACCATTTTTTATTCAATACAATATTCTGACCTTCCCTTCTCTTTATATTTATGAAATTGCTGTATTTGTCAAACTCAACTTGAATCTGTTTCTTGACAATGTTGCTAAGCTTAAAGAACGAAATCTCCGTAATAAGAATCGCCTATGTATACGGCCATCTAACACTACACTTCTACATAATAGCATTTTTTGCCTTGCGCCTAAAGTATACAATAAACTTCCTGAAGACATTGTATCATTACCCATTAAACAATTCAAAAGTAAGTTGTTTAAGTTTTTAGTAAATAAGTGTTTTTATACTTTTAACGAGTTCTTAGATAATAAGTGTTATTAAGCAAAAAAAAAAATTATTATATTCTCAATGTTATTTACTTATATGAGAATTTAAAGATTGTTTCTTTTAACTTTTAAAATTTTATCTAAGCTCTGCGATAAGAAGCTACTTATTGGTTAACCCAATTTGCAACATCCTTAAAGGGTCACTAATTTTTAAGTGCTTTTACCAATGTTTTACCATCTACCATGTTTGTGCCACACTTAGTTTGCAAATAAATGATCTTGTATCTTGTATCTTGAAAGTATTCGTTTTTAACAGACTTCAGAAAAGGAGGTTATCAGTTTGACTTGTATGTATGTATGTGTGTTTGTCCGCGATTGTCTCGAGTTTGGCTGAACCGATTTTGATGTGGTTTTCACAAAAGTATTTGTTACATTCAGGAAAAGGTTTTAGTACAGTGGCGGACACGATCGGCGTAACACTTCCGTTATTTCTGTATTGCAAAATAGCTCTTGTTCTTTGGTAATACAGTGACGAAACCATAGACAAATCTGTTACGGCCTCCTAGTCCGTGACTGTACCTATTTTATTGAAGGCAGGGGTCTCTTTTTGTAAAAAGGAAATTATTAATAACTAGAGGCTGCCCCGCGGTTTTTCCCGCGCAGATTTCTCATAAATACAAAATTCTCGTTTTTTCCCGTTCCCGTGGGAATTTCGGGAAATCCCTTCTTACTGCTCACCTACACTCCCTAAGGAACCTACATGCAAAATTTCAGCACGCTACGCCCAGTAGTTTTGGCTCTGCGTTGTCTGTCAGTCAGTCAGTAACGGAAGAGTTTTATATATATTGAAAATTTGAATGACTTTGCGTATCTAAAAAAGCCGTTTCCCACATTGGAACTTTGCAAAGGTTTTGGAAGACAGACCTACTGATTTTGTGTATGTATTGTATAGGGTGAAAGACCAAATCAAGTTTCTTATATATACACAAAAACGATAATATGTGATAATAACGATTAGTATGTGGGAGCTGGTTTTTTACATGCGCGAATTCTTTTAAACTTTTTTACATACCTACGCGGAAGTAGAGAGAGCTAAACTATCAGTAAGAACAATCTTTCATCAACAATAAACAAAATTTTGAACAAAATTTCATCTTAATCGTGAAATTCAATTTTTTTCGCATTTTTTAATTATTCTGGCAAAAGTATTCATTTTTGATTAAGTTAGAAAATTTGAGTTTCGCGCCATGCCGAGAGTTACTTACCACCTTAAAGATATCTGCTTCAAAATTGAGTTGTAAGATTTCATCCGAACAATCATTCATACATACATTGCAATGCAATTTAAATGAATGCTTTTAAAAATCATAAATTGTTAATAAAAAAAAAAACATAAACAAAACGTTGTTTTTTATTTAATAAATCAACTAGCTTTCCCGCAAGATTTCTTCTGCGTAAAGTATTAGATGCAAAATAAAACCGGTAAGTATACTTATGCACCCAATGCAAAAAACTTATCGACATCTCGTTAATTGGTATGTACGTAAGTAGTTGATTAACAATTTAACATCCCTAGCTGTCATACACATATCTCTATAGGTATGTATAGCTCATCTGTCTCCACTGCGCACTGAGTGATTGACTGTATAGGCTTGTTCTTGTGTTATTATTATTCTGAGACATTACAGCTATAGAGGGAGTACATCCAAGTGGGAACAGTAGACACAGGTGAGAACAAAAAGGCGTTCCCGCCGCGAGCGTCTATAGTCTGTGATGATTGCTTGTACCGTGCGGTCCTGGAGAGATTTTGTTCGTATTTCGCCGACACTATGGTGAAATGTGCAGTTGATTGTTGCAAAAATGATAACAGAAAACACACCAAATCGAAATCAAGTGTTACATTTCACCGGTAAGTCGATTTTCATACTTATTTTTATAAAAACAATTCAATAATCGCGGGGTTGAAGGGGACGCGAGAGGCGGGTACGCACAAGCCCGCCGCCACACCGCACCTAACCACACTCCCCACTTGCTCCCCACTCGAGATTTTAGTGATGTGCCGCGACCAACGTTAGAGTCGATGTTTTTTTATCAAATGTTTATAATCTGCAGAGTATAGTAATGTAACTGTATCACTAAAATCTTATGATAATCTTCTAGCTTTTATCTACTATAAGATATAAAAATCAATCGGGGTTTGTTTTCTCGCTAAAACACTCACTCTCGGTATGGCGCAAAATTCATAAATCTTTGTGTTTTTTATTTATTATGACGAAAGTATTCGTTTTTAACAGACTTCAGAAAAGGAGGTTATCAGTTTGACTTGTATGTATGTATGTGTGTTTGTCCACGATTGTCTCGAGTTTGGCTGAACCGATTTTGATGTGGTTTTCACAAAAGTATTTGTTACATTCAGGAAAAGGTTTTAGTACAGTGGCGGACACGATCGGCGTAACACTTCCGTTATTTCTGTATTGCAAAATAGCTCTTGTTCTTTGGTAATACAGTGACGAAACCAGTTTTGGCTCTGCGTTGTCTGTCAGTCAGTCAGTCAGTCAGTAACGGAAGAGTTTTATATATATTGAAAATTTGAATGACTTTGCGTATCTAAAAAAGCCGTTTCCCACATTGGAACGTTGCAACGGTTTTGGAAGACAGACCTACTGATTTTGTGTATGTATTGTATAGGGTGAAAGACCAAATCAAGTTTCTTATATATACACAAAATCGGTGACTCTGTCTTTCAAAAACGATAATATGTGATAATAACGATTAGCATGTGGGAGCTGGTTTTTTACATGCGCGAATTCTTTTAAACTTTTTTACATACCTACGCGGAAGAAGAGAGAGCTAAACTATCAGTACTGATGAAGAACAATCTTTCATCAACAATAAACAAAATTTTGAACAAAATTTCATCTTAATCGTGAAATTCAATGTTTTTCGCATTTTTTAATTATTCTAGCAAAAGTATTCATTTTTGATTAAGTTAGAAAATTTGAGTTTCGCGCCATGCCGAGAGTTACTTACCACCTTAAAGATATCTGCTTCAAAATTGAGTTGTAAGATTTCATCCGAACAATCATTCATACATACATTGCAATGCAATTTAAATAAATGCTTTTAAAAAACATAAATTGTTAATAAAAGAAAACATAAACAAAACGTTTTTTTTTATTTAATAAATCAACTAGCTTTCCCGCAAGATTTCTTCTGCGTAAAGTTTTACCGTCTTATTCATAAAGATACAGTAGATTTTAAGTAGCCTTACTGGAGGTCTACTTCTCTGGTTTGTTGTATGGTAAATACGTGACATCCAGTCTAAATTGACATACGTCAAATAACTAAAATGCTCTTTAACTTTTTATGAATAAGAGGGTTAGATGCAAAATAAAACCGGTAAGTATACTTATGC
This sequence comes from Euspilapteryx auroguttella, assembly GCA_951802225.1. Lineage (NCBI taxonomy): Eukaryota > Metazoa > Arthropoda > Insecta > Lepidoptera > Gracillariidae > Euspilapteryx > Euspilapteryx auroguttella. The sequence continues at coordinate 7,665,591 of OX637658.1, read as the reverse complement.
ACCCAATGCAAATAACTTATCGACATCTCGTTAATTGGTACGTAAGTAGTTGATTAACATCCCTAGCTGTCATACACATATCTCTATAGGAATGTATAGCTCATCTGTCTACACTGCGCACTGAGTGATTGACTGTATAGGCTTGTTCTTGTGTTATTATTATTCTGAGGTTTCAATCAAGCCGACTTTTATCCAGTGTTGCCACCTTAGTGGATTTTCCACTAAATCTGGTGGTTTGGAACCCCCATTTAGTGGCCATTTTTTGCGTTTAGTGGCTAGTGGATTTTTTTAGTGGAAAAATTAGACCAAGAACTGTTGTAGTTTTTGAATAAATTGGAATTGCGGTATGCTGTTACAAAGCGTATGAACTAAATATGTTTTATAAAATTTAGTAGAATTACAACATTTTTCCTTTTTTTTTTCAATTGAATACAAAGTCGATGTAATTTTTTTTCTTCATATTTTTGTCCATACTTCGAGGACCCTTAGTTTTCTTTGTAGCTGTCTTGAGCACCTGATTATAGTTTTTAAAGAAGATAGTTTAAGATCTAGATGGCAATAAAATTTAAGGTTGCGAATTGGTTAATTTTTAGAAAAAGGTCGTCCCTCTCGGTATGGCGCGAAATAAAAAAAAAAATCGCGTTATTTACAATGTGGGAGATGGTTTCTTATTTCTTACATAAGCGAATTCATTAAAAATTTATTAAATTAATACTTTCGCCAGAATAAATAAAAAACGCGATTTTTTTTTAATTTCGCGCCATACCGAGAGGGACAACGTTAAAGTTTCAAGTTCAAGTTAGGGCTCAAGTCTTTTGGAGGACACCTCTCGCTGCCATTCATGGTCGCAGCCATGGTTGGCAGCGAAGAGTTCTGCGAAGCTGTCATGCTTGCGAAGGAGGCGGCCGAAAGACAGAGAGAAGCGGTTGACCCAGCCCGGCGTGGCCGAGGAAGAGGCCGCGGTCGCCGCGGCGGCAGGCAATAGTGCCGCCGCGAAGCCCTGTAGGTCCGGGCGTAAGAATAGGTCTACGGTATGCCCTGCCTGTCGTAAGAGGCGACTAAAAGGGGTCTTTGGGGTCGTGGGTGTGAAGGGCGGGGGCCCAACACACTCATCAAACGGCCCTGAGATGGGTGGCGGCACAACTTGTGGCACTGTGCCGCCGCAGCTCCAAAGGCGAGCCGGGGAGGGAACAATATGCCTTCCCCGAGCATGAAGCTAATAGTAGCTGAGCGTGGGAAGACTTCGGACGCTATAATGTGTGGTTCCCGGGGTTCTTCCCAAAAGCGCTAAGACGGCCGCCGAGGGCTTTTAGTGGGTGCGAGCCCCACATACCCCCGACGCTCCCCCGAGCGTCGGGAAATGCGATAGGCATTTCCCCTCGTTAAAAAAAAAAAAAAAGGGCTCAAGTCTTAAAAATTTAACATTAAAAAATCAGGGAGGCAAATTTCTTAACTAAAAACGATTGACTCTTAATTGTCTTGTTCTTTTTGGCGACTTCGCTAATCATTGCTGTTTTTTTTGGGCGTGTAACAGAAATCTTATTTGTTAAAGCGGCAATGGTTAACGAAGTCGCTAACAAGTCAATTACGAGTCGATCGTTTTTATTTAAGAAATTTGCCTCCCAGGTCATATATTTGGGGTAGAATGCATAGCAAAGGGTCACCACTGTCCCCTATTTACGTATGTCCACTCATCTGTCATTCACCCTAGTGGAAATTTTAGTGGTTTTCAGAGGGGGACATATTTTTGTTAGTGGTTTTCTGGTGGTTTGAGGAGCCTAATCTGGTGGATTGCTATTTCAACCGTTGGCAACACTGCTTTTATCATTTCAGCCGAAGGACGTCTACTGCTGGACATAAGCCTCCCACTCCCATAAATCAACAAGATGACCGGTATTAAGCGACCCTCATCCAGTGTAAGTCCGCATCTTTCACCGTCGTCTGACCACCTTGTAGGGGGTCTGCCTAATCTGCGTCTTCTGGATTCTGGTTCGCGGTCGCCACTCAAGAAGTTTTTAGCCTCACAGTGACCACCTGTTTTTCGAAGACTTGCTGTCTTTTGTTGTCTTTGGTTCTTCTGTAGATCTTATAATTTCTGATTCGATGAAGAAACTCCGTGCATCGCGTGCATCATAAAATAACCTTGAGCTTCTTGAGCCCATAGTAAGCGACTTCATGTCTTGGTTTCGAAAGTCATTACTGGCAATCCACATTGTATGTACATACGTAATCTTTCGTCTATGTTGGATTGCTTTCGCCAGAAAATAGTTGTTTCGATTTGATCCAAAAATCGTCGGATCGTATGGATTCGATCCGATTTTCCGAAAGATCGGATGGGATCGGCGCATCCCTATCAAACACCTGACTAGTGACTACGATTTGGCGGGAATTTTGACAGTTTGTTTTGTTGCAGGTTGTGTTCAAGAGATTAAATTTTTCTATGGTTGTGTTGTTGTATTTTGGTTAGGGTACCTATTTATTTTAGTTTTTATTTTATTAATTTGGATGCAATGCAATAGTTGATAGCTACGTTATTATTTATTTGATAGTGTACCAAATAATGCAATTATGGTGTACCAAAATACTGGAAAATATAGATACGAAAAAGATGACTCCAAAAAAGACAAAGGCGGCAGCTCTGGACAAAGGTAACTTATTTTGGGTACATTTCTGACTGTTGAATATCAACAATAACCAATAAACTTGGGCGTGGAACCCACCATTTAAGGCTTTCTAAAGAGCTCCTGTCTGCTCTACAGCAGGCACCTCAACCAGATTTAAGAGCAAAATGTCTAGAGAGTACAGTACCCAGATAACTTTATGATGTGATGTATCAGTCAGAACAGAGTATAGCTCAGCTGTGCGGGCAGTCAGAGCATAAAATGTGAACACACCCAAAGTTTCATAGTGTCTATCCTGCTCCCATTTGAGCATCATGCTCTGGCTTAAATTAATGATATTTCTATATAAAAAGTTGTATTTAAATTTTAATTTTGTAAGTTCAGCCAGAGCATTACTCATTTTGTTTTAATTCAATAGAGAATAAAATCAAAAGAACTCATTATAATTAGTTTTTTATGATTTCAGAGAGGATTCTTCAGAGTCTCGAATAAAGGTAGCCTTGGATAATGACAGAATCGACTCTAAGTATGGTTTCAACAGAGTCACTGATACAAAGGAGAGAACTGGCTATCTTATTAACATGCACATGGTATGACTACTTGCAAAAACAATTTTTTTCATAGTCTTTTGGCCAATAAAAAATTACTTGTTGTTGTAATAATTTCTGTTTACAAGCAAGCACAATATAAGAATATATATCTCCGCTAAAATAAATTATAAAAATCATAATGATAATAAAATATTATTCTTTATTTTTATAGGCTGAAGTACTTGATGAAGACAAAAGACTCGTTGCTGCAATGGACTATTACTTTATAGAAATGGATGGCTCAAGGTATAAAATACAATCAATTTCTGTTACAATTAATACAATAATTAAATCTGTTAAAATGGTAAAATATTTATTTGTGTTTGCCCTGTGGCTCCAGGTTCAAGGTGTCACTGACTTTCCAGCCATACTTCCTCATCATGGCACGCAAGGAGTGTGAGCAGGAGGTCATTCAGTACTTGTCAAAGAAGTTTGCAGGGACATTGCACAGGACTGAAGTGATTGAGAAAGAGGACTTGGATTTGGTAAGAACCTCAAATTTGCCTGCTCACATATCGTCTTCTAGTAGGGTTTGACTCCAAAGCCTGCTAAGGGCTTAGTGACTTCTATTTGGAGCCATTTAAACTACCATTTTAAATGTATTCATTTTAATTTATCACCAAAAAAGAGTTATTTATTTTTGTATTATTTGATTACCATGGTTCATCATCTATCTGAGGCCTAGGGGCACGCGGTGCGTTGCGCGGGGCGTCGTGCGGGGCGTGCTAGGATTAAATAAATAAAATGTATAGCAATGTTTGTGACGTTTACGGAGACGCGTTGGCACAGTCAATGCGTGCGCCGACGCGTGCACTATCGCGTGCGTGCTCGCGTCGTGCAATGCTTCAAGAACTAAACATAGGCCTATGTTCGATATCGTACAAGGAGACGCGTCGGTGCCCGCCGCGGCGCCGGATCACCTTTTTAATGCAGATTACAATAATAATAATATATGCATTTATTTCAGATTAATAAATGCATTTATTTCAGATTATTCAATCCATAACTGATAGTAAATTTCTTATGAATAGGTTAATACTTAAAAATGTACTTATTGACAAATTACAATAAAATAATAATATTAAAAATAAAATAATAATATTATAAATATAATATTGTTTTTCAGCTAAATCACCTGTCAGGACTGAAGCAGCGCTACATAAAGCTCTCATTTATGTCAACAAATGAAATGATGAAAGTTCGAAGGGAGATCCTAACAGCTGTCAACAAGAATAAAGAGAGAGAGAAGAAAGACGCGATCTACGCTGAAATGTTGACCAACGCGTTAACGAGCGCCGCTGCGTTGGAGCACGCGAAAAAAACAACAGATCACATGGAGAACATTTTAGATATTAGGTAAGAAGATGCATAGTTAAGAAACATTCTTGTGTTCGAATATCAGCTATTAAATTATAAGTTAATGGTGGGCCTTAAAATCTAGAAAAAAATATTGATAAGAACTTGGAACTAACAAGCTTTTTAAATTAAGGTGGCTACACATTGCATAGGATATAACTGATATTATCTTCAGAGAACACGACGTGCCCTACCACGTGCGCGTGTCAATAGACATGAAGATATTCAGCGGCACCTGGTACACTGTCAAAAGCCGCGGCACAGAAACACCCATCATTACTAAGCGGGACGACATACTGGAACGACCCGACCCCATTGTACTGGCGTTTGATATTGAAACTACAAAGCTGCCGTTAAAGTTTCCTGATTCACAGACGGATCAGATCATGATGATATCCTATATGATTGACGCTCAGGGTTACTTGATAACTAATAGGGAGATTATATCGACTGACGTTGAGGATTTCGAGTACACGCCCAAGCCTGAATTTGAGGGGTGAGTGTAGATTAGAATAAGCCTGAAATTTAATTGTGAGTTCAGAGTATCAATTGAAGGGATCATCCGGAATCTTCTAGTTTTCTTAAGTTTCTTTTATAAGTCACAAATGACGCTTTTCAGTATGTTATTATTATTTCAGCCAATTCATAGTGTTTAATGAAGAGAATGAGCTGGCCCTGATCCAGAAGTTTTTTGATCACATTATGGATGTTAAGCCACACATCTTCGTCACTTACAACGGTAAGATTTCCTGCAAATTTATTAGTCGACCCGGCTATCTTTCGTTATTTAGTAATGCTTAAGATATAGCATTTATTAATAAAACAATCAAATTAAAAAAAAAATGCACTTAACCTAAAATAATCTAATTATAATTTAGCATTGACGTATCACAGCGACCAGGATTTTTCGAATAGAGAAAGGCCTTATTCATATCACTGTTTGAGCCTGCCCTGGGCTATATTGCAAAACATTTCCAAACATTTAATTTTTTGACTCCTTAATATATTTGTTAAAGTACCTACAAGCCGGAATTTGGGGAGATCCCTTCTTAGTGCTCACCTACTCTCCCCAAGGAACCCCCGTGCCACTTTCTACGCCCAGTAGTTTCGTCTCTGCGTTGTCTGTCAGTCAGTCAGTCAGTAACATTAGTAAAGTAAGAGTTTTATATACATTTATAGTACCATTTAAATTGAGGCCGGATTCATGGAGGGGCGCGCGATTTTATCGTAGTTTATCCTTTAGAAAAGATATGTTTACTAGGTGACTTCTTCGACTGGCCGTTCGTGGAGGCGCGCGCGGCGGCGCTGGGGCTCGACATGCGGCAGGAGATCGGCTTCGGCCAGCTGCCCGGCCGCGACAACACCTACGCCTGCCGCCCCGCCATGCACATGGACTGCTTGTGGTAATACGGATTACCTATTTGAAAATTATAATCGAACCTAGTCATAATATTGTAACATAGTATTATTGTGACGATGGTCGTACTGACCAGCTGCTTTCCCTTTATAATCCGCATCACGCGATACATGACCATAAAGAAAGAAAGAAATAAATTTTTATTTGCGTCAACTTAAACACACAAACCAAAACAGTACAGAACACATGAGATGAAAACGCAAACAGTTTAAAACAAAATTAACACAAAAGAAATACGTATATAAATAACAAAAACAAATTAAATTAAACATAAAAAAGTAATAAATAATTATAAAATAAAATAAATACTTATTAAAATCAATCAGGAGCGTATGGTGTGTCGCAGCTGGTGCAAAATGGCACTGACTCACCATATCGTCCTGATGATGATGATAGTCACCGTTGTCGAAAACAACAAGATTTTTATAATGATGAACATTAAGATTGGTCCTTCGAGCCGGATCGTACTTAATCAGTAATTTGCATTTCTTTAATAGTTGGGTAAAGCGAGACTCGTACCTGCCGGTCGGTTCACAAGGTCTCAAAGCTGTTGCTAAAGCCAAGCTCAGGTACGACCCCGTCGAGTTGGACCCGGAGGATATGTGCAGGATGGCGGCGGAGCAACCCCAGGTACGTTTTTTTTAATCCTTATGTACTAAGTCACGAAAATTTTACTACAGAAGCTCGAGAGAGTCAGTCGAACTTAACTTTCTCAACGCGACATAGGACTAAATCTCAAAATAAGACAGCTTTTTCATACATTGGGTCGATCAGCTGCAGATTTATGGGGCAGCTGATTTTTGTTCTGAGGTTTTAACCCATGTTGCTTTCGTAAAGATGTTCGGTATGGTAAGCTGAATCCCCTTTTTTATTTATTATCGCCTTTTCAGGAAAAAAAACTGTATTATTTCATTGTATGAAAAGTGTAAACAGAAAGATCATTATTTTTCGGTATTTATCAATATATATAAAACTCTTCCGTTACTGACTGACTGACTGACAGACAACGCAGAGCCGAAACTACTGGGCGTACAAAGCTGAAATTTGGCATGTAGGTTCCTTGGGGAGTGTAGGTGAGCACTAAGAAAGGATTTTCCGAAATTCCCACGAGAACGGGAATAAACGGGATTTTTGTGTTTATGAGAAATCTGCGCGGGAAATACCGCGGGGCAGCCTCTAGTATTGCATAAAAATTTAACATTATGTACAGTGGCGGACACCGTCGGCGTAACACTTCCTGTTTTTCTGTATCGTAAAATAGGTCTATTTCTTTGGTAATACAGTCTAGGGCTGACGAAACCATAGACAAATCAGTTACGGCCTCCTAGTCCGCTACTGTACATGTAATTCTAAAAATGTTGGTTTGTTTCAGGTGCTATCAAACTATTCAGTGTCGGATGCAGTAGCGACATACTACTTGTACATGAAGTATGTCCATCCCTTCATATTTGCTCTTTGTACCATCATCCCTTTGGAGCCAGATGAGGTGAGTTTATTATGCAAAACAGTTCGGTAATATATTCATTCATATAAATATTATTAGAATACAATAGAATACACTTCATTGCACAGAAAGTAAGGTACAAAGTACATTTTCCACTGCAGGGTACAGACAAATTAAATTTGTATGCAATTACCTTATTGCTAAAAGCGATTTCTTCTAGGCATACCACACACATTAATGCGAAAGTAACTGTGTATTTCTGTGTGTTCATCACGACTTAGAGTACTGAACCAATTTAAATGAAATTTGGTACAGAAATAGTGTAACTTGAAAAAGGACAGGGTTATCCCGAAAATCCCACGGCAACGGTCAATGTTTGTTTGTGTTTTGAAGGTGAATTACGCAAGCAAAGCCGCGGAGTGCACACTAGTTTAAACGTCATCATTGACAGAGAGATTCAAAAGCATCATAATAAACCAACTTCCATTCTAAAACCCAGGTACTCCGCAAAGGCTCAGGCACTCTCTGCGAGGCTCTCCTCATGGTGGAAGCCTTCCACGCGAACATCGTTTTTCCGAACAAGCAGGTGGAGGAGCTCAACAAGCTGACGGCGGACGGACACGTGCTGGACGCCGAGACCTACGTGGGGGGGCATGTGGAGGCGCTCGAGTGCGGTAAGTGTAGGCAGGGACACGTCCTGGACGAACAAGCAGGTGGAGGAGCACAACAAGCTGACGGCGGACGGACACGTGCTGGACGCCGAGACCTACGTGGGGGGGCATGTGGAGGCGCTCGAGTGCGGTAAGTGTAGGCAGGGACACGTCCTGGACGAACAAGCAGGTGGAGGAGCACAACAAGCTGACGGCGGACGGACACGTGCTGGACGCCGAGACCTACGTGGGGGGGCATGTGGAGGCGCTCGAGTGCGGTAAGTGTAGGCAGGGACACGTCCTGGACGAACAAGCAGGTGGAGGAGCACAACAAGCTGACGGCGGACGGACACGTGCTGGACGCCGAGACCTACGTGGGGGGGCATGTGGAGGCGCTCGAGTGCGGTAAGTGTAGGCAGGGACACGTCCTGGACGAACAAGCAGGTGGAGGAGCACAACAAGCTGACGGCGGACGGACACGTGCTGGACGCCGAGACCTACGTGGGGGGGCATGTGGAGGCGCTCGAGTGCGGTAAGTGTAGGCAGGGACACGTCCTGGACGAACAAGCAGGTGGAGGAGCACAACAAGCTGACGGCGGACGGACACGTGCTGGACGCCGAGACCTACGTGGGGGGGCATGTGGAGGCGCTCGAGTGCGGTAAGTGTAGGCAGGGACACGTCCTGGACGAACAAGCAGGTGGAGGAGCACAACAAGCTGACGGCGGACGGACACGTGCTGGACGCCGAGACCTACGTGGGGGGGCATGTGGAGGCGCTCGAGTGCGGTAAGTGTAGGCAGGGACACGTCCTGGACGAACAAGCAGGTGGAGGAGCACAACAAGCTGACGGCGGACGGACACGTGCTGGACGCCGAGACCTACGTGGGGGGGCATGTGGAGGCGCTCGAGTGCGGTAAGTGTAGGCAGGGACACGTCCTGGACGAACAAGCAGGTGGAGGAGCACAACAAGCTGACGGCGGACGGACACGTGCTGGACGCCGAGACCTACGTGGGGGGGCATGTGGAGGCGCTCGAGTGCGGTAAGTGTAGGCAGGGACACGTCCTGGACGAACAAGCAGGTGGAGGAGCACAACAAGCTGACGGCGGACGGACACGTGCTGGACGCCGAGACCTACGTGGGGGGGCATGTGGAGTGGTATAGTGAAGGGGCACGTCGAGTGTGGTAAAGAGTGGGGGAGGCGGTTGAAGAGCAGCCAATTTTATTTATTTAAAATAAACAATAAATTAAGAAAAGTTTCAACAAATAAATAAAATGTAATTTTCAGGCGTCTTCAGAGCAGACATCAAGTGCAAGTTTCGTATAGTTCCGTCGGCAGTGGAAAAGCTAATATCGACCGTTGAGAAAACAATGAAACACGCGATAGAAGTTGAGGAAGGGATACCTCTAGAGCTCGTGACTAATTTTGACGAAGTCTGTGCCGAAATAAAGTCCAAATTGCAGCATATGCATGACCATCCGAGGAGGGACGAGAATCCGCTCATTTACCATCTTGATGTTGGCGCTATGTATCCAAATATTATATTGACTAACAGGTTGGTTTTTTGCCCTCAAAATGTTAGCCTGATATTAATTTAACCATTTTTTTTATTGATATTTATTAATAAACTATATGTCATTCATGTTGCGTCGTTCTCTGACGCATGCTTGCGCAACCAGAGGGCATGCGCTAATAATTTGTTCGACTGCAGCGCATGCCTTTACCGCACGCTCTGATGATCTGTCCCTAGTGGGTTCGTGTGCAACGATATGAATATTAAAGCGCACTGTAGTAGACATGGCTATAAAGCGATTTATAGCATCACACAATCTTACGCTTGTAAGTTTTAAAGTGTTTAATTAGAACTTGTATTTTGTCTTATGCATTTTACATTGGAAATATTGGAATAAATCACTTGGTAAGAAAAATAATATAACGTGACGTCACTATATGTGTGGTTTACTCCTTCAAGGGTAGTTTAGAACAGTATAAATGTCAGGTTGCAGCCCTCCGCCATGGTGAGCGCGAGCGTGTGCGCCGTGTGCGACCACAACAAGCCCGGCGCGGCGTGCCAGCGGCACATGGAGTGGATGTGGCGGGGAGACTACTGTAAGTCTAGTTAATGTCAGGTTGCAGCCCTCCGCCATGGTGAGCGCGAGCGTGTGCGCCGTGTGCGACCACAACAAGCCCGGCGCGGCGTGCCAGCGGCACATGGAGTGGATGTGGCGGGGAGACTACTGTAAGTCTAGTTAATGTCAGGTTGCAGCCCTCCGCCATGGTGAGCGCGAGCGTGTGCGCCGTGTGCGACCACAACAAGCCCGGCGCGGCGTGCCAGCGGCACATGGAGTGGATGTGGCGGGGAGACTACTGTAAGTCTAGTTAATGTCAGGTTGCAGCCCTCCGCCATGGTGAGCGCGAGCGTGTGCGCCGTGTGCGACCACAACAAGCCCGGCGCGGCGTGCCAGCGGCACATGGAGTGGATGTGGCGGGGAGACTACTGTAAGTCTAGTTAATGTCAGGTTGCAGCCCTCCGCCATGGTGAGCGCGAGCGTGTGCGCCGTGTGCGACCACAACAAGCCCGGCGCGGCGTGCCAGCGGCACATGGAGTGGATGTGGCGGGGAGACTACTGTAAGTCTAGTTAATGTCAGGTTGCAGCCCTCCGCCATGGTGAGCGCGAGCGTGTGCGCCGTGTGCGACCACAACAAGCCCGGCGCGGCGTGCCAGCGGCACATGGAGTGGATGTGGCGGGGAGACTACTGTAAGTCTAGTTAATGTCAGGTTGCAGCCCTCCGCCATGGTGAGCGCGAGCGTGTGCGCCGTGTGCGACCACAACAAGCCCGGCGCGGCGTGCCAGCGGCACATGGAGTGGATGTGGCGGGGAGACTACTGTAAGTCTAGTTAATGTCAGGTTGCAGCCCTCCGCCATGGTGAGCGCGAGCGTGTGCGCCGTGTGCGACCACAACAAGCCCGGCGCGGCGTGCCAGCGGCACATGGAGTGGATGTGGCGGGGAGACTACTGTAAGTCTAGTTAATGTCAGGTTGCAGCCCTCCGCCATGGTGAGCGCGAGCGTGTGCGCCGTGTGCGACCACAACAAGCCCGGCGCGGCGTGCCAGCGGCACATGGAGTGGATGTGGCGGGGAGACTACTGTAAGTCTAGTTAATGTCAGGTTGCAGCCCTCCGCCATGGTGAGCGCGAGCGTGTGCGCCGTGTGCGACCACAACAAGCCCGGCGCGGCGTGCCAGCGGCACATGGAGTGGATGTGGCGGGGAGACTACTGTAAGTCTAGTTAAATATCCACATCTAAGTTAAGTCCCTTCTCCTTCAAATTTAAGAGCTGCGCTCTTGTCGGTGGAACATCTTCCACACCTCCCATTTCCTCGCCAGCTGCTTGACCTCTTGATACGTCACGACCCCCAATTTTTTTCTTCAGTTGATCAAAGTAATAAGTAAGTTAAGTCCGTTACTACGATAAAAACCTTGAAGTCGCCTTATCGTGCCCTGGCACCTTATTTCCCTATCACCCTTATCGCCTTTGTATACCATGACACACTTATTCTCATAGTAATTCTTTCCGCATACCAACCACTCATTCTCTAACGCCTTAGATTATTAACCCTATCGCCGTAATAGCCCATCGCCATCCATAACCCTCCCCATATTATCCTATCGCCTACGCATTACACCCATATCGCCCTATCGCCCCTTACACTCTTTAATTGTTCCTATTTATTAACAAATTATGTTATTCCATTGTATTTACTTTTGTGGACAAACTACAGATGTTAACCGGTCGAACATTTACATACCCTTAAACGCATTTAAACTGTACACAGTTTTTGTACGCACGACGCGGTACGGTTTAATAATAATGCATCACACATTAAAAAACGTTTAACCTAAATTAGTAAACAAATTGGATTAAATCCTTCCTTGATATATTGAACTATATTTTATCTCCAAGCCGAGACATGTAACTTTTTCTAATATAACAGTGCCAGCGTCAAGGAGCGAGTACCAGCGCATTCAGCAACAATTAGAGACTGAGAAGTTCCCGCCACTGTTCCCCGGAGGGCCGCAGAGGGCTTTTCACGCTCTACCTAAAGAAGATCAGGTAAATTATTTCATTTATATTAAACTATAGGCTGCCCCACGGTTTCACCCGCGCAGATTTCTCATAAACACAAAAATCCCGTTTTCCCGTTCCCATGGAAATTTCGGAAAATTATTCCTTAGTACACTTCCCAAGGAACCCACATGCAAAATTTCAGCCCGCTACGCCCAGTAGTTTCGGCTCTTCGTTGTCTGCCAGTCATTCAGTAACGGCAGAGTTTTATATTAATTACTAATCATTAATCCATTACACTTACAGAGTAGTGGGTGATTTCGTTTAAAAGGTAAGATAAGGACAAAAGAGAAAAATAAATCGTTTAGTTGAAAAGACTGTTAGTTTTGGTGGCATTTTTGGGGGTGAGTTTGAAGTCTATATAGCGAATTCATTAGTCGACAGCAGTGTGCATCTTGATCTCTTTCCTAGTACATTGGCGGTCTAGTTCGGCGTAACACTTCCGGTTTTTCTGTATTGCAAAATAGCTATTGTTCTTTGGTAATACAGTCTAGGGTGCACGAGACAATAGACAAATCTGTTACACGCTCCTAGACCGCCACTGAACATGACTGTCATTTGTTACAGTACCGTATGCCATTATGTAAGTCTAACTTTTCTTCTCAGGCGGCCTATGAGAAGAAACGCTTGGCCGATTACTGTAAAGTGGCGTACAAGAAGACGAAAGTGACGAAAACTGAAGTGAGGACTACTACTATTTGCCAGAAGGAGAACTCATTCTATGTCGACACTGTTAGAGCTTTCAGGTAAGATCCCATTCAAATTGTCTGCATCCTTAATTTAACAATCGTACTTTTTGTGTCTTACTTTGTATGCAATAAAGAGTTTCTATTCTATTCTATCCATAGAAAAAAAAAGAACTAACTATACCGCCATCTACACAATTTAATTTTAATTTATTAACTTTTCAATTACAAAATCCAAATACAGCAAGAGACAATTATCGACCAATCACAGCGCTCGAATTTGAAGAAGCAAGAAGTCAGAATCTCTAAGGCTGCTGTGATTTTCTTTTTTTTTTTTAGTTTCTGAAAATTTTAAGCTCATGGCACTTTGAACTTTGTCTCAATTGATAATAGATAATCATTATTCACACGAATCAAGCCAAGTTCGAGCTAAATCAAGCCCCGCCGAGTCTCCCGTGGTCCCATGGAGATCCACTTGGACAACTTTGGTAACTACTGATTTAAAATTTTTTTTCTTTCACAGAGACCGGCGTTACGAATACAAAGCCCTCAATAAGCAAGCGAAAGCGAAAGTAGCTGAAGCCGTAGCGAGCGGCGACGCGGCGGAGATCAAGTCGGCGAAAAGCAAGGAAGTGCTCTTCGATTCACTGCAGCTCGCTCACAAGTGTATTTTGAACTCCTTCTATGGATATGTTATGAGACGAGGGTAAGATTATAATAAAAATCTGTGAAGGGATCACACTTAAAGACCTTTACTAGGTAGGGCATAAAGTCTAAGAATCACATAAAAAATGACATCGAGACTCGGAAACAATAAAGGTATATATTCTCAACTATGGTGCAAAGATTGAATTTACGTACGCCTCTTCCAATAAGTTGCCACTAGTTCCAAGTTTCTTTTTTTTTTTGTCTAGGAAACTCCTTATCATTTTATTTCTTAACCGCAAAGATTGTCGGTTCCGTTTGAAAAGCTACAAGCGATAATGTCGACTTTTCTCAAATTAATATATTTGTTACTGTATTTTGTATTTCTACAATAAAGTTTTCATTAATTAATTAATTCACAGAGCTCGGTGGCACAGCATGGAGATGGCAGGCATAGTCTGCTACACGGGCGCCAACATAATAATGAAAGCCAGAGAGATAATAGAGCAAGTAGGGCGGCCATTAGAGCTGGACACGGACGGCATCTGGTGCGTGCTGCCCGCGTCCTTCCCCGAGGCCGTCACCGTCACCACTGATCACCACAAGAAGAAGAAGATCAACGTGTCCTATCCTAATGCCGTGCTCAATGCTATGGTCAAGGTAATTTATATACAGGGTGTTGCTAACGAGTTGATAATAAATTCAAGGTGTAAGTCGGTATGTGCTTATTACAATAAGTGTAAAAATCATAGAATTGATCGCGTATTTTACTGGCGCGATCAGCAGATCGAAACAGGCGAGAATAAAATATTTTTGGGGTTTTGATGCTCCTTAGATAAAGTAGTTTAGTATGATGAGCTAAAACATTATTTATTGCTGACTGTCAGAGAGACACAGTTTTAACGAAATGTAAACTGTATATCAAAGTTTGCCTTAAAAAAAACGGTCTTTTTAACCAATAAGAAAAAACTCTTAGATTTTATAATAAGGGTGTAAAGTGATGTATTATGATGAGGGTGCTTATATTAATAGTAACCCAAATTATTCTTTTTGAGCAAGTGGGATGAAAATAACACAGCTATTCCGACAGGACCACTTCACAAACGACCAATACTTCGAGCTGACGGACCCGGCGGAGAAGAAATACGAGCAGCGAGCTGAAAACTCGATATTCTTCGAAGTGGACGGCCCCTACCTCGCCATGTTCCTGCCGGCCAGCAAGGAGGAAGGCAAGCGGCTGAAGAAGCGATATGCCGTGTTCAATTTCGATGGCTCCTTGGCTGAGCTGAAAGGTTTGTTGCTAATATATTGAATCAAAAATAAAAAGATAAAGAATGGACCCGCACGGCCAGCCCAAAATAGTCATAGAGTGGGTTCTGAATGATAAACGGCGAAAACGTTGTCGACGGAGATCGCGCGACGACATCAACAATTTTCAGAACAGATGGTCGGAGGTGGCACTAAATAGAGATCATAGAGTGGAGTGGAAGAGATGGGAGGAAGGTTTGGCCCAGCATTGGGACCCAATAAAGGCTTCATAAAAAAAAACAGATATAGAAGAAGAAAGTTTGGTATACGAAAAGTTTTGATGACTGTTGAAGACGCTTAGTCATTTTAATTGGTTGTGCGTATCAATTTAATTGTTGCTTCTGCTGCCGAAATATTGTTATTTTTTTAAAAGTATTTTTTTTAAATAAATTTAATCCAGGTTTCGAAGTAAAACGCAGAGGCGAGCTGCAGCTAATAAAAATATTCCAATCGTCAGTATTCGAGGCGTTTCTGAAAGGAAACGACCTAAAAAGCTGCTACGGCGCCGTGGCTAAGGTAGCAGACTACTGGCTCGACGTACTTTACAGTAAAGGCTCAAACATGCCAGATACGGAACTATTCGAGCTTATATCAGAAAACAGATCAATGTCGAAGAAGCTGGAAGACTACGGAGGCCAGAAATCTACGTCGATTTCAACAGCGAAACGTTTAGCGGAGTTCCTAGGCGACCAGATGGTAAAAGATGCTGGTCTGGCCTGCCGCTTCATCATTTCTAAGAAGCCAGACGGCGCTCCCGTTACGGAAAGAGCTATTCCCCTAGCGATTTTCCAGTCGCCAGCGGGGGTAAAAAGACACCATTTGAGAAGGTGGCTGAAAGATAACAGTATTACGGAGGACATTGATATAAGGGACGTTTTGGATTGGGCGTATTATATTGAACGGTTGAGCGGGGCGATACAGAAGATTATCACAATACCAGCTGCTATGCAAGGGGTGAGTTTGGTAGCTTTATGTCATATAAAATGTTGATTGCATTGGTTGATTGTGTAAAATTTTCTTATAGCTTGACAATCCAGTGCCAAGGGTTCAGTACCCGGACTGGCTCCACAAGAAAATGCTCGCGAAAACAGACAAATTCAAGACTAGAAAGATAACAGACATGTTCTCAGCCAAACCCAAGGAAGTCACGAACAATGGCGATTCGGACGAGGACGCTGGTGAAAATAATGAAAATGAAGCTTTGGTAAGTATTTCTTGATAATTTAATTCAGAACTCTTTTCGTTATACAGGTTTGTTTCAGATCATAATGTAATTCGCAATAGATTTTTTGTAGATTTTCTGTTACAATTTCATTACAGGTCAGCATTTTAAAATCTTGTCAAACAAACCATAAGCTTTTGATCTACTTTTACACCCTATTTAAAGTAAAAAAAAAAGTAAAGTAAAAAAAAAAGTAAAGTAAAGTAAAGTAAAAAGTAAAAAGTAAAAATAAAAAGTAAAGTTAAAGTAAAGTAAAGTAATTTTTTTTATAAGTACAACCCAAAAAGTTAAATTAGGTGTATTAAGCGTTTGTCAAAGTTAAACAGACTGCGCTATAGCGTCATACAATATTGTGATAAATTACAATGCGACGCTCTAGCGCCGCGTGAGGTTGCCATTAGACGGACCGCACGGCACCAACCTGCAGTTCAGCAGCGTCAACCGCACTGTAAATTGCTGTTAGTCAAGCAGTAGAGCGCTCTAAAGTAGTTGTAAAATTTACCTTCATCTTGTCTAAATAAGTACATATTTATTTAAGTAACTGACTGCTTGTATGAGAGTTAATAGAACACAACGCGACCTCGAGTCTCGACTGCGTGAGGTTGACGGTTGTGAGGTGTCGATTGCGCGCGGTTCGTGCCGTGCGGTCCGTCTGATGTCATCCTAAGCGCCGTGTGTTGGACAAAGCCTTTATTTACCGTTATACTATAAAAAAATATAATAGCAAACAAACTTTTTCCCTGAATAGAATACAGAAATTGACATGGAAGACATAGGGAACGCGCCAGGCCTTCCGAAACCGATTCGTCCCATAGTTCACACAGTGAAAAGGAAAAGAGAACTGTCGCCTGTTGAAGAAGTTTTCAGCAGCTGGAGGGAGGCGTTCGGCAACCCGCCGCCTTTTGGAAACACAAAGGTACGTTAATTACTTACAATTTGAGTTTTAAAGTTGTGCTGTTTGAGGTATATGTTGATTAGAAAATTACAAGCGCAGGATTTTTTTTTATTTCATTGTAACTATTTTTGTAGGAAGAACGCAGAGCGTGGATATTGTTCCAAAAAAAGAAATGGAAATGGCAAATCGAAAACAGAAATTTCAAGGATCGGACTAGCAAAAAAGGTAAAAACTACGCAAATTAAACATTAAAGTTGAAGTTACCATTATCTAAAATGTATTCTGTCCCTTTTTCATCTATATTTTATTTTTGTGGGACAGCACCAATAAAAAAATAGTTAAATTCATGAATGTGTATGGTTTTCACAGGTAAAATGGACAATGGTGTGGCAGTTTCAACATCTAAGGCACCTGCAACATCACTAGGTAGTTTTATCAAGCGCGCTCAACGCACACTCCTCAACACTCCGTGGCAGATCATACAAGTAAGTCACTTTCATCATTTCAGTTGAAAGACGTCTGTACATGGGCTTCCCCAATAAATCGCCGCAGTGTACTCTCGCAGCTTTTACCAGGTCGTCTGACAATCTTGGTCTGCCTACTCAGCGACTTCGAGTTCGCGGTCGCCAATCAATCCCAACGACTCCCGAGTTATATGCTCTGCCCAAGTCACTATAAAGTTCATAAATAAAAAAAAATACAAGTTGATAGATAAACCTTTAAGTTTTAACCAATTGAAAAGAACGATAATTATAACACCCCTCTCTGAATTTTCGTTCGGGGGTTAAAAACGCTTTCAATTGAAAGGGTAATCCGTAAAATTTCTAGAAATGAAAATATAACTGAGCAATCCTATTCTGTGTTTCAATTGAAACCCCAACTTCGTCATCATTATCAGGTAACAGAAACGGCGGAGCCGGGTCTGTTCAAGCTGTGGGCGCTGGTCGGCAGCGAGCTGCACCAGATCAGAGTGACAGTGCCGCGCGTGTTCTACGTGAACCAGCGCGTGGCGCGCGCGCACGACGCCGGCCCGCACTGGCGCCGCGTGAGCCGCGTGCTGCCGCGCGCGCGCCCCGCGCTGCACCTCTACCAGTACTCCGTGCCCGAGCAGCTCTACCGCGACCATCAGGAGTGAGTCACTTGTTGTCTAGGTCCGTTCATAACAGAATTTCGATACTGCTCTATGTTGGAAATTTTATTTTCAGTGTCACATTCAATAATGGTTTGAATTGTTTGGCTACGAAACATTAAAAAACTGATTTAGGGCATATCACTACGGAATTTGGAATCACCAATTTTTAACACAATATGACTATGAAGCCTAGAATATGTCAGGATCCAGTGCGGAATAAATTGCCCTTTAATGCCCGGAAGCAAGCTAGTTTTTTTTAGTAAACTGTCTAAGCTTTTTTGCTAGCTTACTACATAGACTTACTAGCTTAGTAATAAAGATAGTTTTGTCTACACGAAGCCAGGAGTTCTAGCTTGCTAACTTACTAAGCATTACGCAGCGCAAAGAGGAATTGGCCAATACCTCCCTGATGTTCTTTTTATGCTAGCTGCGTTAGAAACTTTGATGACGCGATGTCGGATTTGGTTCGAGCAAACTCCGCTTTGTAGGTGTAGCGCTAGATGGCGTTAGTGTGCTAGTGTGCCGCTACAAGCACTAGCTTGCTGGCTCGAAATACTAGCCTCGTGTGTTCCAGGCATTAGTGAGATATATTGTCTTTACCACTTGGACACGCAACCTAGATCCGACCCGACTTACCTCTCATTGTGGTAACTGCCTGCTCTACAATTTTACAACTATGTTACAGAGAACTGATGGGTGAGCTATCGGCTCCGGAAATAGAAGGAATCTACGAGACGCAAATGAGCTTAGAATTCCGGGTCTTGGTTAAACTTGGCTGTATTTGCGTTGTGGACCCACAGGAAGCTAAGAAGTAAGTACTATAACTTAATAAAGTACCAAAACAATAATTTATAAGTCAATAATAGAAACAAGACTAGAACCCTAAATCTAGGGCAGAAATCGATCTTTTGACACCTTCGCGTAATAGTCCGATTGCCCAGAGTACTGACATAGCATCCAGCATGTACGGTTTATACAATCTAGGGTGGAATTAGGTACTTAATGTTAAAAATAACCGAACTCCAAGAGTGCTGTTTGATCACTCTTTATTTGCCAATAAAGTAAAACATAAATGCATTTGTTAATACACAACAATAGCTTATACATCATTTTCGCAATTGATGCACGGTCAATGTACTTTGTACATCCTGCCCACTCAAAAAAGGGAGAAACTATATAAATTAAGGATAACTTAAGTTTAACAGTTTTCAAAGTTGTTAATCAAATGTAAGTTTACAATTTAATAAAAATACAAAAATAATTAATTGATGCTTAAAAAACTCTACTGAATTAAACTACATTTTAATAATTACAAAAATGAGAAGTAATAAATTATTAATATGTTTACGATCTAATTAAGTTACAATAAGTTGACGCAAATACGTTGTTAGTCACTGTCACTCAGACTAGGTACGTCAAATTTCACGACTCGCGGACCTCGTGGTTTAGCGATCGGAGACGACATGACGGTCGCTTTGTCTACACTTAATGCAGTACGCACTTCACCAACACTAACACTAGAAAGAGAAGATGGTAGCGGGTCCTTGTGGACCGCCTTCGGGGCGCCAGCGGCTGCAAAACTCCATGCATGTCTCCTCTTACACCAGCGCATTATGAGGTATGCCGATGTTAGCAGTACCAGAGTAGCCACGATGCTATATGATACAGCGTATTGATGTATGTCGTGAATACTCAATGGTGAATTTTCTTGATCCTTTATGACGTCAATCTGTGTTTTCAAATCACGCCATTCGTTTTCATGATTTTCGGTGGTAAAGGATTCGGGTAGTGTTGTGTTGAGAATGTTGTTCAAGACCGACGTACTGAGAGACATTGGCAGCTCATTGTTAACTTGAATCTCACTCAGGAAGTTCTTATGTCCGTATAGTATGAAGTTGTTGCTCTTCACTACACAACCTTGACCGATATCTAGTAGCCCATTTCCATTCAATGTTATGACTTGGACGCTGTCTGCGCAAAAAATTCGTAGTGAGCACTTGTTGCAACACGAGAATAACCACCTATTTTCATGGTTTTCCAATTTGAGCCATCGCTCCTCACAAGGGGATCGAATTGCACTGCACATTGTTTTGTTGTTAATACTTATGTCGCATATATGCCGTGTGATCCTAACTTCGTTTACTGGTTTGTTATGGGAGCATAGGACTAATTCGGTGGACACGTGAATACACGCCTTAAGGTCATCTTCCTGCAGCAGTATAAGCAAATCCTTTTGTAGATTAAAGGCTATGTATGGGCTCAGGGTCTGCATGAAATAACCATCTGTTGGTAAACTGTAAATCTGATCAATCTCATAGTCTTCTTTTCGTACGAGAGGGAGTCTGACTTCTATTATCATGAATCTTTTGCCTACTCTCGCATTTACTTTCATGAGTTTGTACAGTGTTTGTATATTGCTCTTATCTACTGGTAAGGCCAGGTCACTGGGAATCTCACCAGATATCATGTTAGTATGTTCTAACAGCTGCGTGGGGGGTAAAATATAAGGATCTATATGTCCTTGCCAAATATCAGTTACTGTATTTACCAAATTTTGCTGAATGTTTTTCAGACTATTTATAATAATTTGCAGAGAAATTTCAGATGATAATATTTCGAGTTCCTTCCTGTTTTCGGATTGAGCTCGATAGTATGCTAATGACATGTCTTTAAGATTGGATTGAATTATATCGAACTGTTTGTTCATAACATCTTCGTTTCTGCGCAAAATATTGCTCTCGGCCTCTATGACACTTGTTTGGTTTTTAAGAAGGGATTGAATATGGTTTTCATTTAAAGAAATTTTCTCTATATCCTTCTCATATTGCTGTAAAAATCTGTCATCGAGAACCCCAAATAAACTATTAGCCAAGTAACCAACTCCATTAATCAAACCTCTCTTTTGCCTTTGCTGTTTGTTATGAACCGTAAGAATATCGTTATAATGATCAATTTCTAACAGCTCATGTTCAAGTTGAAATAAGATACTATTATACTGCGGCGATAGGTAAGGGCAATCAGAGACTGTTTGTCGCCGGTGACTAATATACTTATGTATGCCTGTAGTACTATGCCAATACGAAGTCATATTGTAATACACAATTAGCTTCCACTCGTCTCTCACAAATTTTATGTTGTTTATTTTATTAAAATAAACACTCTGATTTTGGTTAAAGTTTGTTACGTTGTAAAAGTTTGAAAAGCCATGAGTAGAAGGTATTATAAAAAGAAATAACGTAAAAATTGTATAAATAAAGCTATGTTTGCGAGTGAATGTACACACTCGAGGGCGACGTTGCGTCTGCGGAGGCGCCGCGTCATTAGTAGAGGCGTCACGTGACGTCACACTTGTAATCTCATCCTTTACAGGTAGCGGAACTAGCTTGATGATGGGTCTTTTTAGGGTACCGTTTTTTGTTTTAACGGACACCACTCGGACATTACCATCTTTGCCGGGATGAACCTGTTCGATTCTCCCTAATGCCCATTTGCCCGGTGGCAAGTTTTCGTCTTTAATGACTACAATATCGCCCACTTCGAGGTTCTTCGTAGGCTTACGCCACTTGGAACGAGACTGCAACTCTTGCAGATATTCGGCAGACCATTTTCTCCAGAACTGTTTGTTCATGGACTGTACCAACTGCCATCGCTTTGTTAAGTTAATATGTTCGGGGTCTGTCTGAGGACGGGATAGTAGCGACCCTCCTATAAGAAAGTGTCCCGGTGTAAGACACTCGTCCTCAGGATTTTCGGTAAGTGCCACCAGCGGTCGCGAGTTAAGGCATGCTTCTACCTGGTGAAGGACTGTAATGAAATCCTCATAGGTCAGCTTCTGCTCACCTACCACTCGTTTGAGATGGTACTTCATTCTTTTGACAGCTCCTTCCCACAATCCGCCAGCTTCAGGATTTCCCGGGGCATTGAACTTCCAATGGATGTTGTATTGGTTTATGTCCCGAAAGAAATCCTGATTAATTGTTTGGAATATCTGTTCGTATTCCTTTTTAAGAAGCCTGTTAGCTCCAACAAAATTTGTCCCATTATCGCTGTAAACATGGCTAGGGGTGCCACGGCGACTGCAGAATCTTTTGAACGCTGCTAAGAACGCAGGCGTGCTAAGATCTGAGACCAGTTCAAGATGAACCGCCTTGGTGGCGAGGCAGACAAATACCGCAACGTAGCCTTTCGAAGTTTTAACCCCGCGACCTTTGTTCATTTTTATATCGAAGTGCCCTGTAAAGTCTACACCTGTATGAGTAAAGGGGCGCGACGGGGTTACCCTAGGCTGCGGAAGGTCAGCCATTAGTTGTTGGGATTTTTGTTCTGTGAAGCGTCTGCATTTGACGCATTTTCTTAATTCCCTTTTTACCGTACGTAGCCCACTTACGATCCAATATTGCTCTCTGATAAACGCTAATGTGAGTCTAGGGCCCCCATGAAGCGTCACTGTATGTGCGTCAGAGATTATCAAATCAGTAAGGCGACTATGGCTCGGCAATATGACGGGATGTTTTGCTGAGGAGCTTAACTGTGAATTATTAAGCCTACCACGGACCTTCATGAGCCCGTCTTGCTCGTCAATATAAGGGCAAAGATTATTTAATTTACTGTTTTTTGGAAGGCTATTTCCGTTGATTAATCTGTTATAATCCTCCTCAGATTCGTACTTTTGTACAGTCTTTATAATGACGGCTCGAGAGCGTCGTATTTCGGACGATGTTAGGTAGCTCAATCGTGGTGTGTTTTGTTTATTTTTTAACCACATGATGAAACGCGATAGCCAAGCCAGGTGAGTGACCGCACGCGACATCGAGCTGCATTCGTCAATTAATTGAAATATGAATGCATTTTGTTTAACTGTTAATGCTGCATTCACACTTACGTTAAGTGAGTTGCCTTTTATTTCAATGTCGGGGGATGGATAGCTTTCGTGAAGTACGTTGTTAGTATCGTATTCACGAAGCCATGTTGGACCCTCCCACCACAAGGAATGATCTTTTAACTGTGTGGCAGTCATACCTCTCGTTGCGCAATCTGCCGAGTTTTCTTTCGACTGTACGTGATGCCAACATTCGGGTGGTATGACGTCTGTTATTTTCCTAACCCTGGCGGCCACGAATTGTTTCCATCTGTTAATGTCTCCGTGGATCCACCCAAGCACGACCATGGAATCTGTCCAGGCGTATGTTTTACTGACTTTGATTTGTAGTGCTTCTGTAACCTTTGTTATAAGGCTAGCTAATAACAGAGCACCACAAAGTTCCAGTCTTGGCAACGTCAATTTGTTTTTGATTGGTGCCAACTTTGTTTTTGCCGTAAGCAATGTTGTTGTGCGCACACCCTTAGAATTGGTTGTGCATACGAAAACTGAGCTAGCGTAAGCTCGTTCCGAGGCATCACAGAAACCGTGTAATACCAATTCATCGGATTCGCCAAAATACCTTGGTATTTTAAATATCTCTATATTTTGCAGATCTTGTTTTAGATGCTGCCATTCCTCTGTTAATTGAGGTGAGAGTTGTTGATCCCATGACATGTTGTCTTCCGACCAGGTTTTTTGAAATAAGAGTTTGGCTCTAATCGTGAGGGGAGATAACCACCCTACGGGATCAAAAACTTTTGAAATATTCGAAAGCAGTTGTCTTTTGGAAAGCTGTTTACTGTCCTCTCCGTTTTCGAAATAGTTTTTGAAAGTGAACATATCGGAATCAGGGTGCCATCGTAAGCCTAGCGTTTTTCTGGACTCCGGGCACTTAAAATCTAGGGACAACTCCACGTCTTCTGCCGGTAGGTCTTTAATTAACGCCGTATCGTTAGCGCTCCACTTACGAATGTTCATACCGGCTCCCTTTAATATCTCGATCAGCTGTTGCTGAAGTTCCCTGGCCTGTTCTAGACTGCTGTGTCCTGCTAGAAGGTCATCCATGTAGAAGGAATTCCTTAGAGCTGCAGCAGCTAATGGGTATTTCTGTGCGTCATCATCGGCAAGCTGCCTTAAAGTACGCATAGCGAGATAAGGGGCGGCTTTTGTACCGTACGTGACAGTTGTGAGTTGATACTCTGATAGAGGGTCTGTT
Source organism: Euspilapteryx auroguttella (assembly GCA_951802225.1). Classification (NCBI taxonomy): domain Eukaryota; kingdom Metazoa; phylum Arthropoda; class Insecta; order Lepidoptera; family Gracillariidae; genus Euspilapteryx; species Euspilapteryx auroguttella. The sequence continues at coordinate 7,641,423 of OX637658.1, read as the reverse complement.
TGTGACTCTCTCCACATTATGCGTTGCAGGTGTTGGTCCGATTCGTTCACGAGGATCGTCCTAAAGCACTTTTCAATATCGGCTGTTATAGCGTATTTATGCTGACGCCATTCCAATATAAGGCTATGTAGATCCTTCTGTAGGTTAGGGCCCCGCTCCATCAAATCATTCAGGCTGTTACCTGATGACGTTTTTGAGGAAGCGTTAAAAACTGTTCTCAACTTTGTTGTAGTTGAGTCAGCTTTTATAACACCGTGATGTGGGAGATAGCAAGACGGCAAATGTTGACTGTTATCAACGAGTTTCATGTGACCGAGCCTTAAATACTCGGTCATGAATTGTTTGTAACTTTGGGAAAACTGTTCGTTATTGGCCATTTTCCTTTCCAAAGTTAATAATTGTGCCGTAGCTTTATTTTTTGACTCTCCCAGCTGTTGTTCAAAATTCGGCTTCATAGGAAGCGCAACCACGTACCTACCACTATCTAAACGCTTAGTGGTAGTTTGATAAAGTTGTTCGCAGTATTGTTCAGCCTCTGTCATATCACTGGGCATCGGAGAACTTATTTCTTCAAGCTCCCAATAATTTGATATGTCGGACAAATTGTTTATAACAACGCTGCAGTTAAATGTTTTTACGTTGCCAGAAAGTATCCAACCCAACTTTGTTTGTTGGGCTATTGGCGCTTTACTGGGTCCCTTAATTAGGCCGTTCATTAGAATGTCAGAATAGACACTGGCATCTAATAAAATGTCTATTGGCCTGGATATGTTGTAGTCGGGGTCTGCCAACTGAATATGTTGAAGATGTGTCCACGACTGTTTTGTAAAAGAAATGTTGGGTAGGTCGTTTATGACGTTGTTAATTACTAATGCTTGTGTTTCAAAGTTATAATCTTGATATATAGATTGACAAAAAAGATTAACAACACCCTTGCTTTGTTTTGCACCGTAACCTATACCTGAAATCGATGCATGATAACGCGACCTCGGCAAACCTAACAATTGTGCGGCGTTTTCCGAAATCAGCGAAATTTGTGAGCCCTGATCGAGTAGAGCTCTTAAAGTAATGTATGTTCCATCCGCCGCTAATATTCTGAGCGAGAGAGTGGTAAGTAGTATTTCTTCATCATCGTTAGTGACGTAGTTTACGTTATGTTGTTTAGAAGGCCCACTCTGCCATTGTTGGCTGTTCGCGGTAACCTGAGCCATTGCGACGTTCGAACCGCTAGGTGTGGAAGTGTGCCCGGCAGTATAAGGGGCGGAATATGAATTATATGATGAATGATATTGTTGCTGGGGTGATGCCGCACTAAGTTTTTTGCTAACAAACGATTCATGCAAAATTGAGTTATGATTACCCTGACAAGTTTTGCATGATTTTGTCGAATTGCAAGCGTGGCCATTATGGCTGAAAAGACAATTTGGACATATTTCTAACTTTTGTATTGTTTTCAATTTTGCGTCCGGTTTCAACATTGCAAACTTATTACATTTAAATAGAACATGTTTCTGCTGACAATATGGACAATTCCAAACATGTGTTGCATTAGATTGGAATTTTCCGTAACGATTTGTTGAACGAAATTGATTATTATTCGACTTGTTAAATGAGTTTGATTGAGTTGGATTTGTACTGGCTTTATAAACTGAAGATAAGTCCTTTTTGCTTATCTCTTCGAGGGCTGTAAATTTGCTCTCTAAAAAGTTCATGAGCTCACTAAGTGAGGGCAAATCACGTGGTGACTTGCGGGCTTCTTTGTAGTCACTGTGTGACTCGGGATCCAACTTTTTGCAAATTAAATGAACTAATATAGGATCCCATGTTAATATATCGACGCCTAAGTTTTTAATAGCATTGATACATTCCATACTAGTGTCGTAGAGGCGTTTAATTTCGTAAGCTGTTTGCTTTTGTACGTTAGGCTGACCTAAAAATGTTTCCATGTTTTTGGTAAATAGCAGTTGGGTATTATTGTACCTGTGTGTAAGCAGTTCCCACGCAGTGTCATAGTTATCTGCTGAGATATTCAGATGTTGAATAAGACGCTCTGCTTCCCCTTTCAACTTCCCCTTTAAATGTTGCATTTTTTGGCACTTAGTTAGAGAGTTGTTAACATGAATAGTTTCGTTAAATAAATCGAAAAATGTTGGCCACTGTATATAATTACCGGTGAAAATAGGTATTTCGATTTTTGGGGTGCATTGTTGAAGGTGGGAGGCAGATGACATCTTTTTGTTCAAAGACCTTTTCTTATCCTTGTAGAGCTCTTCATAGTAGCTGAACTCGCCATCGTATTGCAGATTGGAACCCTGGTATATGTTGTCAATCTTAAGATGCAGCTTGTCTATGGTGTCCCAGCGCGATTGTAGATTGCGTAGTTCATCCTCTAACTCCCATTTATCTGTCATAAGATCTATGTTCAAACCTTTTATTTGTCTCGACAGTGCTCTAAAGTTGGTCTTCTGCTGCGATACTTGGTCATCGGCTAACGACATTGTTCCGACTGTTATCGGTGCGTTGGAAGTCGAAGGGACGGGCGTAGGATTCGGGGCGGGCGCGACGGACGGCTGTTGGCTCGGCTCCTGTGGCTCCGGCTCTCTCTTACCTAGGGGCTTCTCGGCTTCGACTGACCTGGGTGGTTCATAGGAAGCTATCATGAACCTAACTTCGTTGAAGTATTTCCGTGCCTGTTCGTACTGGTTTTCATTAAAGTACGGAAGGCCCTCATCGCTGTAGTGGGACAACTTGTTGTTGTTAATGTTGAACTCAGCCCACAACTTATCAAGGACTTCAAGTCGGGCTTGCAGGTACTCACGCGTTTTTCGGGTAGCAGAATCCTTACGGAAGTTCCGTTCTACCTGCTTGATGCTTTCAAGAAGGTCTCCCTGGCGCTCTATTAATTTATCCATGATGCTGATAAGTAAGTAATGGAAAGATCTTACTCAGAGGGCTGCTTATCTGCTTCGCGTTCTGCGGGTCCTGCCTGGAACACTGGAGCTAAGTGGTAGCTCACAATGTATGCGGTAACTGTTATCACCAGAATGTCCACTGTTTGTGGTAATGAGGGTTCACTGTTTGTGATAAAATAGTTCACTGTTTGTGAAAAAATAGTTCACTGTTTGTGAAAATATAGTTCACTCGAAGGACCAAAAAAATTGTACGGTTTATACAATCTAGGGTGGAATTAGGTACTTAATGTTAAAAATAACCGAACTCCAAGAGTGCTGTTTGATCACTCTTTATTTGCCAATAAAGTAAAACATAAATGCATTTGTTAATACACAACAATAGCTTATACATCATTTTCGCAATTGATGCACGGTCAATGTACTTTGTACACAGCATTATACTTTCATAATATTTTTAATTCTAGAATGATCCAGTTCGGCTCAAACACTGACTCGTTCAATCTCAACCAGCTCCAGTTTAAAAGCGTCGCTCATCAGCCTTATTTAGCTAATCAGGTAAGTTATTCAAATCCATCTCATAAACCGTACTAAACCATGACTGTTCTATGAACGTTTAAAGAAAAATACTTGTAGGATAATATAATAGAATAATTTTGACTCTAAATTAGAGCAGCCTAAATAAAACATCAAAATATAATTTTTTCAAAAAAGAGACACGCCTTCAATAAATTTACACAAACATAAAACTGAGAATTCCATCTTTTCCGAAGTCGGTTAAAATAGGTGCTAAACCTTCTCCTGAATGTAACAAATACTTTTGTGAAAACCGCATAAAAATCGGTTCAGCCAAACTCGAGATAATCGCGGACAAACAATATAGGTCAAGCTGATTACCTGCTTTTTTGAAGTTGGTTATAACAATGGCATGATCGCTAAAAGTGCTTTCCTTCTGAATCATGCAGGAAATGAACGTAAAATATTCTTAGTAGGTAAGGCAGCTTTAATCAACTAATCTTCGGCTTCATATAACTTCTTTCTTCCTCAAAGGACGGCGTCCCACCAGTAAAGCACATCTACCTGTACCACCACGCCTCCCCGAACTCTGCTCGAGCCATGTGGGCGCTGGTGCTGCCGCCGCTGAAGAAAGCCCTACTAGTGGTGCAGGGCGCCGCTGCCGACTCGCTACCCAATCTCAACACTCTGTATGCTGCTGAGAGGACTGCCAAGTAAGTTGCTTTTGCTGTATGGTCACTGGAGTAAGTAAGGAACAGAGACTAAGCTTCATATAACGGAGGATTATTGTTTAAGCGTTGGTTCCGAAACCACGTGTTTTGTTAGCGGGCTTTAAACAATAATCCAATTAACTTATAATAACCGTACAACGTTGGTCGGCTTTAAGCCCACCCTGTTCGTGCAATTACTTACCTTTTTGCTATATACAGTAGTTTTGTCTATGCGTTGTCTGCTTGTCACCCTGTTTTCAAAATTATGTCATGTGACAACGTATGTCAGTTCCCAATAAACAAATCTATCAACAAGTTCGTAGTATTATTTCATTAAGGCAAAAATACAAATTAAATTAAAGTTCTTACATAAAACAAAGTCAAGTTATCGAACATGGTCCTTCGAACCGGATAAGTAAGATTTTTGGAAAATAAAAATGTGTTTTGGCTATTTCATGCAAAATTTCTAAAACAATTGACTGACCGGTACCAAGAAAAAATATGGCAGATTACTGTGGAATGTAAATTATGAAATAACTCAAGAAATCACAGGACAAATGAGTTTTAAAGGTGCTGCAATAGCCAGGAAAGGGTTTTAAGGTAAAGCTAAAGTTATTACAATGCCTTCGGCAGAGGAAGAGTTGTCGTCACAGTTATGCGAAACGCGTAGACTGATCGAAAAGGCTTACGATGACCTCAATAAGTGTCCTATTGACATAATAACTTTAGCTTTACCTTAAAACCCTTTCCTGGCTAAGGTCCTTCGAACCGGATCCCTTTTTAGCTAATTTGTAAACTTGACATTGGCAAAATACTCCACTGAAGTGGAGTCAAGTCCATTAAATTAAAATAATAATAATTCATACAACGGCCCAGAATCGATACACTATACTACATAGTGTGGTTAGCTCAGATCACAAATAAGACAGTCTTCGTAAGAACAAAGCTTTGCAAGACGGACATTATCCTTTTCCCCTTGAAAATGAGGGCTGGGCTTCTCTTGTTTACCTTATTATAATAAAAACACATCACACTCAGAGCCCCTAACTAGGAAGAACCTGTATCTAGGGTGCCCGAAACACACACAGAGACGAACATCACACCCAGACCAGAAACAAACATCGATATTCATCATATCAATATTCGTCCCGCCCGGGAATCGAACCCGGGTGCACACGCTTACTCAACTCCACCTCGCTGCCAACTGAGCCACGGAGCAGTAAGAATTATTGAAAGTAGATTTCTTCAAATGAGCGATATTCCGCAGAATAAACCTCGGTACTCCTGAGTGTTCACTCCCCCCGGGCTCGCTGAGCTGGGAGGTGACGTCGGCGCCGGACGCCGCGCGCGCGGCGCTGGCGGTGCGGCGCGCGCTGCAGCAGTACCGCCTCGACCAGCGCGGGCCCACGCTGCTGGCGCTGCAGGCGCCGGCTGTGCCTATTCCTGGTACCAGAATAACGCATCCTACTACTTATAATAGTCAATTATATCACATGGCTGTAAAGGAATGTATTATCCTGAGGGTTCTCATAATAAAACCCGAGCGCATTGTGTAAGTTTCAAGGGTTTATTCTGTAACCAGGGAATAATCGCTTAACACATAAATAAACGAGTGTGTGACAGCACCCAAAGCGAAATAACTTTACACCCACGTTGTATAGTGTATATTGCATTTTTTTTTCTACTATAAAACATTTTTTTATTTAGCCAAGTTAATGGCGGGACGATCTCATCTTGGCTTGGCGAAATGAGGGGAAGCCTTTGCCCAGCAGTGGGACATTAACTTAGCTTAACATTATAAACATAAAATAAACGTATTTTTAATTGCGGAAAAAAAAATTAAAAATCACAAAATAATTTTAATGTAATTATTTATTAATTAATAAACAAATGTTGTTCTCCTCAGAACTAACAGAGTTCCCCGTGGTAGCGCTGCACGTGCGTGACGTGGACAGCCTGTACAGCACGCTGGAGTGGAGGAAGGCGGGCGCGCGCGCAGTGGTGCGGCACTACCTCACGCTGCCCGCCGTGCTGCAGCTCACGCTCGACCAGTGCCGGTCAGTTAAGACGCTATCGGCTCTACCACAAAAAGTGTTAAACCTGGTCTAAATCACTAGACTAGGTTTAAATCACAAATTCGTCATACAAAATCTCGATTTAGACCGGTCTAACTTTTTTGTGGTAAGGGGGTATATGACTTTTGAAGGTTTTTTAAATCAAGTAATTCTCTTAATCTATAAGAGGTAAAGATCTGGAATTTTAATATAACGTTTTTGAGGATATAACAAAGATTTTTATAATTGAGAATCACTAGTGTAATCAAAAAACCTCGATACATTATTTTGTCAAAGATAACCATTCCAAAAAACGGGAATAGCTAGTTCTTCGAAATTACTAACTAGTTTTTGTTGAAACTACATAGGAATAATGATAATAAAGTATATAAAATTCTGGTAATTCAAATTTGATTTAAAAGTAATAATTAAAAAGAGATTTAATATTTATTACTTTTTCCAATAAAATGTAGTAACCGATGTGGGCGACTAATATATGACTGTCCTTTTCCCTCAGTATGTTTGAGGGAAAAGGACATCCTTTGTTGCTCGGTCATTCTTTTTATTTCTAGTATATCGTCTTAAGTGGATAGAATAGGAACGAAATAGCTATTCAGAAATATGCTGTCGTGTCGTGTCGCCCCTGCACAGCAATCGTGCGATAGAGAAAGAGCAAATGTTTCAATGAAACGTGTGTTACGGGTGAAAACAGTTTTTCACCCCCTAAATAACTATCGCTTCGGCACAAAATATTCTAGGTTTCGTATATTTCCTTCTTTTTTCAAATATGCATTGGATTTGCTTAAGACGATATACGAGAAATAAATAGAACGACCGAGGAACAAAGGATGTCCTTTTCCCTCAAACATACTGAGGGAAAAGGACAGTCATATATCAGTCGCCCACATCGGTTACTTTATTTTATTGGAAAACTAGTCGACCCGGCGAACTTCGTACCGCCTTACCTATTACTATCTTGTGCATGTATTCTACCTATAAACCTTCCTCTTAAATCACTCTATCTAATAAAAAAGACCGCATCGAAATCCGTTGCATAATTTTAAAGATTTAAGCATACATAGGGACAGACGCGGGAAGCGACTTTATTTTATACTATGTATTGAAGTAATAAATATTAAATATCTTTTAAATTATTACTTTTAAATCAAATTTGAATTACCAGAATTTAATATACTTTATTATCTTTATTCCTAGTTAGTTTCAACAAAAACTAGTTAGTAACTTCGAAGAATTAGCTATTCCCGTTTTTTGGGAAGGTTATCTTTGACGAAATAATGTATCGAGGTTTTTTGATTCCACTAGTGATTCTCAATTATAAAAAACTTTGTTATATCCTCATAAATGTTATATTAAAATTCCAGATCTTTACCTCCTATATATTAAGAGAATGACTTGATCTAAAAAACCTTAAAAACTTATAAAGCGTCTTAACAAACAACTTAATCTGATGTAAACAATGTATTTAGGCTTTAGTGTGATGCGTTATAGATAGCTTAGATAAAAATTTTTACTGATACACACAACATAAAATACATATAAAAAGATAAATAACAATTCTACATATAAAATACACCCATTATACGCCGTATACTTTGGCCTTAAAGCCTGTATTCACTTGATAAGTGCGAATGCAGTTCACATATTGCAACACTATGTAGAGTCTGCGCCAGCTAAGTCTGCGAGCGACTGGGGGTGTGAAGTTTCCATAAACTGTATAATCAATATATATAAAACTCTTCCGTTACTGACTGACTGACTGACTGACTGACTAAATGACTGACTGACTGACAGACAACGCAGAGCCGAAACTACTGGGCGTAGCGGGCTGAAATTTTGCATGTAGGTTCCTTAGGGAGTGCAGGTGAGCACTAAGAAGGGATTTCCCGAAATTTCCACGGGAACGGGAATAAACGGGAATTTTGTGTTTATGAGAAATCTGCGCGGGAAAAACCGCGGGGCAGCCTCTAGTCTAATATAAATTCCCCTTGTCCCAGGTACTACCACGTGCCAGCAGGCAACATGCCGGCGGACCCGACTCTCTTCGCCGCAGACCTGTTCTTCGCGCGGCACCTCATCAAACACAACTTTGTGCTGTGGTGCTCCGACCGGGAGCGGCCTGATCTTGGCGGCAGGGAGACTGATGATAACAGGTAAGTCTTGAGGAACTACAGCAGCTTTAGATCCGTGTTACTATAAGTCGCGCCACACTTTTTTCACTCCAATAGTGCTACAGCTACACATTCAATACGGAATTTAAGTGAACGAATTTTTACATCGCGCCACTGACTTTTCTAACGTAGGTAGTAAAAATGGAATTTACAAAGCAGATACAGGTAGGATGCAGGATGTATGAGCAGGTATTGGCCAATTCGTCTTTGTTCTAAAACCTCGTGACATAGCTTCTAATTTTTCAACTAAACCACGGTTACAACGCCATCGAAATACTCTAAAGTAAGTGTCAAAAATATCTTCCAAATTTAGTAACTTAGCAATTTTTTTAGTGGGTTGGGTGATAATGATTGATTATTCACGATCATTTCGGCGATTATTAGGGGAGGCGTCCAGCAGTAATCGGCTTTAGGCTGAGATGATAAAGCCTTTTTTAACTCCCGAATGAAAATTAGAAGAGAGAGGTGTTATAATTTTAACATGTGTATCTGTCTGTCTGTGGTATCGTAGAGCCTAAACGGCTGAACCGATTTTCGTTTAGTTTTTTTTGTATCATAGATAGTTTCAGGCCGAAAGTTCTTAGCCATGTCTAATGAAGATCTGATCAGCGGTTTAAAGATCATCAGCTCTTTTCTAGGTGATGAGGGGTCTAACTAGCTTCCATATGTCCGATCGATTTGAAATTTGGTACCGTGTTACTTTAATGATATTAAAAGTATATGGTAAGGTAACCATGACCTGATCTGCCGTTTGAAGATGATCAGCTTTTAAATAATGGATGAGGAATCTTCCTTTCCATTATGTCCTAGCGATTTTAAAATTGGTACCGTGTTACTTCAATGATATTGAAAGTATATGGTAAGGTGACCATGATCTTTTTAAGATGATTAGCTCTAGTTTTAGTTAAGTTGATGAAGGGTCTGACTGGGTCGGGGGTTTTTATTTTTTTTTTATTTGAGTTATAAACTTTTATTGTTTCATCTTGCAGACTAGTGAGCTCGGTGGACGAGACGGGCTCGTTCACACACAACGCGGCGGGCTCGTACGGCAGCGTGTGCGTGGAGCTGGCGCTGGACGCGCTCGGCGTGTGCGCGCTGCTGCAGGCCGGCGCCGTGCTGGCGGCCGAGGGCAGCGCCGCGCAGGGCTTCCAGCCCGCGCACTCCATACAGGACCTCGTCACTGGCACTGGTATACCCGGACACAAGGGCCGGGGAACTCGGAGTCCCGCTCGCACCACCAAAGATACATATTTTTCAGGGTTTCATAATTTCAGCTATAACAACCCCCCCACAGAACGCCACAGCGACCGATCTTGAGCGACCCTCATCCAGTGCATTTCCGCGGTTTTCACCAGATAGTCTGACCACCTTATGGAGGGTCTACCTGCTCTATTCAGGGTTTAGAAACATTAAAATTTGGAGAAACTAATAAATATGTAGAAGTTTAACTCAGTAACGGTCGGATTATTTACGTTTTTATCTCGTCTCAATGGCCATCCTTCGCCCGGGCAGTAAAGCTTCAAACTAGAGCCTAAAGTTCCTTCTAATACAGAGTAATTTTTCATATCAGGTTCAGGCGCATCTAACTACGACGAGACGGCGCAGGTGGCGGGCGCGTTCAAGGTGCTGCGCGGCATGGTGGCGGCCTGGCTGCGCGACGTCGCTAGCTTCAAGAACGTCTACGCCGATTACCAGATCTCGCACTTTTATAGGTCAGGAAAGCTGAATAATTAATCTATACCAATATTATAAAGAGGATAGATTGGTTTGTTTGTTTGTAACGAATAGGCTCCGGAAATACTGAACCGATTAGAAAAATTATTTCACTTGTAGGAAGCTAAACTAACCCCGAGTGTCATAGGATATTAGATTTTCAAAAAAATTAGGGATCCTTACCTAAACTCAAATAATGTAACCCAAGGTGCAATATTTTTTTCCGTTGTTTACATATTTTGACAGGTGGTTTGTTGTTGTTGTTTGTTTTTTTATTCGGCCATTCTGGGCAGTCAAAAGAACATAGTCTATAGTGCCAAGTCTTTTGTAGTATGTTATATTCTATTTATTTTAGGTAGACGAACTTCGATTTCCATCCTGGTGGCTGAACTAAAATTGATCTGTAGGTGGACAAACTCGGACGGACTCTTATTCCATTCTAGATGACCAGAATAGAAGTTACACTTTTCCATGTGGTTAAACTAAAAATTATATTCTAGGTGGACAAACTCGCACTTATATGCCAGATGGCTTAACAACAAGTTATTATGTCTTTGATGTGGACTAAAACAATTTTTCTAGCTGAATTAAAGTAACTCCCAATTATTTATTACTGGTCGACTCGGCGAAACTTCGTACCGCCTAACCTTTTAGTATTTTGTGCATGTATTATACTTTTAAAACCTTCCTCTTGAATCACTCTATCTATTTAAAAAATCTTCATCAAAATCCGTTGCGTAGTTTTAAAGATTTATGCATACGTATGGACAGCCGCGGAAAGCGACTTTATTTTATACTATGTATTGATTTTAAGTTTTCCAACAGGTAGACATCATAACTAAAGCATAAAAATAGGACCAAATTTAGTTCAAACAAGTGCAATGAAGGCAAATATTCAGTTCAGGTAGTCAAACAAGCTAATCTCCTGACCTCTCGAAGGCTTTTGACTGCGTTGATCATGAGACTTTGCTACTTAAATTACAGCACTATGGCTTAATTGATAAATCACTTGATCTACTTGCCTCTTATCTTACTGATCGCGACCAACGAGTGGACGTGGGTGGTGCGGTGTCTGCAGGTTATCCTTTCAAGATTGGTGTACCTCAGGGATTGATATTGGGGCCTTTCCTGTTCCTAGTCTACATAAATGATCTCCCTTACATGTTAGATAAACTTACAGATGTTGTCCTCTTTGCGGACGACACCTCTTTAACATTTAAAGTTAAACGAGGTGACTCCCTCAACTTACATATTATAAACAAAACATTAGTGGAGATTTCTCAATGGTTTACTTCTAATAATTTACTTTTGAACGCAAAGAAAACTAATTGCATTAAGTTTTCCTTGCCAAATGTGACTGCTTATGATACAGACATACATTTGGACAATAACAAGCTTAATCTGGTAAATCAAACTGTATTCCTTGGTATCACTCTAGATTCGAAACTTCAGTGGGGCCCCCATATCTCAAATCTTGCGGCAAGGCTCAGTTCGGCTGCGTACGCAATCTGGAAAATCAGAAAATTAACTGATGTGTCTACCGCGAGACTTGTGTATTTCAGTTACTTTCATAGCTTAATGACCTATGGCTTGCTTCTATGGGGAAGAGCTGCAGATATTAACGTCATTTTTATACTACAAAAACGCGCAATTAGAAACATCTATCAGCTCAAAGCTCGCGAGTCCCTCAGACAAAAATTCAAAGAAATTGATATTTTGACGCTTCCGTCTCAGTACGTCTTTGAAATTATCATGTATACTCGTAAAAACTTACATATGTTTGATAAAAAATGTGATAAAATTAAAGAGCTTAGAACGCGTAGCAAAAACAAACTAAGTATTCCACAGAACAGACTAAAACGGACAAACAAATGCTTTATAGGAAACGAAGTAAGATTTTATAACAAGATCCCAGAAGAGATTTTGATCCTGAATGATAATGAGTTTAAAACTCGTATCAAAAAAGGTTTGATTAAGAAAGCTTATTACAATGTTGATGATTATGAAAACGACAAAGACGCATGGAAGTAGTCTAGCTCTGCAATGATATTTTCATTATTTCATGTATGTACTTTAAATCTTATTAATTTATGTTCTTTGTATTGTAAACTAAATTGTAATGTCACATAAGAACAAAAAAAAAAAAGAGAGATAAATTGTAAAGTAGAGTTTGTTACCCCTTTCTTCTCTACGCTGTAAAATCATTGCGAAAGGGAGTAGAATCATTTCACAGAGGAGGGCTCGTTTGGGGGCGTCTCCAGGCGACCATTGTCGTAAGGCAAGGCAAACATTTGTTTGCCTGAGCCAATTAGTGGGCACCCTGAACTACCTCGCCTCTATCAGTATAGGATACTTTACGAAATAAGGTATCAATTAGGGTGGGTCAAAAAAATTTTTTTTAGATTTTTTGTTTGTAATAGTGATAAAAGGGTGCCTTTTGGGTTAGAATTGACGTGTACAAAGTTTTGTCCAAATACGACATCATTAACAGCCTCCGAATCGTCTTCAAAAATTTGGAGAATATAATTATTAGACGCCACTTCGTGAACCAAATTTTATATCTTCAAATTGAATAATTATATTATTTATTAATTTTTTATACTGCAAATATAGCCTGCTTAAGAAAAATATATATAAAGTATATATTTATATCATTTACACTACAAATTGACTGCTTGATATTAAGGCGCGAGGGGCGGGAAATGCAGTTTGCTTCATTTAAATAAACTACTATTGAAACATTATTTTTCGCTTACGTTGACGGCGCTACAACAGGTCCCAGCCTCCAGCCCATTACGGAAGCAATTGCTAAACAACTAGAACTGAAAAAAACAACCTGTTGTTCAATTACAGCCCCTTCCTTTAAAGGTACTTGATTAAAAAGGCAACATGTTAGTAAGAATCAATCATATCATAACAGCATTGCTTCGTCTGTTTCGATTTGCCTTTTCAATGACGATTTAGCTTATAGATGACCTGAAAAGATGTCCCATGCCGAATGGGTTTTTGTTTGGAGAAGGTGAGCCCATAATGGTTACTTTTACGCCCGATGTGATGTCGTATGAGGTGCGACAGGGTTATATCGTAGTCACGCCAACTTCGTCCCCTCCTTGCCCTCTTCTTAGCATATTATAGGGTCCACAAGAAGCTGTATGCAATTAGGGATCAATTAAGCAAATAACCGCGCATTGGCTGCTTCTCGGAGGGAGACAGGGCTGTTCTCCCTTTGACAGCTGCTCGGTGTACGGAAGCTCCAAATGCTGCCCCCGCTCCGTACATTTGTGGCCCCAAGGCGACTTTTACGCCAGGCTAAAGATACCGTAGACTTATATTCTTGCGCCCAGAATTACTGAGCTTCGTTCACGAAAGCTCCAAGGTCTCGTCCTGCCGCGGCAGCCGCGACTCCTGCCCTGCCCGGCGGGGACGGGCGCCTCTCGCTCGCGTTCGACTGTCTCCTTGGCGAGCATTGAAATATCTCACTCGAGTTAACGTTTTATTCATCTGTATGTTTCAACGAGAGATCAATAACAAAAGTTAATTATTTTGGCTACTTTTGCTGTTAGTTACCACCTTGATTTGCCATCAAGACTCATTCCAGCTGCAAAGATGAGGCAAGACCTTTATGAGAGCTCAGATCTGCTTGTAGGTATCTTCCAGATGACCTGAGAGACATACTAGGACCTGATATCTACCTGTTACAAAGTTGCTAACTCTTCCACCCCGAGAATCTATAACCTGACAATGTTTCTGATCCTCAAAAATTATTTTCGAAAGTTAGGTAAATCATGGCAAAATTCGAGTGTAGGAAGGATTTTCGTGCAGTTTAGAACAGAAATTAGATTAAAATTGGTAATAAGTTTAATAACAATGTTAAGTTAATATCAAAGAAGCTTTAAAATACTACATTTTATGTTGCAAAAAAAAACATATTTTATACAAAAATAAATAAATTACAGTACTAAACAGAAAGGACATTTTTTTAATTTTTTATAAAATTCAACTTAAATTCGGAGGCTGAAGATGACATTTAATTATTATATAATTAAATACGTATGTTATTATCATGATTTAGCACCCTTTTATCACTATTACGTAAAAATATAAAACCTTTTTTTTTTCTCCATACAAGAGTGACCCACCCTAGTATCAATATTAATTAGATTAGTCTAATTGACTTTCAATAAGCGATATCTTGTATCCTGTATTGAATTAATCATTTTTTACTTTTTACTTTTTTACTTTTACTAATATTCCAACTGACTAAACAAGTATTATAACTGCAGGTGGCTAAAGACCCCGACCTCCCTGCTGTACGACCCGGCGCTGCGCCGCACGCTCTACAACCTGATGAAGAAGCTGTTCCTCATGCTGGTCGCCGAGTTCCGCCGGCTCGGCTCGCAGATTATATTTGCCAACTTCAACAAACTACTGCTCTGTACCAAGAAAAACACTATTATGGATGGGATCGGTAAGTTTTAGACCAGAGATTTACAGACTTTTTTTTGATGTTACACCTGATGAAGAAGCTGTTCCTCGTGATGGTTGCTGAGTTCCGCCGGCTTGGCTCACAAACTACTGCTCTGTATCTAGAAAAGAAAAGCACTATAATGGATCGATAAAATTCAGGCTAAATATTACATGACCTTTTTGTCATAGACCACAATCGAAATTGAGCTTTCCTTGCAACTACATTTCTACTACATTCATTCAAACAAAGTTAGATAACTTTTTGTCACGTCAACTTAGATGTTCGTCGAGTGTTCTGTGCCCCTGGGGTCTACCCGAATCACTTTGGAAACTACTCTTTTTAACAGATATGTGCCCTACCATAGTCTAAGAAAACAGGTGACACAAGCTTACGATACAAACATGGTCGCCTTTTTGTCTAAAGCGTGTAAGTTGTTATTTCCTTCTTGCTCAGTGTAAGCTTGATGACGTAGGCTAGTGTCAGTCACGTGGTCGGAAAAGACCAGGCCACAGTATAATAAATAGTACTACATACAGTATGGGCACTCCCTGCCTCCCTCAGCAAGTGCGGCTCCCCCGCTCTCGGTTACCTTACAGCTCAGTACAAATAAAGCAGAATTGCACGTCTCATCTCACTCACCGAAGTATGATGAGCGCACGTAAAAGAGTTCGGCTGTGCGCGAAGCAACGCGATTTTTTCTATGAAGTGTCCGAGGTGGAACCAGGCGGAGTATATTATTTTAACATGTGCGTGCCCTACATATTTAATTTGAAATGTTTATCTTCTTGCTGACTATATAATGATGTCCCCCAGGTTACGTAGAGTTCGTGGTGCAGAGTATCCGCAACAAGGAGCTGTTCCACGGCGTCGACATCACGTACTCGCGCTGCTGGGCCGCGCTGCTGTGGCTGGGCGAGGGCGACCACGCCGGCCTGCCGGTCTGTATACTGTGTACTGTACCACAGCATTAGTTCCACGGCGTCGACATCACGTACTCGCGTTACTACGCTCGCTACGCTCGGCAACAAACCCTTGAAACCCTCACTGTGCGAGGGTTATAATATAACCACCCTAATCATATATTTTTGATGAAAATCAAACCACAAGTAAAATGACACAGATCTTAACTCTTGCAGGGTAAGCTACCAGCGGGTTTGGTGGAAGTGGGAGGGTCACAGGTCGCGAACGTCGCAGAACAAGAAGAAAGCAATGAGGTATGATTATATTATGTAGATTTGTTTTTTCGGTGCCTTTTATATTGAAACATTGATCTGATACGCCAATATTGTGTTTTATTCCAATTTACGTTGTACTCTTGTAGAAATAAATGCTAATAAGACATCAAAAAATATAAAATTGCTTTTGACATTAGATAATACATATTAACTACATTTCATTATATACTTTCTTAATTTTTTTTTTTAATCTTTATTTATTTTCGGGATTTTTACTCACTTTGTGATGATGTCAGTCCCATCGTACCCTTACTAAATATACCAAAACAAAATAATACTAAAATAAAAATAACTATGCTCCCTCTGAGCTAAGCTTAAAACTAAACAATATTGTGGCTTCAACCGAATTGGGAGAAGCCAACACTGTATGAAAATAACCTAAATCTAACAAATGAAATGCCCTAATAACAGAATTCTCTCACCAAAAGGAACAATCAATATCAATGCAATGGAACCTAGCGTCGTGCATGCCGCGCCTGGTCCGCGAGCAGTTCGCGAGCGCGGTGGCGGGCTTCCTGGGCGCCGCGCACCAGGACCCCGCCGCGCTGCCCGCCCGCCTGCGCGGAGAGATCTCGCAGAAACTCTTCCAGTGAGCACTTACCTTTATAAACTCACTACTAGTGTGCGCCCCGCAGCTTCGTCACCGCATTTGGATTTTCGATCCCGTGAAATTTTTGGGATAAAAGTAGCCTATGTCCTTTCTCAGGCTCTGTTCCAAATTTCATTTAAATCGGCAGTAGTTATGGCGTCAAAGCGAGGCAGACATAGTAACTAACTATCACATATTATTCTTCTATATACAAACATGAATCGTGGTTAGTTAGTCTCGCTAAAACTCGAGAACGGCCGGGCCTATTTAGCTGATTTTGGTCTGAAATGTTCGTAGTAGTTCAGGGAAGGTTTAAAAGGTAAGAAAATGTGGAAAAATTTAAGGGAACTTAGTAAAAGAAAACAACAATTAATTTTTCAATATAAAATTGTAGAGCGCGATACGAAGTTCGCCGGGACAGCTAGTTTATAATATTAAATAGTAAGAATAATGTCAGTTAAACCACTACAATCTGTTACTAAGGCCAGGATCTCGCTCTCGCGGGAACACTGCATGTTGGGATGTCCCGTTCATTGACCCCAATAGCTAATCGAACAAATGTATGGAGCAGATGTTTTTTTTTAACCGACGTCAAAAAAGAAGGTTATCAGTTTGACCTGTATGTATGTATGTTTGTCCGCGATTATCTCGAGTTTGGCTGAACCGATTGCGATGCGGTTTTCACAAAAGAATTTGTTATATTCAGGAGAAGGTTTTAGTACCTATTTTAACCGATTTAAGAAAAGAGGAAGTTCTCTGTTTATAATTTATTAAAGGTGGGTTAAAAAAGAAATTATTGACATTTTGTCCCATGTTTTTTGGGAAAGTTTTTAGGTATGCAGAGCTAAATCATCTTTTTAATTTATTACCCACTTGTCAAAAATCCAGAATTTGTATGGTAAGTATTAGGTAAAGTGTTCTACCATTGTTATGATAAATGTCTGGGTGTATTATTCGTCTCTGTATGTGTTTCGGGCACCTTTTACACATATATTCTAGTTAAAGAGCATTTTAGTAGTTTGACTGCTCCGTGGCTCAGTTGGCAGTGATGTGGACTGAATAAGCGTGTGCACCTGGGTTCGATTCCCGGCAGGGCGAACATTGCTATAATGAATATCGATGTTTGTTTCCAGTCTGGGTGTAATGTTCATCTCTGTATGTTTCGGGCACCCTAGATACAGGTTTTTCCTAGTTAGGGGCTCAGAGTGTGATGTGTTATTATTATTGCACCAGGATAACAGAGAAGATAAAGCGTCGTATGCCAACGATGAGTGCAGCGGATGTGGAGCCGGCGCCGGGGCTGCGCGGCGAGCCGGCGGCGGGGCAGACGCCCGCGCTGCTGTTCGTCACCGCCGTCTGCAGGGTCATGGCGCTGCAGCCTGGCGTCGAAGACGAGGTAACATGGCTAGATAAAGCTACCTCGTTTAGCATACATTCCCATTATTTTTGCGTTTCGAGCAGGTCGTCTGACCACCTTGTGGAGGGTCTGCCTACTCTCCGTCCTCCGGTGCGCGGTTTCCACTGTTCGTGAAAACCTGTTCTGCAGGGAGCTCTGCCACTTAAGTTTCACAATTCTTAGATGAATAGATTTTTCGCACAAAAATAATAATAACAGGCCTATGTTAGAACGTCTTTCAGCTGAGAATATGATGAAATAATTAAGGTCGTACAGAAGCAGACTAGGACGGCGTAACATTTATGTCTAGACTGTAATACCACACCTCGGATACTTCATAGAAATAAGCTCGTTGCTTCGCCCACAGCCGAAACTCGTGTACGTGAACTTTCTGAGGGGGCAGGGAGTGCCGCCTATACTTTTTGTAGTATTATTTATTATACTGTGGTAATACCAAAGAAAAAGCTATTACCAAAGCGTGTTTTCTCTATGTACAGTGGCGGTCTAGGGGGCGTAACAGATTTGTATATGGCTATTTTGCAATACAGAAAAAACGGAAGCATTACGCCGTCCGCTGTCCGCCACTGTACAAAGAATAAGAATAAGAAAACATTTATTTGGTTCACAAACACATAGGCATACAAAAAATGAAATAAAAAATAATAATAATAAAATAAGTAAGCACACCTAGTCCGGTGAGCCAAACAGGTTACCGTCTCAGCATAATGTCGCACCTGGGCCGGCAGGCGACCCAGATAAGACGCTGATCATTCTGACGGCCCCTTCATTGTGTGAGACACGTACGGAAATCAGACTGCTATTTGAATAAATACTAAGTATTCAGTATAAAAATATTGTAGATTTGAGACCTAAAATTTAAATATCTGAGTACCAAATAGGATTTAGATAAGAGCATAAAATTTAAAATTATAAACATAATATCTGAAAAATTTCAACTAACAAAAATAAAAATAAAGAAATGTTGTATGTGTATAAATGTGTGGTGTAAAAAACTGTCTTACTTAAACCTGTGAAAAAAACAACTACAAGACCAATCATAGTGGCGATTTGTGGTCGGTCGCCGCTTATGTTCGCTGTATCATATAAAACAACACAGGTGACCCTCCTGCGTCGCAACCTGCTGCGGCTGCTGAACGTGGGCGAGTTCAGTCCGCTGGCGGAGTGGCGCGGCGGGCCGGCCTCGTGTGCGCTGGCCGAGGTCATCTGCCGCGTGTGCAACCACTGCCGCGATCTGGACCTTTGTCGGTTGGAGAACACCGCCGTGTGCGATGACGTGTGAGTAGAGATTACAGATATACGCGACTTGATTATCAGTGCAGGACTTCGTTCAGAATTAAAAAGTAGTTTTTTCAACCCTATTTATAAACTACTAAAGCTTGAAACTCAGTCAGATCTGCGCCCCAAACTGTGGATGTTGTACTTACTTATTAATCCTGCCTGTTATTCATAAAAAGTTAAAGAGCATTTTAGTTACCTATTGGACGTAGGTGCAGTTGGCAACGGTGTCTTGAAACAGAACCATTTTTATCTTAAGTTGGAAAACCTAATAACAAATTACTTCATGTAAAGAAACAGATAATGAATTTGTATATTTTTGATTTTGACTAACTTTGGGTTTAAATTGTGTTTTATATTTAAAGAAAATTAATAAAGAATTCTTACTCCACATACAAAGTGACGCCCCCATTATTTTCTTGTTATTTGTGCTAAGCTGTATGTCAATTTAGACTGGATGTCACGTCCGGTAAAGCTATTTCAAACCTACTGTATCTTTACGAATAACACTGTAATATATAGGCTTTAATGAATATCAAATTAAAGATACAAGCAAACCTACTGTTTGGAAAAAATCGCTTGTAGCAAATAAGTCCGCCCATTGCTCATTTTAAAATTTGATTGTTTTTTTTTGTGTCGTGTACAGTCGCGTGTGCGTGTGCTCGGCGTGCGGCGCGCCCTACTGCGCGGCCGAGCTGCAGGCGCGGCTGCTGGACGAGCTCGCCCGCCGCGCGCTCGCGCACGCGCTGCAGGACCTGCTGTGCGCGCGCTGCCGCCAGGTCAGACCCACCCTAGATCAGATTCATCTCAGCTGAAAAGCTGACAAGTCAAGCTAGACATATTTAAGGCGGTAACTCACGGTATGGCGCGAAATTCAAAATTTTTCACGTTTTTTAATTATTTTGGCGAAAGTATTCATTTTAAATAAAGTTTAAATGAATTCGCGTACGTAAAAACCTATTTCCCACATTGTGATATATCGTTTTTGAAAGAAAGAGTTACCGATTTTGCGTATATTCAAGAAACTTGTTTTTTGGCCTTTTACCCCTTAGACACAAAATCTGTAGGTCTGTCTTCAAAAAACTTTGTATTACAATATGGGACATGGTTTTATACATACGCGAATTCATTTAAACTTTATTAAAAATGTATACTTTCGCCAGAATAAATAAAAAACACGAAAACATTTGAATTTCGCGCCATAGCGAGAGTTACCGCCTTAACAGGGGCAAATGCACTCGGGGGAGCGATGTGGGTATGTGGAGCTGGCCCCGCCCACTTAAACCCCCCGACTGCGTAGGACATGTCATTCCCACACTCAGCTGCACATGACATAGGCAACACCGGCCGGTCTTGAGCGTTCACCCAGTGCATTCCCACAATATTCATCCGGTCGTCTGACCACCTTGTGGGGACTGTCTTGTCTACTCTCCCTCTTCCAGTGCGACCATCTTTACTACTTACCGTACTATGATACTAAAATTATAACGAAATTGTGTTAGGTTGGGTGGGGCTAATAAGTTACCTACTCATTTTGCTCAGAATAACGCCCTTCTAGTTTAGTACACCCACGCGTTAGCAGGCAGCAGCAAATCTTAGCGGAACCTACAAGGACACCACTATTCCTTGTAGTGTAGCACTTGAGTGAGACAGCGTCATGTAATTCTTATAGCGCGTTGGTGTACTAAAGGCATTACCTCCCCGAATTTCAAAGTAACAACCCTTTTCTTCCCATTTTACGGTATTATTAAATTCTGTTACAGGTGAAAAGAGAAAATATGTCAATAGTGTGCGACTGCGCCGGCGAGTTCACACTCATGCTGCCGGTCAAGGACGTCATCTCGCAGCTAGAGACGTTCCGCTCCATAGCGCAGTTCTACAGGATGCCGCTGCTGCTAGAAGTTATTGACTTTAATTTAAGTAACATGTGATAAAATCGAATTATTGTAAATTTAAGTTGTAAATTATATTTTAATAAAGAATGCACTGTGTGTATTTAATCTTATTATTTTAATTACACAGATGGGTTAAAGCAAAAAAGAAAATAAAGTTGATTAATTAACATTATATTACTATTGGAAATATTACACATTAAAATAGATTACAATAATACAAAGAAATAAAAAGCAGAATTATCAAAGTGTGCTTCGTTCATCAGTAGGGGTCTGACCCAGACCTTTGGCAACTTCGCTGATGCAGACCCACTGGCCATCAACTCCCTCTCTCCATAAGCTTACTTTGTTGTCCCCTCCAGACACAGCCAGGATGTTCCCAGTCAAGGACCAACTAACACTCCAGACTACATCGTCAAAGGTACTGAGGATAGTCGGTGACCAGGACACATTATCATCACTAGACCAGATCACAACTCGCTTGTCTTGGGAGCAACTGGCAATCATAGAACGCTGCAAACCAAGGGACGGTGCCCAGGCTACATCTCGCACCCAGTCCATGTGCATTTCTAAACGGTTCTCTTCTACCCATTGGTCGCCTTGTTCTCTCCAAATCTAAAAACAAACATTAAGTTGATTAAAATAAATGATTAAATTTTATAATATAAAATATACAACACCGATTTTATATAGCAAACAAACCTTGGCCCAAGACCGAGATAAATGGAAAACGCTTCTTATAGCCCTATGCCCTGATGAGGGACTTATAGGAAATAATGAAGATGATGAAACAAACCTTGATAAGATTGTCACATCCGCCAGATACTATCCTCTTGGGAGCATCCTTGTTAGCAAGGGGATCTAAGCTCAGTTCGGCAGAGATGGCTGGGCACCAACTTATTGAGTTGACTCCTATAGCATGCGCGCCCGGTATCTTCTTTGCTTCCCAGTTTCCCCCATCTTGATTATATGTAATTATTGAAATGGACCCGTCAGAGCTGCAGCAAGCCAAGATAAGTCCATAGTCAGCGGGTGCCCACGCAACAGAATTCACTGAACTTTCATGACCCCCGTATTCGTAGAGTTTTATCCATTCTCCAGATTCTTTCCATATGATGACTTTCCGATCGTAGGAGCAGGAAGCGAGCAGGTTGCCGAATTTAGGATGTGCCCACGCAACTTGCCATACTGGACCGAAATGTCCCTTCAAGTCGGCGGCAAGAGTTTGTGTTCCGCTCTTGATATCGTAGATCTTCACAGAGTTGTCGGACGAACATGTGGCGAGTCTCAGCCCGTAGTAATCTAATTCGGCATCATGAATCATGTCTTCATGGCCAGTATCGATGGTGTTTAGCACAGTAATCATCTTCGTTTGCTTTGATTCTATGTCGGGAAAAACACAAGAAATATTAATTCCTCTCCCATACAACCACAATCCCAAACGAACGAATGAATAAAATAAACTGTCAAAAAAGTTGACGTGGAATGAAAGTGTTGCTATAAAAAAAAGATAAACGAGTTTCGTAAATAAATTTTAATATACATTCATCACTGAGCAGAGGAACGGCAGCCACAGAACAAGAGGACCGCCTGAGCAAGCCTTGGGGGACTGGGGGACCAAGGCCCTGTCCCTGTCTCGCGTGCAGAATCCCACGTCCCTCTCAACTTCATTTCAGCAAAAAAGACTTCCTCTACCCTGCCTATAGACCTTTGCCTTTTCGAAAGGATACAAATGTAAAACAACATCACGATTGTCAGTTCTACTGTCATGACTGACAGAGAAAATCCAGATCCATATCACGTCAGTCAATCAATCATTCATAAACGATATTTTCATTCCGAAACCGATAGGTACCTACGAATCAAATCCATGTAAAAATTGTGATTTTAAACTCATTTATCTGAAAATTATGCAAGTTTAGTGCTCCATTTATTAATCGAAATGTCTGGCAAGGAAGAAGGGATAGTACAAAACATAAAACATCTCTTGCAACAGGATTACCGCGGCGTCAACGTAAGTTTCTTAGTGAAAGTTTGCATTGTTGAAATCAGTCTCGATTGTTTTTATGTTTTTTTTTTGTTTAATTGCAGCTAGCGGTGTATGCTATCGCCTCTGCTGGCTTGGCTTATTCTATACATAAGATACGTCCGGTGAGTATTCCAAGATGATGAATAATAACACCATAAAACAACATTACATAACTATGCTTTAAAAACAGGTTAGTAAGTTCTCAAAAGCGAGCAAGGTGCCGGATCATTTCATTCGTCGCCATGAGCCGCTGCGGGGCGTATACGCCGGCGTGCAGCACTCGCCCGTGAGGGTCCTGGTCGACCATCGCGCGCCCATTTACCTTCCACTGTGGCATTCCAGCAAGCCTCCATTACCAGTCAAGGTTACAATCAATGTCAATCTGATGACCTAGATAAACTTGCCAAAACTTTTGTAAATATTATTATGTTACTTTCAGTTGTGGGGTGTTGATATTGTGAGTGGAAATGCAGTAAACTGGCTGGACTGTGTTGCTAGAGGCCAGCAAATAACATTAAAACCAATTGGGAGAGATAAAGATGATCTTGTCTCTACAGTATTGTTACATTTACCACAGCCTCAGGTAATTTAAAAAAAATAGTTTATTTTTACATTTTTAATTTAGGACAGTTTTTGATTTCATAAAGTATGTCGATATGTCAAATAAATTGCCCATGACTAAGGCAATATGTAGTTCTAAGTCTTGTTTTTGTATGATTGGGATCTTTTTATTCTATAAATTTTGTGCTTTTTTATTGCAGACAAAATCTGTTGAAACACTTGATGTGGGACAAAAGTTAGTAGAACTTGGTTTTGCAAAGGCCTCTGTTCCTGCTGGCAAGTTCAAGAAGCACACAATAGAGTCTCAGCTCGCCCCAGGAATTCTTTCAGCAGAAAGCAAAGCCAAGAATTATCGCAATGGCATCTGGTCAGATTCCCTCCCACCTCTGCCCCTTTATGTTGTTTACTGGAGAAGATGTTCACAGCTTATGATTGAAGTCCTAATTCTGTCCTCAAAGAAATTTATTCAAATTCTAGGATATGCTTCCAAAAGTGTCTTTATAGGTGCCAAGTACTTGGCTCTCAGGCCATTCAAGTCCACTCCAAAAGTACAAGCCACATAATAGCATTTACAACTCGTTACTATTTGGTAATTTAACTAAACTAGACTTTTATCACTTACCTATTTTATTCAATTAAAATTCTATGAATTTTGTCAAATAAAAACTTTTGTACATATTTTTGTTGGCAAATAAAGTTATTGATGGTTTCAAATTGTTTTTTTTTTAGATCAAACACAGTGAATAATTTAAAAAAAAAGCACAGTTTATTAAAATTAAATTGTATATATTACATTAATTAAAATATATATAAATCTTAATTTAAAATAGCAAAAGAAAAAAGTACAGCTAAACAATAAAATGTATTGAAATATTTTTTTTTTACTTTTAAAACATAACACCAAATTATAAGAGTATGCACTGAAATTGTCACTTGAAAAGTAAACATAAAATTACATCTACAATTTTCCAATAAAAAAAATACTGTTAAAACTTCTTCTAAATAAAGAGCCACTAATTTTGTAATTTATTTTATAAAAATACAAAAAACCAAGTTCATACACCTATTGATCATCATGAGTTTTATGTTACGCACCCGGATTAAAGTTGTTCGAAAAATATGTTGTGATGGGCTTGTGAGTTCAGAGTAGCGTCAGGGCCGGCGTCGGCGGGCGTCAGAGCAGCGCGCAGCGCGACAACCACGACGTGGGCTTGCGCTGCGGGTCGTTGGCCTTAATCTGGTGGACGCCTGTGCGGCCCGGGGGGTTGCTAGCCTCCTGGATACAAAAAACATTACAATTTTTATGGCTCAAGTATACAATACAACCTTTATCAAGTATGATCTCCAGCCAACAAAAAAATATCTAAAACATAAAATAAAATGCACTCTAAAAAAGCAATACTTATACCTAACTCAATAGCTGATAACAATTACTACCTCAGATAAGGCAGTCACAGTTACTTGCTTGTATGATATGGTAGATTATATGTATGAAACATTCATGAATATTTAATAAAATCAACAATTTAATATAATAACACATAAAATTCAATTCAATTTATGAATAAAGGTAAAACAAACCAAACTTTTTAATGTTTGAAGTACCTACAGTATAAAATTTGAGACGGTAAGGGTTGAATAAGTAACATGCAAGAAACTTTAAAATGATTTTACATTTTAATTAAATAGAAAACTAGGAGTTGTTTATTTCAGAACAATATTTAAAATAATGCAACAATTAAAGCGCAACAAAAACAAAACATCAAATTGCACACCCATTTACCTTCTACCATTGCAAGAAAATCCATGGAACAAAGAAAGTTATAAGTTAGCAACAGAAAAAATATTGAAGTTTATTTCATTGCTATGTTTATTATTTTTAATTAATAACAAAAACAAAAGATTGATGGCTAACAAGTTTTTTTTAACAAGATATAAATTATTCTTATAAGTCCTAAAGGGTTATATTTTTTTGTGATAATTTATTAATAGGGAAATAAAATATAATCAATATATATAAAACTCTTCCGTTACTGACTGACTGACAGACAATGCAGAGCCAAAACTACTGGGCGTACAAAGCTGAAATTTAGTAGGTTCCTTAGGGAGTGTAGGTGAGCACTAAGAAAGGATTTCCCGAAATTCCCACGGGAACGGAAAAAAACGGGATTTTTGTGTTTATAAGAAATCTGCGCGGGAAATACGCGGGGCAGCCTCTAGTTTTCAATAAAAATATAATGTTATTAAATTACTATTGTACCTGTTTCTTTTCCATCTTAACCTTGATGTCTCTCGCTAGAGTGAAGAATGCAGACTCAACATTTAGGGAGTCTTTTGCTGATGTTTCTATAAACTTTATCTGGTATTCTACTGCTAACTGCTCACCTCGTTCTTTTGATACCTGACAAAAATGAAGCAATGTTATTGTCAAAATACCATAGGTTTAAAAGTTGAGAAAATATGCAACAATTAAAGGGAGATAGTAAAAGTAACAATATCTTTTTCCCATACAAATTGTAAGGCGCAATACAAAGTTAGCTGGGACAACTAGTTTTAAATATAAGTTTTCATTAAAATGTACCTGTCTTTTTGCATCCAAATCGCACTTATTCCCAAGGATCATCTTCTCCACATCAGCGCTGGCATTCTCTTCAATATTCCTAATCCAGTTCTTAATGTTTTCAAAACTTTTCTCATTTGTAACATCATACACCAGCATGATGCCCATGGAGCCTCGGTAGTATGCCGTCGTTATTGTGCGAAACCGTTCCTGACCTGCTGTGTCCCTGAAAAAATAAGACACCCATTAGGTGTGATTTTGCAACCTCCAAAACATGAAACCCATATTTCCGTGAGAAAAACTTACCATATCTGTAGCTTCACCTTTTTTCCATCAAGGTCAATAGTCCGGATTTTAAAGTCGATTCCTACAACACAAAAAAATCACATACAAATTAATTAGAATTAGCGCGCAGGTATGATGTCATAAATTCTTCTTCATAATTTGATAAAAGGAGTCTTTAGTGAGGTAGTGCTTGTGGCACGTTAAATCTCAGACGCAGTGCAGTACCGTGCAAGATATTAGGAAACAGGCTTGGTGACAAATTACCTACCAAAATCTGGGATTTGAGATTAACCTTTCGCTGATTTTAAGATGATGCACTTACCGATTGTGGAGATAAATGAAATGTTGAATGCATCCTCCGAAAACCTAAAGAGTATAGATGTTTTTCCCACTCCAGAATCACCAATCAGGAGTAATTTGAATAAATAATCGTAAGTTTTTGCCATTTTTTACAATAATCCGTTTGTTACACTAAGACCCATTCATTTCATTTGGCATATGTTTTTTTTTTGTTTGAGTAATCGTTCATTTCATTCATTGTGACGTGATAAAGAATGAATGGATTGACACGTTCCACTTGGAAACGCGGTGCTTTTCACGCAAATCACGATCACGTCTCCTTGTCAAGGAGCCATCCTCAGGAGCCATCTGATTATTCAATCAATCAGTCATCAGACAACCAACCATCAATCAAAGTAAAGCGAAGCGGGTGCCGCCGCCGCAATAATCACAAATAATTTAAATCATGTTTTGTTTTGTGAAACTCAAAAATTAAACAACGCAAAACACAAAAAATGTTCTACCACGTAAGTTAATACCTATTCAGATATTTAACTGAAGTTATTTGTTCAAATGTCAACAAAAACTGACCGTAAACAAATGTTTTAGATCTCACTTGAACATGAAATTCTACTGCATCCTCGGTATTTCGGCCCTCAGTTGCTGGATACCGTGAAGCAGAAGCTATACACTGAAGTAGAAGGTACATGTACTGGCAAGTAAGTGATAATCAACTTTAATGGTCTAACCATCTAACCTTATAAAATTATGAACCGCAAAGGAGGTGCGAACTGCACGGTGCATTTCCACGACAATGACCTAAATCTATTGATTTTCCATAACAGGGACAATAAGGCTCTCAGTAAGCTCACCACTTGCTCCTGAATTGTTTAAAATATATATTTATTTGTGTTTTAGATATGGCTTCGTGATAGCAGTGACAACAATAGACAGCATAGGTGCTGGTCTCATCCAGCCTGGGCAAGGTTTTGTTGTGTATCCTGTCAAGTATAAAGCAATAGTATTCAGGCCATTCAAGGGAGAAGTGCTGGATGCTATAGTTACTCAGGTGAACAAGGTATGGTAATGTTACTTTATTAAATTTATCTAGCACACATGTTGTTACCAAAACAATAGAAGTACATGAATACCTGCAAATACGTACTATACAGGAGGAAGTGACCAAGGCGACTGAGAGCTACAATGCTCATGTAAAAAATCATGAAAACAAGCTCGCATCCTTACTGTGCGAACCACTACAGACACAACGCCTCAAAAGAGCTCATATGTGGGACAACTTGGCCCACTGGCAACCTAATAAAGGCAACCCAACACCGGAAGGGAATGCCTTAAACCATAAAATCTAATGGATAAAAACTGCTTATGGTCGAAAGACCGATTGCATGTTGGCAAGGATATAAAAAAAAAAAATTAGCACACATAAGCCATCCTACCATACCAATATCTATGTATAGTGGCGGTCTCATTGAGTGTTACACTTGTGTCTATATTCTAGCATGCATATTCTTGCATTACTACTGGGAACAATCAAAGCTTATTTGCAATACATTAAAACTGAAAATGTTACTCTGAATTAGTCCATGGCTGTACCACTATCTTATGTTGATTATTTTAAACACCTGTTCCCAACAATAAATTTTCTTCGGAAGAGGCACAAAGTAGTATAAGTATCTATAAAACACCATATTGAATTTTTATTATAATAATAATATTTTCATTTTTTAAGTCAATTTTTGTTTTTAGGTTGGAATGTTTGCACAAATAGGACCTCTCAGCTGTTTTATCTCACATCATGTAAGTATTTTTTGCATTTTTTCTGCAATCTTTAGAATCTAGGTATTTAAAATAATAGGCTAGTGCTGAGTGAAGGACAGGATGGCAGATGAGCTGCAAATTAAAAGTGCTATGCACACTGAAATATTATCACTCTGGTCTATTTTCGAGATTGATATGAGTATATAACACAATACCTATATCAAAATGCTTTTGATTTACATAGCAATCAGAAGCGCAATTGATCTACAGGTTATCTAAAAAACAACCTTAATAAGTGTTAATAATAGCTGCCATACCATGCCCCACTCAGTGATAGTCTGTTTCTTTATGTGTTGAACTAGAAACTGACCAAAGGTTCAGTTTCGGCGATACGTACTTGCGCGGAGCTCGCTTGCACGGACTGCCCTGAGGGCTTATTATGGCCACATTTGCAACATTGCTTTTCGTCCTCTAGAGTGTCAAAGTCAATACAAAAAAAATGCAAAGAGGACGCAAAGCAAATTGCAAAATAGGCCTCTGCTCGCACGTAAAACATAAATATTTTACAAGGCCACGTGAGTTTTGGTTCGGGATGAAACTGATACCAGTAACGGTTCGTATCGGTTAAGGCCGAAAATTTCGTTTACTGTTTTGGCTGAAAATCATTTTTCAGTCGGTCTCTAGTTGAAACAAAAAAAAATACAAACAAAACATCGATACTAAATTTCGCACCAAACCTAAACGTGACTATTAGTACCTATAATGAGGAATTTTAATAAGTGTCAGACGACACGACATGGTCGACAGGGACGACAAGACCGTAATAATTTATAATGCTTATTTTGTTGACAGTCCATCCCGGCGGACATGGAGTTCTGCCCCAACGTGAACCCGCCCTGCT
The DNA here is from genome assembly GCA_951802225.1 of Euspilapteryx auroguttella. Taxonomy (NCBI): domain Eukaryota; kingdom Metazoa; phylum Arthropoda; class Insecta; order Lepidoptera; family Gracillariidae; genus Euspilapteryx; species Euspilapteryx auroguttella. Next base: position 7,612,065 of record OX637658.1, on the reverse strand, counting down.
ACAAGAGCAAGCAGGAGGACAACGTCATCCAGGAGGAAGACGTCATCCGGCTGAAGATTGTCGGCACCAGAGTGGATGCTAATGGCATTGTAAGTACCCACTTTAACTTTAGTTTTTGAAAACAATGTTTGTAATAAAAATAATTGTTGCCTTTAGGGCTATGACAGACGAGCGACCCTATGTCGCGCGGCAGCCGGCGGTCGCTCGTCTGTTATAACCCTTACAAATCTGTTTAGTTTATTAAGCAATAATAAAAGCAGCAAGAATTTGCCCTTATGGCCGGAACACACGATGCTAGTTTTTCGAGCTAGGATTGCAAGCTAGTGTAAAGTAAGCTTGTATTTCAGGTTTTGTGCGCTAGCTTGGTATAGTTAGTTTAGTTTTGTTGTGTAGAAATTCACGAAGGCAGAAGTACTAGCTTACTAGCTTACTATACACTATCCTAGCTCATAAAAGTAGCCTCATGTTTTTCTGGGCATTATAGTGTCAGCTGTGCAGTCAGAGTTTCCCATAATTTTTAACCAACTTCAAAAAAGGAGGTTATCAGTTTAACTTGTATGTATATTTATCCACAATCATCTCGAGTTTGGCTAAACCAATTTTGATGCGGCTTTAACAGAGTATTCAGGAGAAGGTTGTAGTACCTATTTTCACCGATTTCAGAAAAGAGGGAGTTCTCAGTTTTATGTGTGTCAATTTATTGAAGGCGGGTCTCTTAAAAAAAGAAATTGTTCCTGTATTGAAATTGTTTTATTTTGTTTGTTTCAGTTTGCAATAGGAACCCTGATGGACGACTACTTAGGTTTAGTTACGCAGTAAGTTAATTACTCATAAATATAATGAATTATAAGCTAGCGTAAAAGGTTATTTTTATGAATACATTTTAATTATGAACTGATAATGTTTTTAAAATTTAACCAAATCCTACGTGATAATTTTTGGATTAAAATTTTTTTTAAAGAAAAAGCATTACACATGCATTTATTAAATTTATTTGGCATTCAAACAATTTGAATTACAATTACATATAACAAAACATTCAAAAAGTACAATAAGAGTACAATATTTGGATACTGTCAGTCTATTTGGGCAGTTTATAGTACGGTGGAGCACACAATATTAGATTACCTAGGTATGGTTAGAATATAGTTGTGATTACACATTTATTATGCCTATGTACCAATGCTTGGTTAAAATTATCATACACTTTAAGGATGTGTCTACACAGCTTCATTTAGAGCGAAGGCACATTAAGCCACTGGACGCGGCCACTTATTGCAGACGAGTTTTTTCGTACATTTTGTTTAGCATCGCCCCAAGCTGCGGGGGTCGCCACGGTGCGATAAGCTTGCGACTGCGATTGGTGGCTGCGTCTAGTGGCTTGACTGAGTCGTTCGATGTTATCGATGATCAATGTGCGTTCGATGTTAGTAGATATTGTTTATTTTTTCTACTAACATTTAAAGACACTCTATAAACTTAGCTAATGTTAAGATGTTAAGCACTGGTGCACAGCAGCCTTATCAAGATTAACTTTTTTAAGTTTTATCTTTAAAAATCCACACATTTAGTAGCTTCGTTAACATGAATGCCAAACACAAGTATATAGCTATATAATTTATAAATTATTCAATCCTAATAATATTAATTAGTACAAGAATTTTACGTCAATAATAAAATTTACTTATTTACAAAAATGAATTATAATAAAAAAAGACAACTTGTCTATATAAAAAAATAATGGAAAAAAAAAATATCCAAAAGGATGATTCAAGTCTTTGGTTTACTTTTCCTTAAATTATTTACAAAACTTATTTCAATTCTCAATAAATAATACTCTAAAGCAGACCATAAACATATTTACGGATTTCGCAATTCCATCGCCTTCTATTTTGTGAATTGTTGAAACCTACAACTACGACACATATATTATGGCAACTAAAATAAATTATCCTTTACATGAGATCAGAAACACAAAGCAAAGCAAATCATTGAACTAAGCACCTTAAACATAAAAAAAACAACAAAAATTCTAAATATACTCCAACCAAACACATATTCCTAGCTAATTCTATTAAATTTTCCATAAAATATTGATAGTTAACATTGTGCAAATTTCTGCAATGCAATCGCTAAGGTATAATATAATAATTATTATAAACAATCTGTATATTTCGCAAACTAGTAACAATTTACTTGCTTGTTATATCGTCGATATAATGGCGACTAGATAAAGTACAGAGCGCAGCAACGATAAATCAGCTCAGTTAAAAGTTTTTCGGTGTGCATTACACAAATACACAAATCGCCACTATTCTACTATTTAAAGGCACGAAAATAAGTGATAGGAAACTACGTCACGAAAATTGAGGTGAGTAACTGGAAGAGATTTTAATAAATATACATGTTACAATAATATTTCTAATTGAATACCTAGCTATCGTAGTCTGGGAAGAAGCTTACTTGATAATTATAATAGAGTCATTAATTATTATAATATTGCCTAAAATAAAATTTTGTGCCTCGTTCAAAAACATTATTTGTTGGAGAAACGAATTACCAATTCAGTCTATTCTAGTATCAACTAAAAATATTGACACAAGAACTTTTAACTTTTAGTAAATTAATTGTATGTTTGTATATGTTGGTCTAAAAAGAAAATGGAAGTTGCACTTCAGTGTAAGCGTGTTTCCTCAAGAAGCGATATCGGTCGCGCGATAGGGGCTCGACAGCTAAAAATCGCTCGTACATCCACGAAGCCTGCCTAATTGGCTGTCGAACCCCTATAGCGCGACCGATATCGCCTCTTGAGGAAACACGCTAAGGCTTTCACAAACATTCATAACGATATACATAGAATGTACAAATGGCCGTAGATAGCTCAGAACGGCCTTCCAAATTTTAAAGAGGAGTTATATATTTTATCAAATAGGTACATCTACAGGTTAGTGGTATAGGGATTGCAGCAAAGCCTAGCCTTAGATGAAGTTACTAGAGGTTATTATATCTCGCGATCGACATTTTAGGAAATGGCTAGACAGTGATTAAGTATAATATTAGAATAAAGTGTTATCCAATGAGTAAGATAAACTGGTAATCTTTGCCTGAGCCAATTAGTGGGCACCCTGAAATACCTCGCCTCTATCAGTATAGGATACTTTACGAAATAAGGTATCAATATTAATTAGATTAGTCTAATTGACTTTCAATAAGCGATATCTTGTATCCTGTATTGAATAAATCATTTTTTACTTTACTTTTTACTTTACTGTATTACTATTGACTATATTATTTTATGTCACTATCTTATTTCGACAAGATTCCTAATCCGTTAGACTTGCATTTTAATTAAACCGCCATTTGTTAATTTAATAAAAAACTAAAGCAAGGCTGTTAATGTCTAGAAAATGCAAAACAAACAGTTTAATAAAAGTATCTCTTATCAAACACCTAGCAACATACATCTTTAACAATATAATAATACTGACCAACTTACATGCGAGAGGATTATAGAGTTATGTGTGAGTATTGATGTAAAATTAGTTATATGATGTGCTATTATAAAACGATATAGGATATTGAAGTATTTTGTTGTATTGTATATGTGTGTATATAATGTATATTTTGTTTTGCTTCCCCGTCTTCTTTTCACATAAAATCGTCCGTTTCACTTTACACTTTTCCTCGCAACTGTCTATTGAAGTAAATGACTGATTTTGTTTGATATGCTTAATGTAAGAGATTCTTTAAAGAGAGATAATTTTATTTGTCGACATTCCGCTTAGACTATCTTATGAGGATTTATTTGAAAGATATTTGTAAACCATTTATTTCAATATGAATAAAAAAATGTCGTCAAATAAAATCTGAAACGCTTAGTGAATACTTATACGTACACCTAGCATTAATCTATCTATCATTTACTTCTATCACACACAGATTGTACCAATAACCTCAAGTCTATTAATTATTATTATTCTAAACAATATTTTTATTTAAATTTAAACTTGAGATTATCGTCATTACAAGCTCACCGCAAATTCCAAGGGTTTTACAACACACTCAATGTAAAAAACATAATAAAAAAATACATCCAAATATACAACAACTCGTAAAGCAATAAATATAGCTAACTTAAAAATAATGTAAATCTATTTAAAAAGTATAAACTATTAATATTTATTAATTGGACGAGTAGCATTTAGGTCTCTTTGGCTACAGTATAGCAGGAGCTTTGAATATAAAGCTCATAACGAGGGTTCAAGAAAATTCATTTTGTCATGAAATGTGAAAGCAGAGTCCTGGCAACATTTAGTCGAAGATCGAGATTCGGTCTTCTTAGGATATCTACAGTTTATGTACTTAATGTACCAAAATTATTGCTATTATTAATAAATCCTGAAGCGTCCTAGAAAATTTACAAAATATCGATCTTCGAAACAAGCCAAATAAACAGATTCTATAATAAAGTAACTTAGCTTTCACTTCACGATCGTACGTAGGTACTAATCAATCAATCAAGAATAAACAAATTGTTTAAACAATGTTAATTAAAATATACCCGTTATAGAGAAGTAAAAGTGAGTTTGCAAACCCTTATCCAGAACCATTCAACCTATACTGTATGTTGTGTTCACACAGTATTTAACCTTCACTGTCGGACGTGGAAGCACTGGCACTAGTCGTGCGGGTGTCACGTGTGCGGCGGCGCGGCGGCGGGCGCGGGCGCGGCGGGGCTCACGGGCCCGCGGACCGCCTCGATGTAGTCTTTTATCAGGGTCGCGATCTGGTACGCCTGAATTAAAACACGGGAAACGCTATAAGTAATGTTTACTGTACAAAATTTTAATAGAATCAATATCAATACATAGTATAAAACAAAGTCGCTTCCCGCGTCTGTCCCTATGTATGCTTATATCTTTAAAACTATCCAACGGATTTTGATGCGGTTTTTTGTAATCGATAGAGTGATACAAGAGGAAGGTTTGTAAGAATAATACATGAGCAACATTGCTATAGGTTAGGCGGTACGAAGTTCGCCGAGTCGACTAGTTTCATATAAAATGAAGATAAGTTTGTTTGCTTAATCACAGAGGAAACATGACACTGACAAACTAACGTTTTTAAAATAAAGCAAAAAATTACAACACAAGAGACACGATAAAGTCACTTTATGGCTATCAATACACTTAACATACATAATTACAATTTTGTACTAAACTAAAGAATCACACGGTAATAGTTAGGTGGGCTAGTTGTTCTATAAATGTTATCTGGCTCGAAACTCAAATGACCATGTGTGGGATGTATTTTAGTTGGTCGGTCTGCTGCTGTGTGTGCCATCTTCTCGCACAGCAATATGTATCCGGCTCGAAGGACCATGTTTGAGGTGTATTATAGACATACCTGGTCGGTAGAGAGCACGAGTTTGGCGTGCTTGGCTCCCGCACGAGTGACGAGCAGCAGCGCGCGCGGCGCCGGCGACACGGCCAGCAGCTGGTCGTGGTCGTGCGACACGAGGGCCGCGCGCGCGCCGCGCCGCAGCAGCGTCAGCCCGCGCGCGTCCACCGCCAGCCACAGGGCGCGCGGCCAGTTCGATGTGAATGATTGCTGTGGGGGTGCAGATTAGTTAAATGTAGGCTATACGGAATAAGTAAAAGTTCACTTTTCCCGACAGCCGGCTTACATATTTTTCATTAGTTGTTCAATGTGGGATAAACTAAGGTATTTGCAAAAATATCAGTTTTTTTTTTTAAAAACAAAAGTAGAAATGTCACGCGTGCGCCAAGCGTAGAAATTACGACAAAATCCTCTTACAATAATAATCTTTCTATCGTACTTTGGGAGAGACCTATGCCTATGTCCGACAATGAACGTCTTGAAGTTGTGAAGAAAAATAGTACGCTTTAGTCTGGACCACAAAGATGTCGTTTTCAAAATTAATACAATCAAGTTCCTTTTCTTACTCTTCCGCCCTTTACTCACCATTACATCAAAGATGGTGGCCCTAGTGAGTGGCCAGGAGCTGGCGAGCGTGAGCGCGCGCTGCATGGCGCCCTGCGGCGAAGTGCCACGTAGCGCCAAGTGGTGCAGGCGCACGGCGGGCGGCGGCAGCGCCAGCCGCGCGGGCAGCACGGCCGCGGCCGCGCGCGCGCACTCCTCGCCGCCGCCCGCGCAGTCCCCGCCCACCACCTGCGCGTGCAGCGCTGCCAGCATCACCTGGGATGTAATAAAAAAACGACCACATAAAGCAACTGAATAGTCTTACGAAGGAAGTTTAGTGATGGTCTAAACAGGAGCAGTGCCATATTATAAGGAATTCATCTACATCTACTGTAGTGTATCTACACTACAGTAGATAAATAGACAATAAAATAAATAGTACTACACAGTACGGGCACTCCCAGCCTCCCTCAGCAAGTGCGGCTCCCCCGCTCTCGGCTACCTCTCAGTGACGCTCAGTACAAATAAAGCAGCGTCGCAGCGTCCATCTCACTCAACACAAGCATGATACCCGTGCACGGTACCCGAGTGTCGGTTGTGCGCGAAACAACGCGCTTTTTTGTATGAAGTGTCCGAGCTGTGCTGTAGATCTAGTCCGAGCGCAAGTCATGGCACACTCGAAACCGTGAATTGCCAACTCGACGCGTCGACCCGTAGCGCTGGCGCTGGACGCGTCAGACTACACGTGGATGTCGCTCTATGACTAAGTGATTGCACTCACAGCCTCGTCGGTCTCGATGGGCAGGCGGTCGTGGCGCGCGGCGTGCAGCACCTGGTAGTACAGCAGCTGCGCCTCGGCCGCGCAGGCGGGCTGCAGCGGCCGCTCGCCCAGGAACAGACGCTTCTTGAACACCAGCCTGACAAGCACAACATACATTTGTTAAAAATCGTTTTCCAAAACTTTTCTTGAGGCTTTGTCAACAGTGTTAGATAGCTAACTTGACGCGCTCTTTGTATGACTACGCAACGAAGAGCGTATGTGAGATCAAAGAGCGCGTAGCTCTAGCATATCGTAGCGGTGCGTCACGAAGCTCTAGCGACGCGTAAGGTTAGCGCTCTAGCGTCTTCTGTTTGAAAAAGCCTTTTAATGGAGTATAGTATGTAAAGTAAAAAAAAACTATTAGCTAACCTAAGCCCAGAATTCTGAAAGTTAAAAACTAATAACAATTTCTATAAACACCCACTCAACCAAAATTTAACCTATGTAATTTAGCAGCTTTAAAGACAGAAAGAGATAGTCGTGACGTGTAGAAATGTAAGACAACTTAAAACAAGTAATAGAGACCTGCAAGCAGCGGCTGTGGCGCCGGCCTTCTCCCAGCGCGCCAGCACGTCGCCCACGCGCTCGGCGCCGCACAGCGCGCGCTCGCCGCCGCCGCCGCCGCCGCCGCCGCCCGCCGGCTGCGCGCTCGCGCACACCTCGTATAGCGCGTAACCTGGCATAGAAAACACACTATTAGAGACAATCCTGAGACATTCTAAAGACAAGATGTTAATTACAACAAAAAAAAAAAACAAAGCGCACTATCCGGCTCGAAAGACCATGTATAAGATAAACCTTAGTTGTATCGTAGTAGTGTGTGTACGCATACTTAAGCAGCTTCACTGCGAGCGCTCTTCTCGCGCAGCATGAGTGGGTATCCGGCTCGAAGGACAAAGTAAACTATAATAACGTTAGTCTATCACTGTACGCACCTGTAGCAGCATCACTGAGGGCGATCTTCTCTCGCAGCATGAGTGGGTATCCGGCTCGAAGGACCATGTAAACTATAATAACGTTAGTCTATCACTGTACGCACCTGAAGCAGCATCACTGAGGGCGATCTTCTCTCGCAGCATGAGTGGGTATCCGGCTCGAAGGACCATGTAAACTATAATAACGTTAGTCTATCACTGTACGCACCTGTAGCAGCATCACTGAGGGCGATCTTCTCTTGCAGCATGAGTGGGTATCCGGCTCGAAGGACCATGTAAACTATAATAACGTTAGTCTATCACTGTACGCACCTGTAGCAGCATCACTGAGGGCGATCTTCTCTCTCAGCATGCGGACGAGATGGTCAGCTGTAGCGGCGGGTCCGAACACGAGTCCGTGCTGCGAGCCGTCCAGAAGCAGAACACGCGCGTGCAGCGGCCGACGTGCTGCAGCACAGAGTAGCTCTTCCTTCGACGGTGCGGCCAGACGACGCGGCACTTGCGCTATGCTGAGCGCGATCTGGAGGGACGAGCAATGAGATGTTACTACCATTGGCTTTAGGTTAAAAAAAAAAAATTTTTTTTTTGGACGTCGATTTCAAAACTACTACTAAGTTTGAATAATGGACTGCAACTCTGGCTTGTTAAAAAGTTGTTGTTAGCCATTTTTAACCTGTATGTGAAGAGACAACGCTTACTTTAAGACGGCAAAGAAAAATTAATTTAAATAAAAATTCTTTGTTGGCTTGGTTAGTAAGTATATATATTTTTTTAAATATTGTAAAATCTTGCCCTGTTATTCATAAAAAATTAAAGACCATTTTATTATCATTAGTTATTAGACATATGTCAATTTAAACTGGATGTCACGTATTTACCACAACGAACCAGAGAAGTAGAGCTCCAGTAACGCTACTTGAAACCTACTGTATCTTTGTGAATGATGCGGTTATACTATAGTAAATTATTTTGTTCTATACACGAAAGAAAAGTGTAAAACTTAGTGTTAGACGATTTTACCTACAATTAACATGTACCATAACATGTACAATACATGTACAATAACATGTACAATACTTGATATTCGACAAATAAGATTGAAAGGCCATCTTATTGTACAGTGGCGGACACGATCGGCGTAACACTTCCGGTTTTTCTGTATTGTAAAATAGTTCTTGTTCTCTGGTAATACAGTCTTGGGCTGACGAAACCATAGACAAATCTGTTACGGCCTCCTAGTCCTTGACTGTACGAACTTTAGAACAAAAAGAGAACAGTCGGACAATAAAGCATTCTTTCTGTACCTGTTCAGCCCGCCTGGCGAACTTGCCCTCCTCGCCGGCATGCAGCGCCGTGCCGCGGTACCGCAGGTGCGCGAGCAGCAGGCGCCGCAGCGGCTTCACCGGCGGCAGAGCGGCGCCCACGGCCGCGCACAGCAGCGCCCAGTGCCGCGCCGCCACGCGCGACGACGGCTCCGGGTGGTCCGTCGTCTGTTTTTTTTTTTAATGGTTAGGGAAGGTTATTATGATACCCCGCTTAATTCTACACGCATATCTCATCTTGGTTTGTCATGCTAAAATTTGAGAACGGCTGGGCCGATTCAGCTGATTTTGTTGCTGAAAAGTTTGTCTAAGTCTAGGGAAGGTTTAAACGATTACAAAATATGGAAAAGTCACTATTCTAAACGCGGGCACATCTGGTAAATTATAATAACCTCACTGATAGTCACACAACATAGTAAAGGTCTCCGGTAGGCAGTGGATGAGACGTGCACAGGACCGTGGTGCATGCCATGCAAGAGAAGAGGCCTATAGATATCTCAGAACCACGAGACGGACATAGTGTAGTTTTTATAACGACAAATCACGTTGCCGCGGGAATGGAAAAAAATAAATTTAGCGGTTTGAAGCACACTAGCACTAAATAAAGCATACAAGTAACTATTTCCAGCATAGGAAGATGATAATAATTAATGCACGTCATTACCTGTTTAATCAGCTGCATATACAGCTCCTGCAGCAACGTATCTTTCCGCAGGCACCTCTGCAGCAGCGTCTGCGCGGTCGCCACGCGGTCGTCGCTGTCGGACTCCTGGCTGCTCACACTGTTGCTGGTCGCGAGGCTCGTCGTGCTGCCGTCCGTACTTGGTAGACCTGCGTGCGACATTATGTCCTGGAAGGAACAATTAGTTATAAGGTCTGCATCAAAGGTGCGAAACATTATTTAATACGCAACTTCTTAAATAAGTCCTTATTCGCACAAATACATGATTCAGAGTCGTCTCCCATGAGACTTTAGGGGCTGGAGCCTTTAGTAGACGCCCCGAAACCTTCCCACTCTAAAGTTATTCCGCTTCGGGTGCGGTTACAACCCTTGCTTATTTGAGTTTCAAGCCATTATTTCTCATCGACTTTGAAAATCTGCTTGACTCGCTTCTAACGGTGCTTAGTCTACACCCAGAAATGTTTGTTACGTATACTATATCCTATACTCCATCAACCAACCAAAAGGCTGACCTTAAAAATCGGCGGGGAAACCCTTGTAGCACTCGCCCTGCGCCTCCGCCGACAGCTCCAGACTTGCCTAGTCTACACCCAGCCTGCATCAACCAACCAACCTTGAAGATCTGCATAGCGGCGACCTCCTCGGCCTCGTTGAGCCGCGTCAGGCTGTGCGGCAGCGCGCGCGCCCAGCCCCAGTAGCCGGCGGGGAAGCCCTTGTAGCACTCGCCCTGCGCCTCCGCCGACAGCTCCAGACTTGCCTAGTCTACACCCAGCCTGCATCAACCAACCAACCTTGAAGATCTGCATAGCGGCGACCTCCTCGGCCTCGTTGAGCCGCGTCAGGCTGTGCGGCAGCGCGCGCGCCCAGCCCCAGTAGCCGGCGGGGAAGCCCTTGTAGCACTCGCCCTGCGCCTCCGCCGACAGCTCCAGCCGCGCGCGCTCCAGCCGGTGCTTGCTCAGTCTACACCCGGGGAATTTATACATGTCAATAGGTGTTGGATGAACAGTGGCCGTATGCCACGGCATAAAACTTAAGGTTTTTCTGTGTTTCAAAATAGCTCTTGTTCTTTGGTAATACAGTCTAGGCCCACGAGACCATAGACTAATCGGTTACGCCCTCCTAGACCGCCACTGTACGAGATTAAGATCGTCGTGTGATTCAGTTTATATACAGACATGAGTGACTTCTAACCATCGGTAAGCGACTACAAGTAAAGAAGGAAATATTTCTCTAATCTAGAAACCGTAAATAACAAGTAACAGTCAAGATGTAAATAAATAATCCAACAGACCAATCGCTGACCCCAGTTTACTTTTTGAGTCAATAAACCGTCTTATAGTTAAAAAATAAAACGACAAAATACCCAAAATCGCCAAACAAAAGAGCCAAGTGCATGTTTAACCCCCACAAAAAGAATAAATCAGGTAAGTACTCGAGTAAAAAAACCAGCTTATTTAAACAAAAGACACACCTTACTGAGATACTACGTTTTTATGTATTTTGTACAATAACAACCAGAGTAATTTTATTTACGTATGGCAGTTTAATAAATAAAGAGATCATTAATTAATTTACCTTCTAAGAGTATTCCTCAAGAAGTTCCCACCGGAGACTTCAGTAGGCCTCCTCAGTAACCCAGAGTCTACCAGAGCCCGGCGGGCGCTCCGCAGGGCTCCGGCGAGGCGGGCGCGCTCGGACGCGGGCGCGGCGCGGCGCGGCGGCTCGTCCGCCAGGCCGTTTGCTAGCACGGGGCTGTATGCCGCCATGAGCCAGGCTGCTTCGCTCTTCTGTGGCGACTCCAGGACTATGCAACTGTTGGAAGGGATCGTTTCAAGAAGTTAGGTGGCTAATTTCTCGAGTTGGATTGCAAGTTATTTGCTTAGTAAGCTAGCAAGCTAGTACTTCTGGCGTCGTGGAAACAAAACTATCTTCATTTCTAAGCTAGTGCACAAAGCCAGAAGTACTAGCTTGCTAGCTTGCAAGCCTATAGAGTAAGCTAGTTTACAATCCAAGATGGTTTAGTTAAAATAAGTCCCGAATCCTAGCTCGATAAACTAGCCTAGTTGATTCCGGGCATAAAAAAAAGTGTTCTCGCACGCTCAAGCATCATAAGGCGCTATGCCGTGGGCAGAAAAAGACAAAGCTATACGCTATTGCCTTGGTTATTTCTATAATGCGCCTCATAGTGTGGTTTCAATGGGTCAATCTTTTTATTTCTATACAAAAGAAGCCCTTTGGCCATCGATAAAGCTCCACAAAACTTACCGCTGGCCATCATTCTGGCCGTGATGAGTCAGGCTGATGGTCAGTCCGTTGTCCACGGGGTCCATCAGCAGCGCAGCGATGTTGGAGTACGGGTACTCCGCCAGGACCGTCTTGTCCGCTGGCTTCACCAGCACCACGCCTTCAGAACCCACGCCCAGGAGAACGTTGGGACCTGGGGATGGTAGACGAAGCTTTGTTGGTTTGATCAATAACAGGGCTAACCCAATCCGCACTTAGGTACATTTGCGGTCTAGGAGGGCGTAACAGATTTGTCTATGATCTCATGCGCCCTAAACTGTATTATCAAAGATCAAGAGCTATTTTGCAATACAGAAAAACCGGAAGTGTTACACCGTCCTATACCGCCACTGCACATAACTGCAAGTGTAGGTGCCGCAACGAATCGAATTTACAGTGGACTCGGTGACGTCCTTTAACGGTCATGTCATGATTGAAAACGTTATACTAAAAAATTCGCTCTCGTGTACTTATTAGTGACGATTTCGACTGCCGAATGAGCCACGGAGCATTCAAAAGAAAACAGCTCACCATGAGCCCAATATCCCTTGTAAGTGACGGGAAAGAGCGTGACCCCGTAGAGAGGATACTGCATGACACAGGACAGGTACAGCGCCTTCGCGGTCAGCTCCACGCGGCCGGCGCCGTACTGTCTGTGCGCCTGCGCCAGGATTGTAGCCTGCAAGTAAATGCATTGATTGAGTAATTGATTGAAACCACAATGACAAGATATTTAAGTTTCAATAGCTTTGTCTACACCAGTTCGTTTTCAATTGCGCTTTCACGTTCATCTTGTTGCAGGCAAACCCATCAGGGACGCATCAGCATGCATTAGATGCAAGCGCTGTAGTCTAATTAGTATTTTAAGGGCATGCCCTGTGGTTGCTCAAGCATGCATCAGAGGAAGACTCAAGATGGACAGGAAAGCGTAAGTACTGGTATAGACCTACTTGGCTTATAAGTTCCTTGAACGATTGTGAAAAAACTAAAATGATACACGGATGAGGGGCGGTAGCAGCCTCTCAATACTATTGAGGAAATCTATTTAGATAGCGTTTTAAAACAAACCTAAAATCCACTGCCGCTTCAATGCAGCTTTAAGAACAAAACTAACCCACTGATGCGGCGGTCGGTGGCTCGCATCGCAATCCTTTAGAGAAGCAACTATTAAGGCTGCGTTTTAAAAGACAACCTTAAAATCCACTGCCGCTTCAAACAAGTTTCAAAAACAGAACTAACCCACTGATGCGGCGGGCGTTGCCTAGCTATCCTATTGGGTAGGAACTGTTCGGGCTGCGCGTAGTAGGCTCTCGTGTGCGGCGGCGGCGGCGGCGGGGACGGCTCGCCTAGCGCCACCTGCGCCTGCAGACCTGCTAGTTGAAGCGCCACTTTCTCGCTCACGGGGAATTCGTCCATCTGGTAATGGGAGTAAAGTTTAGTTTTGCGTATAGTAATGATTTTAGTGTGTTCAGCTACTCGTTTACGAGTAGATCATCCCATATGGCAATGAGATTACGGTTTTAATTTGAGTATACCAATGTTACTTGCGTGTTCGGCATCCACTCGCAAAGTTTCAGGGTTTCAATTTGGATGAACATATTTGCTGACTTGTGTGTTTGAGGATATGCTTGATTAGTTTACCAGCTGAAACGTTGGCCTTTTGACCAAGGGAAATTAATCCAACTTACCCTCAGCATTAGGGTTTTTGAATAAGAAATACAATTGTTTTATGAGGGTAAACTCCCTTCACAAAGTTTGTGCTTATGGCAATCCGTGGGGGAGACAGATGTCCAACAGAGGACGTCTTGCGATTGAAGAGTAGTTTTTGAGTGGAAGTAGGAAAATCATTCACATAAACTCTAATAATAATAATAACACATTACACTCAGAGCCCCTAACTAGGAAGAACCTGTATCTAGGGTGCCCGAAACACACAGAGACAAACATTACACCCAGACCGGAAACAAACATCGATATAAATCATATCAATATTCGTCCTGCCCGGGAATCGAACCCAGGTGCACACGCTTACTCAGTACTACACACGCACTCCTCTCTACTACTCTAGAAGTATTATCAGCTCCTTACCTTGACAACACTATGAACAGCCTGCGCGTACAGCAAAGCGACCTCTACCGGGTCGCTGGGCAGCTCGCGGCCGCCGCGGAACAGCCGCCGCTTGAACACGAACCGGTTGTCCGCCGACCCGCCGCCCGGGCCTTGCTGCCTGGCAAACGATATTCAATTCTAAATCAGGGGAACTAAGGAAATACAGTGCAATTTATTCAATATAGGATGAAAGATATAATATTTACAACCGACTAAGAAAACTTAAGGCTAAAAGAATACACAGTAAAACTAAAAAATAAAATTTGAAAAACAAAAACTAATTAAAAAGTCCACCGCCCAAACAGCCCTGTTCGAAAGCGCCCAGGATGCTGGCAGCATTCCCGCGCTGGATAGCCACGGAGAGCCGCTGCACCAAGAACGAACCGGAACGCCGGTCGTGTCCACGGTCCACGAGGCGACTTTATTTATAAAGCTAGCCGCCTCTGAACCCCACACTCCCGACGTTTCGAATAAAATTAGCATTTTGACATGAGATAAGTACTCATTGCGTTTATGTAGATGAATCTTTTGAATGGACAAAAAGATTTACGTATATACCCGCTATGTAAACGGGAGGTGTGGAAGACATTCCACCGACTATAGCCTAGCTCTTAAATTTGAAGAAGAAAGACCCGCTATGTATACATATCGGATGACAAAGAGTCATTCTTATAACCATTGAGAACGGCTAAAGGCCCCCGTATCTTAACATTGATGTCATTCCTTTTTTGCAGTTTGTTACTAACACTTTGCAAACAGTGTTAAGGTCATAGAGCCACTGTGTGAATCGAATGTGATTCTAATAAATCTCAATCAGCCAAAAAAACAAGCATAAAATTCACAATTTGCGATGAAATCACAGAAACAGTTTAAGAACAAGACAGCGTGTTATAAATAAGGCTCTACAACCTCACCCAGCCGCAGCTTGTCAACACTTACATCTCCCAGGCAGCGATGACGTCATAGAGGTAGTGCTGCGCGCGCACGTGCTCCTCCCGGCCCGCCCGCTGCTGGTACACGGCCCAGCCGGCGCGCGCGGCGCCCAGGCCCAGCTTGTCAACACTTACATCTCCCAGGCAGCGATGACGTCATAGAGGTAGTGCTGCGCGCGCACGTGCTCCTCCCGGCCCGCCCGCTGCTGGTACACGGCCCAGCCGGCGCGCGCGGCGCCCAGGCCCAGCTTGTCAACACTTACATCTCCCAGGCAGCGATGACGTCATAGAGGTAGTGCTGCGCGCGCACGTGCTCCTCCCGGCCCGCCCGCTGCTGGTACACGGCCCAGCCGGCGCGCGCGGCGCCCAGGCCCAGCTTGTCAACACTTACATCTCCCAGGCAGCGATGACGTCATAGAGGTAGTGCTGCGCGCGCACGTGCTCCTCCCGGCCCGCCCGCTGCTGGTACACGGCCCAGCCGGCGCGCGCGGCGCCCAGGCCCAGCTTGTCAACACTTACATCTCCCAGGCAGCGATGACGTCATAGAGGTAGTGCTGCGCGCGCACGTGCTCCTCCCGGCCCGCCCGCTGCTGGTACACGGCCCAGCCGGCGCGCGCGGCGCCCAGGCCCAGCTTGTCCGCGAGGCGGGAGGCGGCGGCGGCGGCAGTGTCCGCGGGGTGCACGTCGATCGCCTTCGTCCGTCCGTCCAGGAAGAAGAAACGGCACACTATCGTGCCAAGGCGACGCATTGCCTGTGACGGGGTGGATAGTTTTTTAGTAGATTTTTAGGGAAGAGGTTTTTAGTGTAATTATAGGTACACATAAGAGGTTTTTTTTAAATATATTTCATTGATGTGCCAGCTAGATTAGTCAATGAAGCTTCATAAACTAAGCATATGTAATAGTGTCCTTCGAGCCGGATTTATCCAATTAACATGAATTATGTTGAAATTTAAATATTTGTAAGCACTACAAAAACGATATCAAAAGTTGAGTAAAAGGGAAAACACGCAACACAGCAGCTTATGAACGACGAGCTATCCCGGCTTACTTAGTTACGCCACAGAATATTGATACTTCTAAAGTCTTGGCTCTATAGACTATGTTCTTTTGCCTGCCCAGAATGAGCGAATAAAAAAACAAACAACAACAACAAACCACTTGTCAAAATATGTAAACAACGGAAAAAATATTGCACCTTGGGTTACATTATTTGAGTTTAAGTAATGATCCCTAATTTTTTTTAAAATGTAATATAGCCTATGTCACTCGGGGATAGTGTAGCTTCCTACCAGTGAAAGAATTTTTTAAATCGGTTCAGTATTTCCGGAGCCTATTCGTTACAAACAAACAAACTAACAAACAAATCTTTCCTCTTTATAATATTGGTATAGATTAGGGGTGTTATAAACTCACAGCAATCTCGACCGTACTGGGCGGCAGCAGCCTGGGCGCAGCGCCGCGGCAGTTGTCCAGGCACCACTGCGCACAGTGCGCAGCCCTAGTGGCGGGCAGGCGGGAGCGCGCGCGCAGCCAGGCCGAGTAGTAGCGCGCCAGGCCGCGGCTCGGCTGCCACGCCACCGCGCACAGGCACAGCACCAGCCACACGCGCTCCGCCCACTCCTCTACTGGGCACTCTGTTATCTGTATAACCATTATACAGGTTATTTAAATTACTACAAAGAGGGATAAAGCTATAATGAAAAGGTTGCCGTACCTAAAAACTTTCCCAAAGAAACATGCTTTCCCGATTTTAGGAACAGTTGATTTGGTTATTTATTAAACAGGACAAGACAGTACGTTTAGAGGTTGCAAGGAATTCTTAAAATTTCCCTAAGGATTTCTGTCGCCGTAACTTTTCTCAGAAACTTAACACATCCTATGGTATCTGGTAAACAAAGAAACATGGTCCAAGACTTCGTTTGTATTTCTTCTTTTAACGATTGTAATTTATGGTTTTGTAGGTCGATAGTTCCTATACGATTTCCATATTAGCAAGATTATTGTGCTAAAAATGCTACGAATATAACTTACTTGTCTCACGCACTGCACCAATATTTCATCCCTCAACTCCTCCCGTTCCAACCCCTTCGATATAAGAGACTGAATAATCTGCGTTTCCTTTTCGGCCGTCAATTCACCGCGCATGTATCGACAAAGATCCTGGAATGTAATATTTTTATTATACACTAAAATAATTGGAGGAGAGGAAGGTGTCTACCTTTCAATGGACAATATCAGCTCCTAATAATAATAATCAAACCAAGTAATGGACCTGGTAAAGGTTGCGGAAGTACTCTAAAAGCTGGGTCATACAGTGGCGGTCTAGGACAGCGTAACATTTTCGGTTTTTCTGTATTGCAAAATAGCTCTTGTTCTTTGGTATTACAGTCTTGGCCACACGAGACCATACAAATTTGCTACACTGCCGTCCTAGACCGCCACTGTACAAGATTGGTCGGGAAGGGGATCTATCGGGATGGCCTACGTCTAGCAGTGGATGTCTTTCGGCAGAGAAAACGATATGATGATGATATTAAACACTAGTCGACCCGGCGAACTTCGTACCGCCTAATTTATTACTATTTTGTGCATGTTTTGTACTTATAAACCTTCCTTTTAAATCACTCTATCAATTAAAAAAACCGCATCAAAATCCGTTCAATAGTTTTAAAGATAAGCATACATAAGGACAGACGCGGGAAGCGACTTTAATTAATACTATGTATTGATGTATAGTGGCGGTCTAGGACGCCGTAAAACTTCCGGTTTTGCTGTATTGCAAAATAGCTCTTGATCTTTGGCAATACAGTCTAGGGCTGACGAAACCATAGACAAATCTGTTACGGCCTCCTAGACCGCCACTGTACATAGAGTTCACACGCTTTGGTAATAGCTTTGTAAAGCAAAAACAATAAGGTGAGGCGATTTCAAGGCCACAATGTACTTTAAAAGAGCTATAACAATGTGATAGCACAAAAACTTACCCTAAATATATTAACAGCGGCCGTAACACTGTCCGGGTCGTGCAGCTGAATGTGCGAGGTCGGAATGTTGTTGCCCTTGTGGTAGGTGATCATCTCCTCTTTAGTGAGAACCTCCAAGGACTTGCTTTTACGTGTGAGAGTCGCTATTATTGTACCTGCATACACATACATTTTTAACCGACGAAAAAACAAAAAGGAGGAGATTCTCAATTCGTCGCGTATTTTTTTTATTGTAACGAAGAAATTGTGGTGGATAAGACTTTTTTTTAATTCATCAGTGGAGTTGAGTTGCTGGTATTATTGTATGCTGAATTTATGATATCGTATGTTTTGAAACGTTGTTGGACGAATTTAAATTTATGTTTTTGGTTGGATTTATAGTAACACAAAAATAAAGATTATAAGGATAAAATAGATTAAAAGACAAACCTAAACCTACAATTTTTATTTTCTCGTTGGATGGAAGAAAAGTAGAGTTTACGACGAGTGTAAAGCTATTCCTCTTCGGGTGCTCTTGCTACCCTCAATTTATTGAATTCCCTCATCTTACCCGATGGGACAAAGGCATGACGTTATGTGTGTATGTAGGTATTTTAAAAGACATCAGTCTGCAGCAGCTTGTAAAGCTTAGATTAATGTAAAACAAACCTTCAGGCGACCGAGGGTGGTCGTTGAAGTAAAGCTTGGCGAATTCTGCGAGATCGGTGGCGTCATCGAGCGGGGAGGCGGGCGCGGCGGACGCGGGGGGCGTCGACGACTCCATCTGCTGTAGGCGGCGCTCCACGCGCTCCTTGCGACGCACGTTGCGGTCTACGTTCTGGAAGAGATTTTATTTCAGACTGCTGTTTTCATTGTTGATAAGATGTTAGCGATGGACCCATTTAGCTGTGTTCTGATCTCTTAATGCCCTTTGATGACTGCTAAAAACCGACAAAGCACGCGTTGCAGGCCATCATAGACGATAATCGGTATGCGCTATGGGACTTTACATTCTTGCTAAATGCTGGACAATATTACCGAAAATTTTTGTTCGACACATGCGGGGTATTAATATTAGGCTAGGTGGTAGTTAAAATTAAACTTAATCTGTAAAACAAATATGTTCAAGACTGTTAAAGCTTATACCTTACAGGTCTATTTTTCGAATTTGAATGTGGTGACCCCGTAAAATACTAAACTTTTGTTTAGAATACCCAATAAAACCAGCAAAATTCAGCATCAAAATCTTTAGCCGTCTTCGAGGTAGAGCTCTTCGACACATACCGTACTTTATAGGCTTAGTAATAGGGTCTCTATTCCTTTGGTAGAGAACTTACCGTAGCATCACCATTCATGCCAGGCGGCGGGCTCATGCAGGTGTCCATCGCGATCGGCGGCGGCGGCGTCGGCGTCTTCAGCCTAATCGGCGCGTGTTTCATATGAATCGGAGAGGGCCTCTGTTGAATCGGCGTGGGAAGCTTCTGCTGAATCGGCACTGGTGACTGGCTGATCCTGATTGGTTCTTCTTTTGGTTCCGGCTCCGGTAATGGTGGTGGTAGTCTGTTGGGTAATTTGGTTAGTCAGTTGTTATAGCAGCTATAGTATAGCAGCATAGTTGAGGGCGAGCCATACGTTTGTGGAATATCGTAAATGTCTTTGTAAAATAATACTATATGTATGGTTAGATTGAACCAAATTTATTAAATGAAGGATTTACAATTTATTAATACTATAGTTGTTAGCGTTAGTTTGGGGTGTCTAATTAGTACGGTAAGCACACAGATGGTTTGCCTGTAATCATGAGATTAATTAACGGTACTTGGTGTTTTTAATATGACCGATCATATAAAATCAACTTCAACAATGATTTACATTAAGATCCTCTATTACAATTAGCATATTTGTCAAAATAAAAGCTGTGTTATAACATTTACGAATGACATCAAATTACGCATTAATTAATACAGACAGAAACGCAAAAAATCTTACCCATTAATATCAGGCGATAACAGAGGCGGTGGCGGAGGCGACATCGGAGGCGACGCTTCTCTTGAAGGCGGTAACTCAGCTCCCGGAGGCCTCGGTATTACAGACTCGTAAATAGGCTCTTTACCGTTCATTACGGGCAGTTTGCCGTTCGGTATTACGCCGTTTGTGAGTTCTGGTGGAGTTGCATCTGAAAAATTATGTCAGTTTAAAATAAAGTCTAGTTTTCTTATAGTCAATAATCGCCCTTATTTATCGCTCTATTTAGAACGCTGAGGTATATTCCATCTTACTTTTAAATAGGTAATTAAAGTTTATGAAAATGTAAGACGTGTGTTGCCCTTTTAACGCTAAAACAACTAATTTAAATAACTATAGTACGCATTAACAATAAGACTGTCTGTAATTATCAGGTTGGATGGAAGAACAGCTAAAGCGAACGATAAGGTATACCTTTGTATCAAAGCTGTATAAAACTCGTTAATATCCTTTAAATTCAAATAAAGTGTTAATTAATTTAACACAGCCTCACCTTTCCCGGCAGGCGGCGGCGGGGGCGGCGGCGGCGGCCCCACGGGCTCCGGGAGCCCACAGGGCGCCGGCGGCGGCGGGTACACCGGCGACTCCACCGGCGGCTCGGCCGGCGGCGGCGGCGGCGGCAGGATCAACGACGACGTCATCACGCTCCCGTTACTCATCGGTGACACAGGCATCGGCTGCAGCGGCGACACTGACGTCAGAGGCAGCGGTGACGTCATAGGTTGTAATACGCTTGTTAGAGCTAAAGAGGAAGGTGGGGCGGGAGGTATGTCGTCGGATGGAGCGCCGTCGGGCTTGCGTTGCGCTTCGGTGTGCGATTTGCTTAGCTCGTTCATTTCTGCTGCGAGGACGTGCTCCAACTGTGGAGATACATTTTGGTATACTTGTTTTACTGATTACGTTTTAAGGTCAATCTACAAGTTCTCTAGGCATATGAAAAGTATACAAATGGTTTTTAAAGCATAGGACTTCGAAAAAAAAACAACAATGTTAAAAACACACTTAGGAGCACTAAGTCGATAATACGTAAAAAGGATCCACAAAACATCATCAAATAACCAATCAATAAAAAAATTATTTACAAGTCCAAATTAAACTAACACAAAAATTTATTACAATGTACTACGGTTATTTATCTGTGCTTTTACTTGTGTGTATTAGTAGTTCAAGTGAAAAAAAAAAACAATCTAAACTGTCAGAACTTAACAAGATTCATAATAAACAATTTATTTGCATCAACCAACACTAGCTACCATAAAACTATACAAACCTCATGATCCAAATCATCGACCAAGCGCTCCATAGAGTCCCCAATCTCGGCGATAGTAGGTTGCCTAGCGTCGGGCTCCCCGTCGGGCGCGCCCCTCTGAGCAGGAACGTCCGCTAAGAAGTCGAACAGGTTGTCCAGGTTGACAGAGTCGGCGCGCGCGGCGCTGTTCGCGGCGGCGAGCCCGCGCAGCTGGCCCGCCATCGACTCCAGCTCTTGGGACTGCTTCTCGACCAGGCTGCGGGACCGATTTTATATTTTTACTAGCTGTCCCGTCGAACTTCGTATCGCGCCTTATAATTTTAAATGGAAAAGTGAAATTGTTGTTTTAACTGACTCCCTCTCTCTTTTTCTCAACTTTTAAACCTTCCCTGGACTACTACGAACATTTCAAAACCAAAATCAATTAAATCGGCCCGCCCGTTCTCGAGTTTTAGCGAGACTAACGAACCACGAATCATTCACATGCAACATACGCGCAAACAAGCGATGAGAACGAATGTGTGCCTTAATTAAACTGTCCACCTAGTCTACAGTTTTGGAACGTGGATGTTCTACAATCATTAATTATCAAAAACTTTAAATTTGCAACAGCTACAACATGATTTCAATAACAGCTCACTGTCGCTGTAATCAAGATAACATTTTTTTTATTGGTTTTACCGGCCAACTAATTATAAGGCCGCAACAAATGACTAACCTATTCTACAATCTCAGTTTCTCTCTCGCGAAGGGACCATTACTACTCGCCCGCAGGAAAGCCGTACTATAACAACGAACTAACCTATTCCTCTCCTCCCTCAGCTTCATCTCCTCGTTGACTCGCTTCATCTCCCTCAGGGCTGCAGCGACCTCCCTCGCGAAGGCGCCTCGCAAGTGCCTCTGTAACGCGAGGGCGGCTCGTCGCAGCCGCAAGAAAGCCGCGCGGTCCTTCCAGCCGCGCCACGCCGCCTGGAGCACGACCGTCGCGTTGCGCCACTGGACGTATTGACGGCGGGAGACCGTGCCCTTGTACCACTGACGAATAAAATTGCAATTTTTATTTATTTGGCATATTTTTATTAAACCTTCCTAAGTTACTCCTAAATACATTTCAAATCAAGAAATCTATCTAGGTTTGGGCTCTATACAAATGTAAATGAGAAGTGATTTTGGAAAAAAACAGGGTAAGATTAAATTATAAATAAAAAAAAACAAGATTAACAAATAGCATTTCTATTATTCTCATTTAACACCTTCTAAAAGTAAAATCTTCATCAACATACCTTCTGTATCCTCAAAGCTGAGCTCTGGATCAAAGCGGTCCGCTTCGCCTCAAGCGGCGAGTGAACCGAACTTCGCATAAAAATCTTCGTGTGTCCAATCTGCCAGTCTTCCTTCGGTGCCCTTACTACCTCCATTATTTCACTAGAGGCGATAAAAAATTATTTCAAAAATCTTAATCAGATCTGATAAGTTCATTAATAGCTTATTTATAGCAAAACAATAATTAAATTAGTTTTTTTTTTTGAAAAAAAGCACATTTAAACAGTCAAAGGCGACAAGATTTCGATACAGAGGCGATAACTCATCATGCAAGGCGATAAACTTTATCTTTCCTTAATCTTCCACAAAGTCTGAAGGTAAATTCTCACCTAACTTCAGGCATCTTCGGCCCGCGGCTCCTGAGCAAACATCGATATCGCCCCTGGAACTGCGGCGTCGGCAAGTGCACGGGGTACCCGTCGCGTCGTATTCTGACAATCTCGTTCATGCCGAGGTAGCGCAGCTGCTCCAAGACTAGCTGGTCCGTGTACGAGCCGGCCTCTTTGCTCTCGTTCGGTTTTATGCAGCGGACGTACCTGCGTTAGATATTACAAGACTAGTACATAGTTTCCTTTTTAATGGTTTCTAAACCGATGGAAGATGTAAGTTTAATTTTAAAACTGAACCCACAAAGCTGTAGAATACGTGTGTAATATAATACGTGATAGGCTGCTAACATTTTTAGAAATTAAAAACAAAAAAAATATATTATTAGAATAGAATCAGATATTACACAAATTAAGAAAGGTAAGTTGACACTTACTGACAAAAGATAGTGTGATACAATAACAATGCTCTTTTAAGCTGGCATGAATCTTCAACAGCCTCCCAGCCAATGGTACCATACCAATAAATTGAGAAAAGATTCTTAGAGAGAATTATAGCTCTTGAAACTCCTGATTCCGAATATGTATGTAACTCAACATCGACAAAAAACCTAGGTAATGCACGTTTTACAAGTAGGGCAGAATAGGAAGGGGCGAACAATGTAGCAACTTACCCTATAAGCACTTACCATACATCAGTGGCCTGCAGCATGTCGACGAGCGACTGCAGCTGCGCCCTGAACGTGTCCACGACCGTCGGCCGGCCCTTGGACGTCCCTCTCTGAGTCGTTCCGGCAGATATTGGACTTGACAGATTGCATTCCTGTGAACAACTTGTAGCTTTAAAACATTCCGTATTTCAATAGAAGACTTGTTCGATGGGACTAAAGTTTCGTTCAAACGACAAGTCATATAGTTTAGTCACTAAACAGTTGTTATAGATTCTCGCGACATAATTTTTGGAAGTAAAACTTCTTTGAGCGCGAAGTAAGCTGGTAAAAGAGCGTTAAAGTGTTATCAGGCGAGGCAAACGGAAGTTGAGAGGGTTATAAGTTAGTGAAGAGGGAGGCGTTACATTTCGCATATTCCTGTAGGGGCAAGAGAGAGAGGTGTAAGTATCTAAGCATACGTTTTCTTTCTCGAATAAAAACGGTCACTTCCTTAGGCAAAAGAAGGCAAAAATTTCTCAAAATTGAGTGACACCAAAAAAAAAACTCCCATCAAAAAGCTAAAACTGACCTGTCCAGGAGGCGCCAAATCGTGAGCATAATCCGCCAACTCCCTCACCAGCGGGTTGGCAGACCGACTCAAGTGGTCGATGAACGCGTCCTGCTGCGTATCTCTGTTCTTGTCCACAAATCCTCGGACGCTGTAGCTCACTGCTCCCGCGTAATGGACGACGCCGAATTCCTCTTCCCATTTCCTACGGGAACCTTTTACGAAGCTCTGGTGTTCGCCGAACTCGCCTTGGATGTTTGTTAGGTACGCGTTGTCTGAGCCCTGGGTAGAAAATAATGCAAAATTATGATGGAGTTTAGTTGTAATGTAATTTATCATTATCTCAGAAAAAATAATTTTCCTGCTGCACATAATCCGGTCACACAGATTGCCACAAAAACCGGTGTTTTGCAACCTTCACCACCTCAAACATTTTGGGCGAGATCGCCATGCTTAGCAGCCGGGTTGGCTATCGCAGCAGTCTTCAAATGTTTCACCAAAAGACGCTGCTGCCCGTCCTTCGGGGTGTTCCCTTAGTCGCATTTTACGACACACATAAGAGGAGATAGGGTATAGTGTTATTCAAAAGATAAAATGGAACTATGACGGTCACGTTTGCCTAACGATGACGGCTAAAACGTGATCGGCCCAGCAGATGTCGGGACGACCTCGATAACTTTCAGAGAAGTTGGTTGGAGATGGCACTGGATATAGTGGAAGAGAATGCAGAGGGCCTTGCCTTTGCCCGGAAGTGGGACACATAAGGCTGCGTAAAAAAAAAAAATGAGTTACCTTAGGCATATGGCACTGTTCACTGAGCAGCTTGAGTAAACTTCGCGGAGGCTTCTCCAGCAGCTCGAGGCAGGTCGCGTTGTCAGTGAACTGTATCTGACTGTACACTATGCCTTCTTGACGGTACTTAAGAAAAAAAACATGATTTCAGCATCACACACAATGGCAAGCAAAGAGGTCATAGGTTGTATGTATGTGAATTTCAACTGTTTTAGCTAACTAAAAATAGAGCGTTTTACGTATACAGTGGCGCCACAAGTAGCGAACAGCCTTATCTGGCGCCCAATAGATGTTATACCAATTATAGCAGAAATCTAAGTATTTAAAAAAAGTATATCTATACCAATATTATAAAGAGGAAAGATTTGTTTGTTTGTTTGTTTGTTTGTTTGTAACGAATAGGCTCCGGAAATACTGAACCGATTTGAAAAATTCTTTCACTGGTAGGAAGCTACATTAACCCCGAGTGTCATAGGCTATATTAGATTTTCAAAAAAATTAGGGTTCCTTACCTAAACTCAAATAATGTATCCCAAGGTGCAATATTTTTTCCGTTGTTTACATATTTTGACAGGTGGTTTGTTGTTGTTGTTGTTTGTTTTTTATTCGACCATTCTGGGTAGTCAAAAAGAACATTGTCTAAAGAGCCAAGTCTTTTGTAGTATCTTATATTCTATGGCGTAACGAAGTGAGCCGGGAAAGCTCGTATAATAATAAAAATTAAAAAAAGAAACTCACAATCTCCTGCTCCAAAGCGAAAACGTAGTTATTGAAGAACATGTGAAGCTTCTCATTAGCGTAGTTTATACACAGCTGCTCGAGCGAATTGCTCGCGAAGTTCTCGAAGCCGAATATGTCGAGCACGCCGAGCGCGCGCGGCGCGGCGCGGCCCGGCGCCGAGCAGCTGTTCACGTGCCGCACCAGCCACGCGAATGTTCGCGCGTACAGTGCTCGCGCCATCGCGTGGCGGTTCTCTCGCGCCTGGGGATTTGAATGTTACATGAACGTTACGGCATTCGGAAAGCATAACACAATCACACGCTTGTTAAGGGAAAGGCAGAGGCAACAGCTCCTTGACTGAGCCCAAGATAGGCATCAGTGCATCGGACTGGACTGGACCCACGTTTGGCCGAGTTATACCATCGTGAGAATGGGCCAGCTTGTCACCGCAATTATAACGACCACTACCGCGGCCGGCACCAACGGCTTAACGTGCCTTTTGGAAAGCATTACTCTTAGACGAACATAATAACATAAGGAGCGGGTAGCCAAAGCTACACTATTATTTTGTTGAATGTCAATTCTAATGGTTTACAGTTTCTTAATAAAATTTGGGAATTCCTTCCATAGTGCACCTGTTACACCTTTATTACAAAGGGTTCAGGCGTACTTTAACATTACGTCAGTAACAATAGATCTATTTTTTTTTACGGTTATGTACAGTGGCGGTCTAGGACGGTGTAACAATTTTGTCTATGGTCTCGTACGCCCTAGACTGTATTACAAAAGAACGAGAGCTATTTTGCGATACAAAAAACCGGAAGTGCTACGGAGAACTAGATCGCCACTGTACCTTGAGGTAGAAAAACAAATATCTTCTAATCTTACTCATCCGTCCGTCCGTCAGTCTGTCATCAAACCATGTAAAACCAACGAAAAACTTGCCTCATGCAACCTGAGCGGTATATCTGTAACGTTCCCGCGAACATTGATCTGCCTCTCAAGCAGCACACGCTGCGCGGTCAGCGGCGCCAGGCCGAGCAGGCTCGCGACCGCGTCCACCGCCTCTGCGTCCTCTGGGGCCAGGGCGGTGCGCTCGCCGTCCACATCCTGTTACAATGATACATAGTTATAGTTCCAAGAGTTATTGGAACAAAACATAGGTTAGGGGTGAATCATCATCATATCAAGCGAAAGACGTCCACTATTGGTATGTCCAACTCTTCCATTGATTGCCACACAATGACCGAACTTGTGCGATCCTTATCAAGTAAACTCCTACAATTTTCACCAGGTCACCTAAATACCTGGTTGGGGGCAATATAAAGTAATCCTTCTCCCCAACAAAGAGGTGTTTTTTTTTATTCAGTTTCAAACAAGATTCGAATAAGTTCACCGATAAGTCGGACGAATTCTAATGCTCCCAGACCCTATCTAGTAAAATATATATGGGAAGCAGATTAAACAAATTTCTAAATGTAGAAATTCGAGAAAAATAATTTAAAGAGCAACAAAAATGATAAATTAATTCATTCAGTGCATCTTTTTTGTACACAAAAACAAGAAACTTAATTTCTCAGTAATTTGACAAAAGGCGACCTCCAAAAGTTGGTCATCCTTCCGGAACAAATAGAAAAACCAACCTGAAACTGCACATTCCCGAGCCACAGCACAGCTGCAAGCACCTTGAACAGACCCTCGCACATGTGGGGAGGCACCTGCAGAACTGTCAACGCCAGCTGTAGAGCCTCCAGCTTGCCCTGCTCAGAGGCATTGCTTCTCCTACACTCTTCGTCTTCTGGCCTGAGGTACTTGTACTGAATGTCGTCGCGGAGGCGGAGTGCTGTACGGAGTTCCGCGTTGTGCTGGAATTAAATGAGATTGCTATGTGCTCAAACTTTTTTTAATCTGTGGCACAACTCAGTACAGATGGTATAATGTTTGAGGAAAGAAAATAGTACTCCGAAGGCGTTGCATGGATGGAGGCATTATCTAGGCACAAGTGCATTTGATAAAATTTTAACATAGCTACAATGTAGTGGATTTACAAAATCGTACTTGTGTATAAAACAGACGACCCTTTAAATCACAGGTTCACAGATATTTTCTCATAGAACACTTTCAAAATGTGGCTGTGGCTTTAACGTTCTGATGGATCCTTCTTACATTAGACATCTCTTACATATTACCAAAACAATGATAACGCAAGATCTTGTCACGCAAACTTAGTCGTCTCCTGTGTACCCCCTGGGACCTGGACCACTGTAACTAATGCTTTAAATTATAACCATTCTGGTAAATGCTTGTTCAAGTACATAGCAAGGGCGCTATCCACCCACCTCCGCAGCACTTGCATTTTGTACGTAAACAATGTTTTACTAAGCTATGTGTATCAGATTTGAGCGTCAATAAGAGACAAAGAGATCATACCTTGGCTCCTTCAACGAGCTGATAGAACACGTGGTAGTTGGTCTCCCTCGGCGACGGGCCGGTGATCCTGGCCCGCTCCAGCAGGAAGTCTCTGAGCACAGCGCCACGGATCCCGCCACGATTGTCTAATCTCACTTCCACAAACTTGCCGAAGCGGGAGGAGTTGTCGTTCCGGACGGTTTTCGCGTTTCCTGCGAGATTAGATAATGCGGTTTGGTTGATATAGTTTGCGACGACTTATTTTTATATTGCTTCGAATTCGATTTATGTTCCATGGTTTATTCTATGACGGATGTTCAAGGTCATTAAAGAAAAACCTTTGTCGAACTTTACACATAATTTTGAACTAAACTAATTAAATTGGTGTCACTCTTTGGCATATTGAAAATGAAAATGAAAAATGAAAATATTGAAAATATTGATCATTAAGAATGACTTTGGCCTATAAACCAAAAGCTAATTTACAGCACCATCGATTCAAACAACCATTTGACACAAAAGCCAGAATAAACTACTCGATAATAAACATAATCTCACGCCTTTTATTCCCCGAAGGGTTAGGCAGAGGTACTGGCTCAAGAGCTAGACCCACGTTGCTACTCGATAATCTCAAGATAAAACAACTAAACTATAAAAATAACAATGACATAAATAAAATAAAGCTACGAAATCTCACCAAAAGCTTCCAAGACGGTGTTGGCCTCAAGAATCTGCTGCTCCGCCCAAGAGGCCTGGCCCCCGGCAGCGCACAAGTACTGCAGTATCAACTTTGTCGTCTCAGTTTTGCCGGCGCCGCTCTCTCCTGATATCACTACTGATTGATTCTTCTCTCCATTCTGAAATGTAGTTACGAGCATGGGCGTTACTTATAAAATTACACTAATTTAGCCTTTTGTCACTAAACCTTTGGTAAACTCATCCAGGCACACACATCTTGCAAGAAGCGGCGAAAAAACCGATAGGAACAAATTAAACTGTCATCTTAGTTCAATGGAACAGGAGCAATCGCAAGCTTTTTCTTATTAATGCAATACAATTATTTGATTATTTTCGATTGAAACCTGTTTAGAAACCCTGTTCCATTGAATTTTATAACGGCAACTTATAGAAATAGTTTCATTGAATTGCATTCGACTATTACCTAAGTGCCAGTATAAGCTGAAAGAATATGAAACAAGATTTTACTCACTCTCAGAGAGCTGTAAGCAGCTTCGGCCAGGGCAAACACGTGCGGTGATAGAGTACCGAACGGTCTACCTCTATAGCTTTGCATGTGCTCCTGGAAAAAATAGATAAGAAGATATTAAAAGTAAGAACATAAAGTAACATTAGAAGATTTTTCTTACGCTGTTTAAAATATTTTCTGTGATTTTAAATTATGTATAATATGTTTAAAAAGATACACAGCTTTACTCTACAGTTCATTATCACTAAGCTTTCATACCACAATGTGGTTTGCTTTGCGGTTTTAAAGCGCGTCATAATTTAATATGTAGCGATATTTTTTTGCTTACCGTTGTATAGCATCCCAGCTCCTTGTAAGGATTCACAGCAACAAGAATTGATCCTGTGTAGGTCTGTTGTTGTTTTATGTAAGGAATAATAGGAGTTATTACAATGTTAAAAAAAATGATGAAATGGAAATGAATTTACTTACTCAAAGAACGTAATTACGTTCTTTGTGTCAATGGAAACCATAATACTTAAACGATTATCAACAAATCAAGGATAAAACCAAATTTCATTTGGTAAAATATTTATTAAGAGGGCCATAATTACCAAGGGCCGTAATATAAATACGAAAAACACATACGCACATTATTGAAGTAGAACTAAGGTTTTGTGTACGTAGTTCAGTTAGTGGTCAAGTACGAATATGTGGCCGGGAATTGTGTTCTTTGTAATTAAATTTTTCTTCTTATAAAGGATACATAAACAAGGTCGTGTCGATACCGCCGCCTCAGGTTGTCGTTGATGGCGTTTTCCGTGATCTGCGGCATCATCGTCATGTCGGGCACGCCCGTGCCCGTGTCGTCGTCTCGCTCCTCCATTGTGCCTGAGAAAAGGAAACAAGATTTGTTTACAAATTTCTTCTTCTTCTTCTGATCCTGTTATCCCTAGCAGGGACATAGAGCTTCAAGAATTTTCTCCCAAGTATAGCGGTCTTGAGCAACAGCGGGTAACTCCAAATTACAAATTTGATGATTGTGAGAATGATAGATTAGGTAATTAAACACATAAAATTCTGAGTGAAATACAATATCAATAGAATCTAATTCTCGCCAAGCTCTCCCCTAGTCAAGGATGGACGGATGCGTTCTGTATTTTTAAAAATATTACCTACAAGTAACGAATGCGTATATATTCAAAAGGAAGAGCGCTTCCAAACGCAGCATTTCCGTAACACGATATTATTATAACCTACATTTACATCATCTCGACTTCTTACCCCGAGGGGATGGAGGAAATACCTTAAATACGATTTCGATATTACCCACCGAGCCGTAAACGATTTTATCACATTTCGATCAAGTGTGTTTGCTAACATAGCTGGGGCGTTTAACATCTGGGTTATTCGATTTATTCAAAAATTTTAACATAGCAATACAGGAGCATCGAATTGGATAAATTCTTATTCTTAGAAGAATTTGTTTAAGAGTACATATCAAGATTTCAAGCAGCGGCTGGCGGGAAATCGAGAGGAATAGAAGTGACTCCACCGACAAAAGCGAAGGTCTCAAGTTTGAAGAAGAAGAAGAAACTTAAGTTCATACTTATTTAAAGTTTTGCAATAAACATAACTACTCAACTTTTTACTGGTTTACCCTCGAATTTTGATTTGATCTAAAAAAAAAACGGTTAAAATCTCCTAATCTAGATCGAGTAGGTAACAGTATAAAAAGCTCTACCACGCAGAGAGACCCCTATATCATGTAGTTGATACCGACATTTCGCCACCGATAGCAAATCGCAACTTATCACCGCCTTCCGGCCACTTGCATCAGTTCAAACCCTTGCAATTCGCAACTATAAATTGGCCATTTATATAATGTTATACTTAAACAAGCATTAACCTTTCATATATCGGATGAAATATTTGTAGCGGGCTACTATTTAATTTTGATACTTTTAGAGCAGGCAAAAACGCATGTGAAGACTTAAATACGAATAACACAACACATATAGCTAATTTACAAAGATTAATTTACCTATAGACTATATACTTAGCACTAATAAAGTTTTCAATCTTCAATCAATCAATACCATTACAGGGATCACAACACAATAGTGGGCAATTAGCCAAGGGTATGTACTAAGTATACTCCAACAAACGATTCAATTCAAAGTTCGCAGGACTTACACGAGGATCCGACTGGATCCAAGATGGATGCCTGCGAACTAGGTCAGATGAGTTAAAAGGATTCGTCAACACCTTTTATTTTCAATAGAAACTAGACAGGAACTTTCTAAGAAATAGGTAATACGATGATTGAGCCAAGAATCAAATACCTTATCACATTTTCAAAAAAAAAAACAGTTTTCATTTTCTGAGATATAGGAATGTAAATAAAATAAGTTATAGGTACTTATTCTTCTATAGGATCAATAATACTGAAACGCACAAATCCAATTAATATCTAAAAGAAAAAGTACACAAGGAAAAGCGTGTAAAAGCGTTCGTGTAAAACCACGAGTCATTGTAGTGTGTGGGACCGCAACAAAAAACAGAAAACTCAAGATAAATAAGATAAGATAAGAGTTAGCTTTGCACATATGAAGATTGAATACAACGACTCTTCGCGCAAATTAAAGAATCGATATTTATCATTAGTCAAAATATTGAATATAACCAAATCTTCCAGGTCTCGGAAATTTATAAAGCCGAGGTTTGAGTGACTGGTAAGACTGCAAAACTGGCTAAATAAGCTATTCGATCCAATAAAGAGCGTCAAGAAATGCTGACAAGTACACGAACATCGAGCCTACAAGATATCTACCGCCACCATCGCAGCTGGGAACGGCAAAACGCAGCTGCCAATCAGAAAGCTTCCGCTTTGTTCTACTATAGTACAACAGTTAGTTTTAGGGTTTTGATAAGCTTGTTTTTGCACTGTTTTAGATCGAATTAAACGACCCACCGACCCGAATTTCGATGAATCTTTTAAAGTCAGGACTAACATTAGTTGGTCTTTAAAATAAATTTAAGCTAACTATACGTGCAAGACATTGCAAAACAATTTTTAAAACGACCCCACTGACCGAACTTATTGTTAGGTAAGTAGATGTTTTTGTCTTTTACTTTATGCAAGTATGCATTTTTATTGTGAATGTACTTCAGGGTTCACGGTATTTCTATCGCCTCAAACAAGGTGAGGTAATGGAATAGGTACATGGAACTATAATGCGTTCACATAAACAATATCATGTATTAGCAATCTATTTTATCAAACAATTGGTACTTAATATAGTAGTATCCCACACTACACAGCTGCCACTCAAATTGTTACTAAACTAATATTGCAGAAAACATGGGACATAGGAGGTAGGAGTGAGGAAATCAGACTACTGTTGTATTGATTAATGGTAATTTAGCAACTTTTTTTGATAAGATACTCGTACGATGAATTGATTAACAAGCATTGGTCGGTAGGTCGTTTTAATTATCAAAACGACCCACCGACCATCAACCCTACTCACGCCTGTAACTCCTGCTTACCTTGGCAAACTTTACGTGATATCCCAACATGTTTTTGTTTTAACAAAACCGTGGTAATATGGGGCTCTTGTGGCTTCTGCAAATATTTATATTCCAAGTTATATATTTGTCGCATCCTGTAAATACCTATCGTTTGTAAAAAATCATAAAAAACCGGTAAATGTTGATGTCTGTCTGCTTTGTTTGTGTTTATATTGTCAAGTGGTCAAGTGTCATTACATTTTTAATTTTAAAATGCTTTTGGCTAAACTTAATCACCAGAATTATAAATATACTCTTTTTATTTTTGTTTAGGTAATGTATTGCAATCTAATTGCAATGACCCTGAGTCTTGTAGCGTAGCGTTTCCCCACCTCACTGATGTATTGATAGTGCATGATCTTTGCATGATATTACGTATTTGGATCACTACTACTGTACGCGTGTTTTATAGCTACTCTATGTGTGTTCCTATTTTAGCGACAGCATCATAAGATTTTTTTTCAATAATAAATATAACTATTCATTCTGATAACTATTCCGTTTCTGGTTTGAAGGCATTAGTAGCATATAAGGAAAGCATCCTAGAACCGGTGTAATCTTTCCCGGTTCTTGTTGATTGATGATCAAATTTAAATAATTCAATATTAGAACATTAGAACCTATAAATAAAGTACAGTTTTCCCATATCCCAGCCGATCGCGTGACTCTGTCAGACAGTTTGCTACTCCCTACCTAACTGGCTCCCCCACGTTTTCATGATGACACGACATTGAAAAAACTCCCGGGGGTCGAAGTCGGGAGTAAAGTATCGAAAACTTTAAACCCACTTGGTGTCTTTGCTTATTTTAAATTTTACTAGTCTCTTTTCGGGTTTGAGAACGTCTCGTTTTTCGTCGGGTTCAACTCTTTGTCTCCTCTCAATCACAATCATACAATGCGAAAAAGACTTTTTTATAAGAAAACCAGCAATGGTCAGCATTCACAACACACTTAGGAGTAGAGGAGGAACGAACACGTAAATAATATTTAAACGCCTTCATTAAATTCACGTATAAATATTTAGCCTTTGTAGAAATTTTTAACATTCAAAGTGATGCAAAATCAAAAGAAAAAAAGGAAGATCTTCACAGCTTAAGTGGGCGGACGGGATGAAACCTGGTTCTGGATTAAAAACGGCATAGTTGAGGAGTCCCCTTTTAAAGAATTTGGCGTGGGAGGCAAATTTACAACCTAGTAGTAGTGTAGTAATGTTACTTCAGCTAGTTTGATTTACTCACGCTTAACGTGCGTAGGAACTATGTCGATAGTTTCCTGCCACTGCCCGTTATTTAAACGCAGAGACATGTGACTTGTTTTTAACGGTTTGGTATTCATATTATAGAACCCGTAACTAGGTAGAACCTGTGTTGAGGCTATTAGGTATTCTGTGGTTTAGGGCCAAAACACATACAAATACAGAAAGATATTAATCAAACAATGTTTTCTCTGAAAATCGAACCCGGATCTACAGCATCAATATACGGCCAATTAATAAAAAGTAATATTAAAATAACCCTTTAGTGTTGTCAAATGATTTCCTTACAAGCAAAAGAGCTCTGGTTTTCTAAACAGAAGCTTTAAGAGCGCAAAGCTTGGGACTTGCGTAGTGGTAGCGAGTATCCAGGTCACAGCCTGTCCTGGGATGTGCTAGATATCCTTTGTGTTGTGCCTAGATATGTTTTAAACTGCTCGTGACAAATGTGTCTGGTTTTTAGTGAAAAGAAAAAAGAAATAACGCTTTAAAAGACGATAAAAACATTTAAACAAACTTAAAAAACATACTTATCTGTTATTAAAATAATACTCAGATGATAGATTAATCATTACTGTTAATAAAATTAAATTAGTTCTTATAAAGTTCTTAAAATCGAAGTGACTTCGTGACAAAGTGACGAAGTAATAAAATGTCAATTTTACAATCATTCTGAAAATCTGTTCATAATTTTTATTATCCTAAAGTCACATAAAAAAGTTGCCTCAAATTCCAGGTTCAAATATTTGATCTAAAATTCACTCGCACACAACGGTTGAATAAAATTTATTTGACCCGTGAAGACAAACGAAGGATATGAGGTAGACAATCAACTTTTTGTTCACACGGTACCCACCAGCCGTAAAAGGAGACGGTCCTTTGAGCACAAAATATTAACCTCTAGGCAACGCGATGTACAGTGGCAAACGAAAGTTTATTTATTGTTCTTGAATATAACAACAGAATACCAGGAAGAAATCGCTTAAAGAAATTAAGTAGCCTTTTGTTTAGTTTTGTGAAAATCAAGAATTTATTCATTTATTGAAACCAAAAAATATAACATTGATTCAATAATATAATAATAATGTTATTTCTTGAATATAAATTCTATTATAAGATAAAATTTTGCTCTGATTTTGTTGAAAACAGTACATCTACTACATACAATACATGTAGATAGATAAATTAGTTCATCAAATGTACCAGCTTTAAATTACCATTTGCATTGTTTACATTCTGATTCTATCATTTCATACGAGCTGATAAGAGAAAAAGTTTCTACGATGCGTTTTTAAGATTTCTCACAGTGGGAGCCAAGAAAGGATGAAATCTCTATAATTACTCGCAATAAACGAGATGACATTATCAAGACTCTTCTACAACCATTGTTTCGAATAATTGCCGTTTAAGGGTGCATTCACGTACATAGCTTGTAACAAGCGCTTCTTGACGCTGGTTCGAAAAATGTATAGAAAATACCTGCGCGGACATAGACGCTTATTCCAGCGCGAATGTCAGCGCAGGTATTTTTGGAACCAACGCCACCAAGCGCTTGATAACAGCTTTGTACGTGAATGCACCCATGATATTGAAAAAACGCCTTGCTTAAATACTGAACATGGTTTGGGTTGCCCAAAAGATATCACTGAAGATAAGGCCGAAAATCCCACTATATATTCTGTTTGTTATTGTTACAATTTACGCTTGAGACTTATAGTAAAAAAAAGGTTCCATGTGCAGCCATGTTGCAGATTCTAATTTAGTTGTAAGTTGTATGTTACATTATCCTGACATAGTAAACTTCTACTCTACGTCTTCGGCACAAGAGGTACGTGACTTTGCAAAATGAACGGCCAGGATTGTAAAGCAACAGACCGACGGGACGTAAGGGGGGTATAGGGGGATTGAATTAAAAGGGGAGGGGAGAATTCCTCTTCCTAATGTGGAAGACAATGCGGTAACCAAGGACCACTGCAGGTTATTTTAAGAACGAGACTTGCGGTTTGAAAGCGGTTTCTTTACTCACTTCATTTGTTGATTAAACCTATAGCATTACGCGAGTTTTACGCGGGTCATGTTAAATTAAAATTGAATAATTTGGTACCATATATTTTTATTATATTTTACAAATTCGCTTTTAGTGATGCAGCCACATTACAGATTAATGTGACATAGGAAGATCAATTCTAAAAAAGCACCAATAAAGTAATGAAAGCAAAAACGCTGCATATTCTTGTAATAAAGCAGATATGTCATAAGTATATTGTGAACTTGTGAATTTATTTTAACATGATAAATCGACCTATCTATCCAACAAGCTGTATCCAAGGTACGTAAAACATCCAACGATCACGTTACAGCACCTAATAGCGAGGCAAAATTGTGCAAATATTATATTATAGTGTAAAGATCTAATTAGACGACGAAGCTAAAACATTCTACTCTGTTATAAAATATCAAAGACATCCAGAAACCAGAAACCGACAGCATCCTCTTGGCTATTCTAATTATAACGATCCTTTATTAATATTTCCTTCCTTGTGTCATTCACTACGACGACTAATATAGTAGCGGTGGTACGATTGCTAATGTTTTGATGCAGGATATTAATATTGGACCTTTTTATATTTCATGGAATTTTCTTTGTACACAAACGAACGCATAACATATTCTATGTCTCATAGTTTTTGCAAGTTGATATTTTTTGACAAAAGTCTATAAGTAATACAACTTATTGTTATAAGTTGTATTATTTATAAGATTTTTTTTGATAGTAAAGAAAATTTAGTACCTATTGTTTGTAAAACAAATTAAGAACGTGAACGTTCGTTGAACGTTCAACATTTGGCCATGTAATAAAAATAGAACGCAAAGCTGTATATTATTGTAACGAACTGTCAAATGACTAAAATATTTCCGTATACGGAAAAATGTCGTGTTCTGCTTGGATTTAGGCAATCTGTCACTATTAATCCGTTGTCTGGTCGTTAGATCGGATTAACTCGTCCCTAAAGTTAATTTAAATCACTTGTGCGGGATTTATGAGGTTGTTTGAGTATTTTTGTTGAAATTTATAATTGTTTTGATTTCGAATCGGAATTATTACAGAAATTATGAAGTCGTTTTTTTAATATTTAGACTCTGAAATAAGTTATTACGTGCAAATCTTTGCGAGTCTTTGTTGTATGCTGTCTCAGCAAAACAAAGAAGTTTTTTTTTAATAAAAATCATAAGAAATATTAAATCTAGTTTATGTAGAGACGTTGTACATTGAAGACGATTCAGGAATTTAAAAATTTCAAGTGGAATTACAAATTATCTCTGGTCATCAGAAGACGCAAGTACATAGACCCTCACAAGGTGGTTAGAAGATCTGGTGAAGGTTGCGGGAGTGCACTGGATGTGAGTGACATAAACACCAGTCATAGTAGAGATCTGTGCGGGAGGCCTACGTCCAGCAGTGGACGTCTTTCATCAAAGATGAATCATAAACTTATGTTTTTTTTCCAAGTAGCTGAAGTAATATTTTACACCAAAGCACTGTGCTGTATGTTGTTAAACTGGCACAGTGCTACTAATAGTAGTGTGTAGTGCAATACGTACTACTGGTCGTAATTGGTAGTAGCCCGAGGGATATTGCACTATTGGTTTTCTGATTGAGCCGTAACGAGTTCGAAATGGTTTCCAATCGATCACCAATACTAATTAAAGAATATACCAATTGTGCAATAGGTTGAGGTCGCCGCGTACTAACTATAATTTTTGAACAAAATTTTATAATAACGTTTAACGTTTACGTACCAATATTATAAAGAGGAACGATTTGTTTGTTTGTTTGTAACGAATAGGCTCCGGAAATACTGAACCGATTTGAAAAATTATTTCACTGGTAGCTACATTAACCCCGAGTGTCATAGCATATAATAGATTTAAAAAAAAATTAGGGATCCTTACCTAAACTCAAATAAATGTAACCCGAGGTGCAATATTTTTTTTTCCGTTGTTTACATATTTTGACAGGTGGTTTGTTGTTGTTGTTTGTTTTTTATTCGGCTATTCTGGGCAGTCAAAAGAACATAGTCTATAGAGCCAAGTATTTTGTAGTGCTTATCTTATATTCTATGGCGTAACGAAGTAAACCGGGAAAGCTCGTGAGTAATATAATAAGAAATATTTACACTTTCTGTCCTCAATTTATTAATATTTAAGTGTCTGTATTTGTGAGGTTTATTTTCTACATGGCGTAACAAAATGCTCTTAGATGTAATAATAATTCATCTGAACCAGTTTAAACACTTAATTAATTTTTTAAAGATTTCTATCGTTACAAATAACAAAACAAAAAACCCTATATAGACAGATAAATAGCTGCACTAATTCTAGACATAAAACATTAAAGCCATAAAGAGATTCCGCATAATTTTCTACTTCGATATCGCACAGTAATGCGCCCCATTTCCTGCCGACACCCAGTTAGGTCATGCAGGATTGCTATTTGCTACAGACCTATATGTATTCGCAAGGCTATATAATGGGTTTGATGCAGATTTTCAAGTAAAAAAAAACTCTTGTTTACTAGAGTTAATTATCTACTTACTGCTGCCGTTGGCACAAAAATGTTTTAATATTTCAAAAATTAACTCCCAACAGTTCCCGTAGGAATTTAAGGCATTCCTTAATTAATAAACCCCTACACACGATATCGCTTTTAGCGATAAGGTCGCCTCTTGCATACAAATTTAATTTGTTTGTACCCTGAATTTATTAATGTACTTTTGTATCTTACTTTGTATGCAATAAAGTGTTTTCTATTCTACACTCCCTTATTAAACCTGATATGTTCGATATTTTGAGTCTCAGTTTTCATAACGGAAGTGCATACAGTTTATAAGCAAAAAATGCTCAAAATCTGAAATACATTAACAGTTTTTGTTGATACAATAAAGTTAGTTAATAGGTCAATCCTTCCTGCCCGCAGTTAGCGACCGGAACAAACGGGCGGATCGACGGCGAACCATTAAATCAATTTTCGGATTTTTATAAAAATCTAACGACATAAAAAAGCTAATCACCACGAAAGTTAGGAGCAGCAGCTACTTCCACTTCCAAGGGTTGTACTACAGCCCTTTCACGTATTTATTTTGTTTCCTTACCTTTTTTATAAGCGATAATCAAAAGACAACAAGAAAATGTTAACCTTTTTTACACTTCCCAATTCCAATATGAAGTTTTACTAGTTAGGAAAAAAAATATCAAAATCACGAGTCAATTTTAACTGCCTCCGTGTCCGTGGCACAGCGTGCAGGGACTGTGTCGATGGAGAACCGGGTTCGGATCGGGCATGACTTTGGACACTCTGAGTGACTCATGTTAAATATCTTTATAGTTTGCTCCCATGGTGCATCGCAACGCAAGCAACAAGCAAAGCCCATAGTAAAACAAGCTACGCCAAAGATTGAATGCGCGACAGGCGCGTGCGCAGCCGCCTCGTAAATCATTTAGTTATCTAATTGCCGCAATGGAGCATAGACGCCGCGCGTGCTGCTTCAGTCACGGTGGGTTTTACATAGACTTACTAATCAAATAGAGTTTCCGTAATTTTTTTTAGCAAAACAATTGTTTAGAGCGGGCCAACTAGAGTAAGTATCTAAATAGACATTATGCAAAAATTACTTTGCAAGATGTTTTTTAAATAGGTAACGCAAAAGCTCAGACACCCCAAATTAGTTTTTAAAACTATAAAAATATCCCAGTTTAAAAGAACTATTTTTATATATTATATGATATGATTGCACCACACCCAGCCAGCGATACTCGCTGACACGGACAAGCCGTATGTACCAGGGGGCGCGCGATTGGTGGAAAAGCCGGAGATGAACGCTCCAAGGTGGGAAATAGGCTTAAGAAACCGACCGGCTAATGCAGCCTAGAGCCGACGGGGATTTGGAGGGACGGGAATGAGCGTGTCTTGAGTGTTTCTTTTCCGGCCTTTCTTAAGGGTGCTGTTGTCAGTAGTAGAGAAGGTTCTGATGTCTCTTGAGCTGCCCGTGAAGTGATCCGATGCAGTTATTTAACTATGCTTTTCCTGTTACTCTTAGCATTTGTTGTAGATTGCCTTTAGGTAGCGGTCTCCTTCCAATCTGTCCTTCCGACTTATATTAGAGGGATATTTATTACTATGCTCTGTTATCTGTTGAAGTCGTGCCCATGCGTTGGTGGTTACGGTGTCTTTGGTTCGGGTTCGCTGTCGGACTCTGAAATGTTGTATATTTCTTGAGCTGCCGCTATCAATTTTTCCCTGTTCTGTGACTTCCATTCTTCTTGATTTCTCTGGTAGTAGTTCATGTCGTATTTTATAGAATCTTTCCACGTAAATATTGGGCGGCCTACAAGTTTTTTAGGCCTTTTTTAGTTGTGGGGTCTAGTCTTCGAGTATTTGAAAAAAAATTGTAGGATCAGCCTTTCGTACCTGCGAAGTCTTCGCCTGTTTGCTTTCGTTAAGGCCGCTGCTTTGAGGCCGTAAATCATGCATGGGACTATAACCATCTTCCCAGTTTAAAAAAACTATTTTTATTTTTCTTGTATTTGTTCTTGTTTTTTTTAAATAATCTAGTCAAAATGGAATGTGTAGTGATGGCAGCAATCAGTTAAATACTGCCATCACTATACATTCCATTCCGAAATAATGTAGCTATTATAAAAAAAAAACTAAATTCATAATTTCGTCTTCCCGCAACATCTCTCGTCCGCACACGAGTTCATCTGTAATGTTTATTAGATCAAAGTTCAAGTGATTCTCTTTGATCATGATGTCTTTTCTAACACAACCTAGCTCTACACATGAAAGCATTTCTATTAAGCTCCCTGATTACCACAAAGCAGTTTCTTCACGATTAAAAGGCATCGTTAAAATTCTAAAAGCTATTATAGATGTATGTTTTTAATAGTTTCTAGTATTTTACGAGAGGAGTGTAACATTTCAATTTGGGCTTCTTAGAAGTTGAAGTCATGAATATTCCGGTAATTAAGTATAAATTTGCATAAGACAAGAAATTTATCCGTTGGGGTAGGTAAGTGAACATTTTTTGTGTATTTATGAAGATTTAAATATTAAATCATGAATCTTTTTATAACCATTTTAAATCAGGTTTTTAATACATACGGGTGATTAACATTCAAACACACACGCGTGTCCCAGAGAGCGGCCTGTCAAAATTTATGACATAAAAAAAATTAAGGGTCATCGACCCCTTACCAAGCGTAAAAATGCAACGAAGTCCCTTCTACACGTATTCTCCTATTCTTATTCATACCAATTTAATCGCTAACTAATAAAACACAATTTTAATAAAGGAATGTGTATTTAAGATAAGTTTTCA
Source organism: Euspilapteryx auroguttella (assembly GCA_951802225.1). Taxonomy (NCBI): domain Eukaryota; kingdom Metazoa; phylum Arthropoda; class Insecta; order Lepidoptera; family Gracillariidae; genus Euspilapteryx; species Euspilapteryx auroguttella. The sequence goes on along the minus strand of OX637658.1, from coordinate 7,570,621 downwards.
ACTTGAAGAAACAAAGAAACTTATTTTATTATAAGTAATAAGTGATATTTTTATAGTGTGGCAAGTTGCCAAGCGTGTGGACGGGGCCTAACTTTGCCAATCACTGTGTTTTGTGTGCACAACACAATGTGTCGCTCGCTTTGCATTTGGCTATCTTATATCTATAAAAAAGAAATGAATCACTCATTCCAGTTAGGAAGTAACTTCCGGCTTCCGGCTCTATTTGTTTTGAAAAATCTAAAGATGCATTAATGACTTCCAGTAAAATAATTACGAACATACACATACACAAAATAAAAAATCTATTTCGTTTATTTTCTTGACGGACACACACCTAAGAAGCTAATAATGTCATAGTAAAGCAGATAAAAATAAGTACTAGAATAGAAATATCATGACATAAAGATTAGGAAGCCGCAACTTAAACCCTAATCAAAATTATTACGAAACGCATTCTAGGTCAAAGACCTAGGCGACCCACATAGAGGGAGGAAGTCCTTAACAAGTGAAATACGAGCTAGCCCAGAACTGCTTACATCACTTATCAACCTTCTTGACCTTAGAATGCGATTAAAGAATATAACAATTGAATTGAAGTCGGCAATTTGTAGAGTTGAGGATTAGACTTTTAGCATAGAAACAGATGACAGCATAATATGTACAATCATTAATCTAACTAAGAAAGGTTGACACGTGTTTTCTATGCTCGAATACGTACGCGATTTATCAATTAAATTATCATTCAGTTAAATATTGCACTAAAAGATGGGTTAGAAGACTTGAAAATAATTTCTTTCGTCAGTTGTTGCAAATAAAATAAAATGTTTTCTTTAGAGAAAAAAGCATAAACGAGAAATTTGAAGACTCTTAACGTAAAAAGAGAAGTATACATAATGTAGCGTACATAATCTGATTCATATAGGTTCAAGATATGAAATAAAGTGCGTCTATCTATCATAATGACAAGACTGAAAACGCAGCCATGAATGCACAGGCAGAGAAGGAAACAAAGTAAAAAAAGCTAGAGCATGAATGAGTCTGCGATTGGAACACAAAGCGCGGTGGTCTTACAGACATAGAAAAAATATTACTCCAAGCTCCGCGAACGGAGAAAATAATGGGTTTCCACCGCTCTTTGATAAGGCGCAGTAACGCTCGGTATTATTCGAGATTCCACTTGGATAGTGCTGAAGAAGCAACAACACTATTTTTTATCAAATGCACATAACGAAAAGTTTCTAGCGAACTGAGAACAGGCACTGTCTCTAGTTATTTTGATTAAACTTCAAGTTTGTCAGTTCAAGAACAGGTCTAATGTCTATAATAATAAGGCTAAAAAAATGGGGCCAAACACAACAATTGAATCGCCAGAAATCTTATCGGGAGTCAGTCCCTGCTAACAACATTAAACCAACTATGAAAATGTGGTTACCCTCACAAAGTATACCCTTGTCAAAACTTCGCTCACTTCGCTTAAATTATATTATCTGTATGTGACCTCATCTTCTACTACTACTAGGGTAAAAACGAAAGACATATATTATGTACCCAATATTTTAGGTAAATGTATACAATGGTGGTGAATGGCGATAACACAATAACAATTTAATCCCAGACGAGACGAGACGCTGACTAGACTTATTTCTGGCTTGAAATGAACGCGCGACGAATATAAAAGAAAAAAAAAACTATAATACACAATGTATGTAGTGTCGAGGTGTGGCCATAAATCGCACGAGTAACACCAGGGATTCACGGCTTCGCAAGAGAGGACTCGCTAAGTCTGCTAAGAAAGTACTCTCGCCTACTAAGTAATTGTACGGCTGGGTCAAATACTCAAATTCTAAACTTCCTTATTTTATTAGGAAACAGGAAGGTTAAGTGAGACCGAAGCCTATCCTGGGCAGCTTTAGTTTCTAAACCTAAAAAATAACTTTTGATTAAAATTAACAACCTAGGGTACATTATCTTCAATGAAATTATTCCTAACATCCTGCTTCTGATTCCAACTGTATAATGTCAGATTAATGCCAATAATGTCAGATTCTTATTACAGATCGGTAAAAAAATCCGGAGTTCTTTGCGCCCGGTGCTCTAGTTTGGAGGTGCGATAAAATTAGGTCAAAATATAGAATCCCGACCAAGAAGGGAACGAACGCCCCAGAAACCTGACCCGCAAGCATTGCATACATGATGCATGAAATTTAGCGGATATTTTAATGGCGTCAGCCTCTACACCTCCACTAAACAAATTAAGGTCGTTAATTACAATTTTAATATATTTTTTCAGGCGACACGCACGGCCGAGCCCAAAGTTGAAAAAGTTTGCGTGCAATATTCGTAAAATATTTATTTGAAAATTCCAGACAACTTCGTTAAAGCTGCTTTGCCTGAGTTGGAAAACATTAACTGGAAAATTGCAAAATCAGAAAAACCTCAACACCAACTTTAGCAGTTCGTATTTCTTGTAAAGAAATATAGGCAGTCATTAACACATACCAAGGCAGCTCGAGCCTGGCACGCGGCAGCAACGAGGCTTCGATTATTTTTTTAATCGAGTGCCCAGGGGGGATCATTTCACCACAACATTTAGTGTCAAGATTACACAGTTATCCGACTTTTGGCATGAGTAAAAAATTTTGATAAAATAAATGAAATTAGATTTGAAAAACTCGAACACGCCTTCGTATTTATTTCGAAGGTAAAGTAACGATGAATTTTATAAAACAAAGGACATTGGCATACCAACAACATTATTTAAATATCTAGGTAGGTACTGAGAAATTCAGTGCACATGCACATTACACATGCACCATGTGAGGTCTTTTCGTGCTATTCAACAGTTTGTCAAGTCAGCGGACTGCTATCGAGAATTAGGTCGGCGATGTTCAAGTGCCTTTGGCTCCCAGTCACTAACGGGTTAATATAGTTCGAGGGCCCGTCCTAAGGCATGATGCCCAAGAGTGTACAGTACGGCTAGAATAGCGTAATGGAAGCATGGTTATCGAAGGGTAAATAACAAAAAAAAAGAATGAATAGTTTATACTGGGTAGTTGTTTCCCAGCTTCCCAGTATGATATGGCATAAAGGTCTTCATCTCAGTATTTTGGACAAGCGTGGGGCGGGCGGTTACGATTGCAGTTAAATGCTCCTACTTCTGTCAAGGTCTCACTTTAAGCATATAATTATAGATACATCAAGGCATGAATCAATACTAGTAAAAATCTGCTATCGTTGAAGCTCTCTTAAAAACATAATTAGAATAAGTTCAATCTTTCACAAACTATGCGCACGAGTATCAAAATAGTAATATTGACTTTTCCATCGCCGCTCCGCTCGTTACCAACTCTTCCAGTGCAGCGTTCTGGTGGAAAACCAGCCTCAGAAGTGGCTTGTACTCAAATGAGATACTAGCTTAATTGAAGGCACGAGTTGCATAAGTTCTGTCGTTGGATCAGCTACTTGAAAGCTTTTATGTCATTTCTTTACACAAGTTCGACGGTTCGAACAGAGTCACTGATAAACATTGTAGTCTCTTTTATGTTGTCTAGACTAAACTTGTGTTGTAAATAACGTGCATTTGCTTACGTTCACGAAAATGAATAGATGTAAGAGCATGTGAACTGAAAGATAACATTTTAAAACTAATTTGACACGAATATAGGGAAATTACACCGTATAAAAACAACTATCAACAAATATCACACTAAATACATTTCATCAGGGTGAATAAATTTTTCTTTGAGTCCGCCGTTGCATGTTTTATCTGAAGCCATTAATTATACAACGGCTGCTAAAAGACCTGCAATATACCAACGTGTATGTTGAGGATTCAGATACGAGGAACCTCATCACGCGCGTGTGAGCGCTAACAATAAAGTTTTGTTTAATCGCATCAGTGTGACAATGGCCGCTTGATTGTGATGCACGGCGCGGCCTCCCGCGGAAGTGTCGACGTGTACCGCACTGGACGTGGACGGAACCGGGCTCTTTTAGTCAGTTCTTTGGGGACTTATTCCGATTTATCTAATACTAGTCGACCACGCGAACTTCGTACTGCCTAACCTATTAGTATTTTGTGCACGTATGTGCATACTATCTATTAACAAAAACCGCATCAAAAATAGGGACAGACGCGGGAAGCGACTTATTAGTGTAATTATTAGAGATTAATTGCTGAGGCTCTCTCTGTTTGAGAATGTCTATTTTCGACGTTATTTTATATTGCAAAAAATTTCACTGTAAAAAAAAAAACTTAAAGATGTATACGCCAAAGTTATTTTCAGTGACCACATGACCAATCATCTAAAAATTAATATCAAGTCGTCTTTAAATGTTTCTCGTCACCACTATCATCTACTCGAGATATTAAAGTTTTTTAACCCCACTGAAACTAATAGGCCAAGTGTCCCGCGGGCTAGAGGTACAGCTCCTTCTCTCGACCCAGTTTTGGCCGCAGTTGGCTTGACGCTGACACGTGATTTACTTCATATTCTTGAAAGAGTGCTTCACTAGGAAAGTAATGGCTGGTGAATTTTATACTTTAGTTTGAACAGCATGGTATAAAATAAAACTTCGCGGTATAAGCTGGATCAACACACAATACACAATCACATACGCACACATTTTTTTCACTCTTTTTAAGTATTATATATCTAATAGTTTTAGTCCTAAGAACTTGGAGACCTGTAATTCAAAGCACCAGTTTCAAATACGAACTAAATAAAAAAATATTTACCTTCTTTATACTCGGATCAATTAGCATGAAAACAAATAAATATTGTAATCGTTTTGTTAATTTAAAGAGAACGGTTACCGGAACTTGGTCATCAACCGAAATGACACCAGTTTGGTTCTAACTTTAGCATACGCATGAGGCTTTATTCTTTTTCGCCGCAGAAACAATCGCATTTTGACAAAATCTACAAGATTGAATTCATGCTTACCTAATTGTTTATTTGTTGATACTTTTCTGGATTGAACCGATCACGGATGTTTCGGCATCATCGTTCGCGGGATACCTGAAACAAAGAGTAAACATTTAAATCTTTTCATTTTTGATTGTTTTTCAAAAATGGCTCCTGCAGTCGGATTTCCAACATAATGACGAAGAATGTAAACTACGGAATATCTATAGGCGAGGAAGACAGGTCTCAAGTAGAGAATTCCCATAACGCCTCTTAGGCCCTGATATCTATATCGAACCTCATTCGAACACCAAATTAATATCTTATTATTATTCAAAGTCAATCACACCTTGGCCCGGAAGCAGGTTCGGTTATACCGAAAAGTGCGTAACGTTCATAATAAAATTTAGATTTCGTGACATCATAAGATGGAAAGGAAAAGGTTCGTGAACCCTGCACGCAATATCGTGATTCGAATAATAATTATTTAGGATTCTAGTATATTAATTTATGTATACGTTACTTGATAAAACTAAACACTTCCGTAATCAATTTAATTTAAAAAGAACACAACAACTTCAATACCGAGGTACTGCTATAGACTAAACAGTTCGTATTTGAACAAATAGTGAATTTAACCTTAAAAGAAATAGGAAAATAAGTTTATTAACTTTATTTTAAACATTCGTTCGTTTGTTAACATACCATTTTTTTAACAGACCCTAAGCGTTTGGAAATTAACTGACACAAACCAATATCAAAATTGAAAGTCATTATATTAATTTTAGTGCAGAGTGACGTCATTACTGCGTCCCTTTACAATGTAGCACAATTGGGTCGAAGCATGGTCGAAGCTAATTCAATAGAAGGGCCCGACCATGTAATTGATTATTTTGACTACAACCAATTGTAATGGACGATACTGATTGATACTGATTTTGGTGGAATGAAAAGCGGTACACAATATGATTAAGACGTACACATACAATTTTACAATGCAAATTGAAGAAGTTTTTCTTTAGAATTTTTTAAAGAAAAAAAAAACATTAACAAAAGGATAATATAACGGACATGGCGTGATGAGGAGAATGATAATTTATTGGCGACAACTATCGCAAGGGGGCAATGAAGAATAATGCCACATTGCCACCCCATTATTGCTTAATGCTGTCTACGAAAAACCAAACCAGCATTAAATGAATATAAATGTCAGCGCTGCACTTTATTTTATGTCCAATAGTTATCAACGAAACTAAACACTTGTGTTATTATGAACTTCTAAGATTGGTATTCTTCGAAAAAAAGCATCAAATCAGAATAATAATTTTATAATATCCGAGTGCGAGCGAAAACGTCTTGCGCCGTCTTGCATAATAATCATAATAATTCTAACAATGCACATTATGCGTATCATTACTCCGCTAATTGATTCAATAAGAATTCATCCGAGCTCGTTCTGATTCTCTTGGAATCGATGAAAAAGTAAAGTGTTATAACTGTAACATTACAAACAAATGGGCACTGACTGACTCATTAAGCTTTCATTAACGAGGCAATCATTAAAAACTTCAAGCAACTAGTCATATCCGTTGCCGCTGTTTCATATTTGAAGCAATATTTAACTGAAAATATTCTCCTAAATCAAACAAACTAAACTCACAAAGGTGCAACTTTGGTAATAAAATTCAAACGTTTATTTCTAAAAGTTCAGACAACAGGTGAAGGCAAAAAAATTGGGGAAGAATAATAATTCTAAATTGTCAGACAAGAAAAATAACCACGGAAAGTAACGTCGCATGGAGCCTGCAATGCATCAATGAACTTTTTGGATGAGTGCCAGAAACGTGCCTTGTGGACCATTGGTGGAAGCTTATAAATCAATCTGCATAAAAAGAGCAGGTATTTTGAGATTGAGCACCTTGCAGTGTAAACAATATCTTGATATAAAAAAACAGTCTGGTACCTAAATTAATATGCCTGTATGAAGAAAACACCTTCCAATCCAACATCATGTAAATTTAGCACCCGTACTATCTCATAATATTTCACACCTTTGCTAAGAGGAAGAGCTAATATTAGTCCTTGGCTGTTGACCCAGGAATAAGCGGCGATGCAAAACCAAAAAAGAACTTAATTTTCATATTGCCGACAGCTGCTGCTCGCCGCCGCTTTTAGATTATTCTGCATGCGTTTTTTTCCTCAGGCAAATGTTTGGCAGGTGCTTTTATTGAACATGAAATGGAGTGCACGCATTTTAGTCCTTCGAAGTCATGATTTTTTCATATATTGTTTAGCCACGTGCAAGTATCTACAGGTCATATTAATTTAATTTGAACGGAACTAAGCTTCGAAGAAATGAAGCGTACCGTTACGGCAAACAAGATAAGTATCGGGCACACGCGAAAAACTCAACACTGTTAAAAGTACGTTACAAGTCTTCGTTATCTTTTTGTGTAATCTTCGCGATTAGGGTGGGAACCCGCTGTGACGGCATTGCTTATTATATTAGCATATCATGCGCCTATGGGAGCAGAACGATAGATGGTCGCCCAGGGCTATTCGACAGAGCCCTACCATCAGCGATTGCTGTCAAAGTACTTGTGCCAATACAATGGACAGCTAACGAATTAAGATAATAACTAGCAACCTATTGAAAGAAAACCATCAATTCAAAGAGACATTTCGAGTTAAAGACGTAAACTAATCTTTGCAAATGACAGGATTTAAAAAGAGCTTCAATAATACGGAATCTCAAACCTCCCGAGCTGAGAAAGATGCATAATTCTTTAATAATGAAGAAAAAAAACCTCATCTACCAGGAGACTAATCACAGGTATAGCCTACTGTTCCATAATACATTGCAGGTAATCGAGATAGCGTGCCTGATGAGTACAACAACAATTAACTGTCCGCAGCACTATGACTAGGTCATCGTGAGCATCGCGCTCAATGATGATGAGAATACTAACTAAACTTTGATGTTGAGTGTGTGTGATTTTGTTCTATAACAAATAGTTGGGCGGATATCTGGGTCATGCGGACTTACGTTTTTAGTTATATAATAACACCGCCCTATTAGGCCTATTATTAAGGCCCGTAATATCCAACTCTGTTTAAACTGTGTTGGTGGTTTAAGCTACAGTTGTCACTTTTTGTTTGTATGAGAAAGAAAGTGACAGATGCAGTTTAAACTACTGAGACAGTTTAAACCCAGTTGGATATTACAGGCATAAGTTATTTTTTGAAGAGTGTTGACGATTATGGTTTTTGTTCATACACTACTCAATCAAACGTCTGTACAAGTTACCAATTGAATAAATTTTGACAATTTTTGCAAACAACATTTTATGAAAGCCTTTTTTCAAATGTTAGGGCTGTACTTGAACATCTTATTATGATAGCGCCATTCGCACCCTAACGAAAGGGATTTTTATTACTGCGCAAATTGCCCTAGATACAAATTGGGGCAAGGATGTCCATACAGAAAATCATTGGAATTTATATTATTTATCATGGAATGTACCAATGTAATTCGTGGATGGCGATGCGGTTTGTCTCGAAACGCTATCTTTAATTGGAGATGTAAAGCTTCATTGGATATTAATGCAAAAAGCAGATATTTCATACTATGTTAAGGTATTCAACAGACTCTATAAATCATCTAAGGCCCCAATATTATGGCGCAAGGCGCAAGCTAAGCATTGCACATTGTACGGTAGAGTTAACTTAAAAAAAAAACATTAATGTTGGATGCTGAAATTACATTACAATAATGAATAACGCATCACCTTAGTGAGAGACGACTAGGTTAAGGTACAGTGGCGGTCTAGGAGGGTGTAACAGATTAGTCTATGGTCTCGTGCGCCTTAGACTGTATTACCAAAGAACAAGAGCTATTTTGGAATACAGAAAAACTGGAAGTCTTTTGAAGTGCAACCTTGCAAACATGACCACCTTGTAGGGGGCCTGTTTAAAAAAAATGAATTATCTTTTGAAGATTTTATTAAAAACTTTTGAGTGCAAAATAAAATATGAAAATTATTTTATTAAACAGTGATTCATGATAAAAACTAACATTATGAAAACTTGATAACGCTCTATATTAACATCTAAGAGTACAACAGCTTGTATATTTCGGGAAAAACCCAAAACAGAAAAATCGATCAGCCTATCCTGAAAACAGTGTTGCTCGGAATGGTATCCACTTGAAAGCTGCGTGTAGGATGGTAGAGACCCCTTTCAACTGTCATTGAGGCATCAGAGAGAAGGGCTTGAGCATTTGCAGTCGATTGTTCAGTACAGCAATTATGCTTGTTGATTGGTTGTTTTCAACATTAGGTTTAAAGGTGACTTTTTTAAAACGAAAAACTGTAAGTGAGATACATTTATATATTCTCTCTTTTATTTGTCTCTTATAGTAAATTTTCAAGAAGATAATTCTGTGATTCTGAAGAAGTTCTGACTTTGATTTAAAGACAATATTGGTGAATTATCATTAATTTGTTTAAATCTATATCAAGCCTTGTTGCTTTCACAATGAGGTATTTTTATTAATTACAATATTCAAACATTAGCTCTTCTATGATCCATCTGCTTTAAGAAAGTAGCATTTTAATTTAACGAATATAATTCTTCCCCTAAATAAGTATGACCTAATTATGTTTTGGTCCGTGTGGTCTGTTGACTATACGCAATAGTCAACCCAATACACGTGCTCAGTTTGGGGATTACGGTTATTGAGATCAATGACCCGTACATCTGTTTAGGATATTAATCTATATTTTACATTAGCTCTAAACAATATCTGCGAAAACGTTTATGACAAGTCTTGCTAGCGAAAATCAGTAAGTAGCTCAAACCAGCAAAGTTCGTCACTTTAATTTTTTGATGGTTTATTAGGAGTTATTTTTTTGGTATTTTAAGTAACTTAGCGTTAGCTATTCTGAAGCTGATTTCTGTAAGTCATTAACTTTGAACTCAAATTTCTAAATTAAGATTTTATTCCTGTGTTCTGTCAAGCTATCTTTAAATTTATTTGGTAGAAATTCTTTAAAAATAATTAAAACAATGCAGTAAAGCTTCTCATTATTGACTGATTCTTCACATAGCAGATCTTTGCTAGTAAAGTCCTAATGCAGCATTTACATTGTATGAAACTTGGTTAAGAATCTCTAGAACAAAAATCGTTATTTTATTGCTTTCTCAAAGCTTGAAAGCAATAAAATTTGTGTAAATATGTTCTCACAGATGTGGAAGGCAAACAAACAGCCAGCGGGACTGTTCGATTTCAACTGTGAAGAATTTTATGGTCCGAAAAAGATTTGTGTAGGCTTCTTTCATTGTAACCCGTAAATGCACTGTTATAATTTTGTGGGTTCTTGTAACATATGATCGTTATTGTTGCTTTTAGCTTCATTCCTTTTTAGTAAGTTTTTTTTTATGTATTTTATATATACCGATTTATTACTTTTACTTAGTGGCGGTATAGAACATCAGCCAGCACCCCACCTTAACCCATTGGTGACGCAGAGGGCGTCAACGCGCCTGCAAAGCGTGGCGATTTTAGCAAAATGTTGGTCCTAGTGGCAATGACGATCTACGTAAGAAGCCTATGTCTCTCTGTGAATTCTATTAATAACAAATTCTATAAAAATATTTTAATAGCCATATGTGTAGTTAAGTACAATTCAATAGGTCTCACTAAAACTAATCAATATGTAAGTGCAAGTCAACGTTACGTAACTTTTTGCTTCTTATGAATAAGAGAGTCAATAATTTGAACATTCAGGCTCATGTTTGAGCACCACTAATATTACACTAGATATGTCCACAAGTAAACAAACACAGCTGACATATTTGTCCTTCCAGTATTATCCTTGATAACGTCCTGCGGCGCCGGAGTGGACTCCGATAACAAAGATAGCGGAACGGTTGTTGACCAGGATTCCTTGTTTTTGTTCAACAAAGCAGTTGACATTGAAGGAGTATCATGACCTAGAGGGGAACACTACGACGGAAAGCTTTAAGAGTAAGTATTAGAAGTTTGAGCTGATCAGTAAATACAACATTATGATGGTGGGGCGAATGTGTTGAGAAAAGAGCCAGCTTTGATTTCAATAGGGCAGTAAAATGTAATAGGTAATAGTCTGCAATTTTGAAAAGTTGCTGAAGATGTTTATCTAAAACACTTAAAACGGAACTATAATCTCTTAAACTACGGTGCAAAGAGTGTATTTTCGTTTAAGATTTATATGCAGGGCTAGGAATGTTCAGCAAGTAATAACTATGCGAGTCTGGTACAATATGATTGATGCTCAGTCGGAGCCAGTCCGCGGTCATCGGAGCCCGCAACGGACAATATGGAGATAAATTACCGTGAAAGTCGGTTAAAGACCATGCTCGGGCATTAACGTCGTGACAGATGGTACTTAACATCTTGAAGGTACGAGAGATTTCTTTCTGGGATTAAAATTCTGATTAGTTATCTGACAGCACGAGAAATTCGTCTCAGAATCTGTACCAAACGTAATCGGATTTATGGTTACCTACATTTCCATCAATACGCTTGAATGTACGTAACATGGTTAGTGAATGATCTGATAATATTTTGTAACTTTTCCGATAAGATTTGCAATTTCCTATTACGATCAAATGTTATGCACAGTCATTGCAGATTTTAATAATCTAACAGCTTTACACTTCAATGAATAGTACCTGTGTATTGAAGATAAATTTTAATCTATATCAGTACATTTAATATTTTAAAATTTAACGAGGAATCCAGTTTGTAATAATTTATTTAATTTTTAAATCTAATAACAAATGCAAAGCAATTTTAATTGGCGTCATGATATTCAATGTAATTAATAATGTTGAACAGGAATTTTACAAGGAAAAACTAATTTAAAGAAAATAAACATAAAATAATATTGATTTAATTACTTAAATAAAGTAAACTAAGTACATGATACAATAAAAACTAAAGCATTAAAAAAATTTAGTCTAGGTTCAAATGATAACAATCCTCATTGAAGACTTTCCTATCGCCTTTCACCCGGAACACGGGGCTTATATTTTCTAGCATAAAGCGATAACGATAACAGCGATCTCCCTGAGCACCTATTGTCAACAGATTATCGTTCATTTCTACGATAAACTCAGAATTACTGTCAGTTTATCGTAAAATTAGGTATCTGAAGAGTTGTCACAGAAATAAACTGCGTTTGGCTGGCTGGCGATAATAATTGAAATATAATAGGCATTGCAATATGGAAAATATATTTTGTTTGATAGTAAAAGGCCACATTTGGTTGAATACATTACGTTCATATAGAGCAGGTTGGTCCAGCCAGAATAGCTAGATCAAAGTTTTGTCAATACAAATTACTTGACAAAAATGTTGTCTTTGTATGTGCTTCGGTCACCCTACCGGTTCGATACTTGATTAGTAAATAATGTGATCGTTCATTTGTCCCAACCAGTCACACCCCCAAGTGTCACACTGTGACTCGTTAGTATGAACTTTTGAAAAAAGATCCCATCGTGTAACATTGTTACTAGTTGTCGCTAGAATCAAGATATTTTGTCCGAGAACTATACCTTTAATAGCAATAAAAAAAGTCTACACCGTATAGCAGAATTAAATCACAGCAAAACCATCGGCACAAATGCCGCATAAAAACCGGAATCAGTTGCAAACAACTTATTTGCCATCAGGTTACCGACGTAATTGTACGTACAATTAACATATTTCTCTGAGATTATTATACCTTGAAACCCCACTTAGGAATCAGTGTTATTCTGACCACCTGCTGGTTCATAATTGCATGCTTTAACTAGACTTTAAACTTCATTGAATAATATTTTAACTCTTTTACTGGAGTTTTTTCAAAGTCTCTTATTCAAGTATAATTTATGACCATCAACAGCGCGTGCCCTTTCTTCAAAGTAGCAGCAACTTTTAATATTGCGGAAGACAAAAAAAAAGTCTTCAAGCATCAAGCAGGCCAGAAATCCATTATTGTTATCTTAAGTGCGAGCGAGATACCATATAGGGGCAAAAAGAAAATGGTTAAAAAAAGGGGGCGCGTGCACACCTGTCTTTTCGACATCTGGTGCCTGTATTTGGTAACCTGACTTGTGGTTTCTGGGCAGAGCGGCCGCCCGAGATAATGGTCAGGTTGGGTCGATGTGTAATAATGACTATTTATTTGATGATTATTGTGTTTGGGTGGACAGATAATAATTTAAATTGCTTTAAATGATGTAGTTTTAACTTTTTCTGTCGTAAATCACTTTGAGAGGCCAATAAAAAAACCGTGTTATTATAAATATTAAGTGCTATCATTATGTTATTATTATTATTAAGATCATCTTTAGAATATTAACTCGAGACGTTGACAGAACAATTTAAATACAGCTCTGTATCTCTGTATTTAAATTGTTATGTCAAGCTTAGTTTTACCTATTGTGTATTCCATGGTATAACTCTAAACAATACTATTCTTCTTCATTTATTCAACATAATAATATAATTAATTGTTTAAACATTCTGTAAAAAACTTAGATCTAGAAATATACTATATACACATGAAAACTAAATTTAAAAAAATAAAATAATTAATACCTAATTGAAGAGACCGCCACTCAGAGCTCCCTGCTCGAAGGCTCCCATAACGCTAGCGGCGTTGCCACGTTGTATGGCGATTGAGAGCCTCTGCAGCAGAAAAGAGCCAGAGCGACGGTCCAACCCGCGGTCTATCAGGCGACGTCCTATTTTTTGGATAAAGGCAGCTGCCTCCGATGCCCAAACACCCGAAGTCTCAAAAGCTACTGGGATAAAAATATAATCTTTTTCCAGAGCTATGTACTTCGAGTGCTTGTGCTTAGCGGCATTTTCAGCCGCGGAAGCAGCTACCCGGGTCGTCGATGGCAGATGTGATGCTGCATAGGTGCTCACACACGTGGCATCCCATATCAAACATCGGCCCTTCTCCCAGGGCACCAGGGTTAAACCATCTGGGCGTTTGCCATCAGTGCGACTCAGCCCCGGTGGCTCCAAAACGCACGGAATATTGGCCGACACCAATGCCCTGCGAATTATATCATTCAGAGCGTGGTGCCGGGGAAACCTTCCTACACACCTTTGACAGTTCAACCCATGGTAGCCTCTTGGATCAACGACTGCGCCGCAGAAGCAGCGGTGCTCCTCGCAGACATTACAGCCGAGCCTCAAAGCAACCGCAATTCTAAGCGAGTCGTTATCCAGAAGGGTTTCGAGTTGCGGAGACGGCAAGGCATGAAGCCAAGCTCCAGATTCGGGTCTAGCTGAAGCTTTTATTCTAGCCGTGTCAACACCCGTACTGTTTGCGATCAGCTGATCGAGAGCAAACTTAGCCTGAATATCGTCCCAATTACGTTGATGGCACCTGTCACGCCCAACTGGAGCATCTTGGCCAGGACACATGGCAGACCATTCTGCAAAAGCTTCTGTTGCAAAGGGTAGCTGTAACTGATCACCATTAGTGGAGAGAATGTGAGTGACCAACTCCAGCACCCCATGCGATGAGGCCAAAAATGCAGAAAGCTGCACGTCCTGAACACGACGAATGCCCAGTCCACCGTGACGAATAGGCAAAGACGATTGGATCCATTGACTTCCATTGAGATTTATATTCAATATTTCTTCTAAAATAAATTTTAACGTTAGGTCGAAAGAATTTACTTCTGTATTGAAATGCCACACAGGAGACGTTCTTAAAAAATAAGTCAGCTTTGGCATAGAAAAACATTGGCGAAGTAGTGTCATAGCTGTATGAGCAGACAGTTCCTTGAGACGCGTTTTTGCCAACAAGAGAGCCTGTCTCTTCTCTTCGATTACCGCTGGTATGGCCTCTGGAAAGATAGGCGAACCGAGTAAAGTAAGGTTAGTTTTGTTCATTAATCTAATTCCCGGTATTATATCTTCAAATTGTTTAAAAGCATCAGTTGACACAGAAGCATCATTGCAGAAAAACAACTCACATTTGTTTGTGTTAAACTCAAGGCCTAGTTCACCAAATCCAACTATAATCTGTTTCACATCCTCTAGCACGTCGGCCTGGGTACCACCAATAGTGCCATCATCTAAATACCAAACGTTTAATTTGGACTTCAGTGATGTTATTTTTGAATGTATACCGAGACTGAATATAAGTGGGCCCAGAGGATCGCCCTGTTGCGCACCTGACTGTGATAAGAGAGAGGATGTGTCATAAAACAGTTTGCTAGGAGAAGAATAACATTGGTGTAGAAAGGGATAGAGACCTGGAATGTGCTCCTTTACTTTGTTTAAAATGGTATCCCTCTCAATGCTATTGAATGCATTCTTTATGTCCAATTTTATGACTACATCATCTGAATCACCGCGCGATACAGCAAAAGCACGGGTTGCATGTATTGCAGCCTCGCAGCCAAGTGAGGAACCAAAACCCAACTGATGCGGTTGTAAAAAAGAGGACATCTCCTGTCTGACACTCCGACATCCTAATTTTGCCACCAACCGTCTAAAAACACTGCCCACAGCGATTGGTCTAACACCGCCACCTTTTTTTTCCAAAGCACAGAGGGATGCTCCGTAAAGGATAGGACAAACCTCTTTATTTAGCAGACCTTTTAATAGAAAATTGCATAGTTTGGTCAATGTTTCAAGCAGACGGTGACCATTATCCCCAGCGGAGTGGGAAGTGAGCTCCTTCAAGTGCTCGGGCCGCAAACCATCCAATCCAGCAGCCGACCCATTATAAAATGAGTTAAGTGCATCCTGCACATCGGCTACAGAGAATGACAAAAATTCCGAGCTCGAATCTGGTTCCGACGGGAATGTTTGCGGCCGTGAAGGAGAGGGGTGCTTATCTTCTAGAGCTTGTAAGGTATCTACATTGTTAGGGGCCAGAGATGAATCTGATAACAATATCCTGACCGCACCCCTTAGATCATCCTCATGAACTTTGCCCTCTATTACCTTGTTAACAGAACGCCGACTACTAAAAACTGCAACACTCATATCAACCTGGCCTTGGTTACCAGAGCAAACGTTATCTTTAACCTTGGCAGTCAGCGTGCGTTGATCGCTCTTGTCAGGGACTCTTAAAGCAAAAAATGAAAATGTCAATAATGAGATCCAATCGTCAGTACTGTTCTATGGCACTTGACAGTACACCAGCAGCAACACTGCGAGCACCCTTTGGAATGTGTCTAAGGACTCGTGTTTTTCTTTTTAGGTTAGCAATACTTTCCAAACAAAATTTGCCTGTGCCAACGTTTATGGGGTTAGATTGCGAAGACAGTACTACGCTGGGCCCTGCTAAGACAGGCTGAGAATGCGAATGAACATGTTTGTGCATGCGACTTATATGAATATTCTTCTATTCTTCTATTCAAATATTCCTTGCTTTTATGTAAGGTAAGGACTTTAAATTCTTCGGCACAGGGTTCGAAACAGACTTTCAATCGGAAATTATTCAAAGTTACCAAAAGCACCAAATGCTACCTTGTATCGTATATTGATAATATATATTTTCTTTTTCATTTTGAACCAACCAGACTCTCGGTATCTTCTCTGTGCCTCGACATCCATAAAGAAAGCCAAGTTTGCAGTTCGTAGTTTTTTTCCCATAATACCTAATCCAATCTTATTCACACTAAATGTTAGATATCGCCCATTTCGATAGTCGCCTGCCGCGATTTATTCTGCTTGATGTTATTCCCGTATCTAAAGTGTATATTTTCTCGGAAGTCTGTGAAACTTTAATAAGTATGGGGCATGCAATAAAATGTGACACGGAGTGACTCCGCTGCAACATAAGGTCAGTCGCCCGAGGCAGGGTCACATCGTGTCCACCGCTCTGGTTGCTTATTGTTATTGTTATTGTTCAACCTTTATACCTAGCTTTATGATATTATAATACTTTTATTGTGTTGGGAATGTGGAACTGTTGAAACAGGGAATTTAATGAACTAAGGGAATAAACGAAATGTCACTGTGCTGTGCTATCATCGCAGTTGAATCTTTACGGGTGATAAAAGGAACATATTCTAGAGCAGCAATTCATAGCTCTGTACGGTAATGATAATAAATAATCGTGCCAAATAACAGGATATTATTATAAAATTATTTAGCTCTTGTTTTCGGTTGGATAGGACATTGCATGCTTGAATCATCAGATTGTCCGAAAAGTATGATGATTCCGTGCTTCGTTCGGAAGGCACGTTAAGCCGTTGGTCCCGGCCGCAGTAGTGGTCGTTATAACCGCGGCGACAAGCTGGCCCCTTGTCACGTTGGTAATAAAAGCATAAACTCGGCTAAACGTGGGTCCGGCTCTTGAGCTGGTACCTCTGCCTAACCCTTCGGGGAATAAAAGGCGTGAAATTATGTATGTATTTAGCTCTTCAACTGGCAAAGTAAAAATCTATCACGTCCAGAGCTAAAATGAGACTACACTGGCAACAATCATCACGGTGTAAATCGACATAAAATGTGCGATAAGCTGTTTAGTTTTCCATCTTCACTTTACATTGAAGCAAGATAAAGTGCACTTATTCTAATGTTTTAGCTTACTATTGTAATCTTTTACTTGTGAAATTAAAATCAATTAATTATCGACCGTAACTCTATTGGGATGATAAACTCGGAACGAATCCACTTGCACCACAATATATTTAGTGGCCTAATTGTTTCTTCACATTTTAGTGTTTGACAAAGTTTAGTCTCACGGCGGTATGTCGAATCTCTCGCTATTATAAACGTCATTCGCATGTTAAATTGAGCTAGCTATATTTAAATAGACCAAGTTTTCCAAGCCGAAAAGTTTAAACCGGTGCATAAACCGTAGTATATTAGTTAACATCTAAAAAGTATCCCCACTTCATCAATCACTTTATAGACATTTATAAGCGAATTTCGTATTTCTGCGTCATGCTCCATCTCTTTTCAATATCGATGCACTTTCTAACGAAACTATAATGTAAAGGTTTTCTCATTGTAAAGGTTGTTACAGCGTAACGGTGATCGGTCCTCGGGCCATAGTTTACTGGGGCCAATTCGCGTTGGCCCATTGTTCTTTAATGCGATCCTCACATCTGACCTTTAGCTTGGGTAAAAGCTTATGACGACCTTACTTGTTTTAAAGGGCCGTCATCTGTGAAAATCGATCTTCAAATCAGATTGCACTTTTTCTTAGAAAAGGGTGCGCTCCGCGGTTTCGCCTGCGAATTTTAAATCGAAATCTTATTTGCCCGTTTCCGTGATAGTATCGGGATCTAATCTTAACCTACCAATGTAACACACAGACAGTGAGAGTTAATTTCGTAATTTTGGGATTATGGCCTCTTCGTAGAATGTATGTCTCTCTATGATTTTAAGTTTTAGACTACAAATTTTGTGTTTTTGTAAAGGCTATTTTACTTGTTGTATCAATATCAATGTTCTGTTTGATTACGAACTGACCACCAGCGGCCTTTCTTTTTAGACACGGTCCGTCAATATTACTCAGAATATCTTCTGGGAAATCTTGGTACAGATCCGTGAACAGGCTTGACGCATAGATTACGCGTCATTTGGTATGGGGCAATGGTTTTGGTACCGGTTTTGAATTGTGTTTACTACCGTCCGTCCTTATGAATGATCGTAAAAAATGACATAGTCACCAGTATTAAGTTTCATTGTTGTTTTTTTTTTGTGGTGGGCAGCAGAAACTTTCTTTGCGTCGTGGTATAATAACTTTGATCCCTTTGCCTACCACCAAGACCAACCAAGTTAACAAACTTGTTAACGTACAAAAGGTAGAGAAACATTCAAAAATTTGGCTTCTTCCCCATTCGCCTGAAATTATTCGCCCGAAATATTAAATTTACCCATTCGCCCGAATTTTAATAAAAAGTGTTCCCCATTCGCCTGATCGTATCTCATGAAACAAAGAGTATTAAGAACAGAATAAACAGTCAATTCGTTTTTTTTTAATAAAGTTATATTGAGATTATTTCATAGACATTGCAATCAACGGTTATCTGCAGTAAGACATGCTATTAGTTTTACATAATCAAATTCCGCTCATGATCTGTCTGAAGTTCAATTTAACCATTGTATTCGATGTTTTTTAGTATTTTCAGCGATGATGAGGTCAGGGGCCTTAATTTTTACTTTATATTTTTACTAGTCGACCCGGCGAACTTCGTACCGCCTAAACTTTTACTATCTTGTGCATACTTATAAACCTTCCTCTTGAATCACTCTACCTATTAAAAAACCGCATCAAAATTAATAAGATATAAGCATACATAGGGACAAACGCGAGAAGCGACTTTGATTTATACTATGTATTGATTGATACAGCGCCAGCTTGTGTCATCGACAGCTACTTTTTCGGTGCGTGGTATTTGCGGCTCATGTTAGGTAAGTACGTACTTAGTTTACCATTTGTCAATGGTGTCTACTGGACGATTTTTTTTTATCTCAAGTTTTATAATTGGTATTCTAGTTTCAATTTATTCTGAAAAAGGTCACAAACCTGGAGGAATAATGTAGGTACGTAATAATAATAATAATTCGTAATTTTTAATGTAACATGATCAGCAATATTTTATATTTTTAGATGACAATAAGATAAAGATTCAGGTTGTCAAACATACGGCGAAAATTACGCTTAAAGTATTAGCGCTTAAATATCATTTACGCGTTTGATAAATTAAATTATAAGCCCTAAACTAGGAACAGAATCTTGGAAGTTATAAAGAATTTGAAGCATCTGTTTCCTACGTGTAAATCGTTGTATTTTGTGACCTGTAACGGTGCTATTTATTCATGAAATAAATTCAGGCGAATGGGGAGCCCTTTTTATTAAAATTCGGGCGAATGGGTAAATTTAATATTTCGGGCGAATATTTTCAGGCGAATGGGGAAGAAGCCAAAAATTTCATTTTTTGTACTATGTGTTCGATATTTTATAACTAAATGTATTTTGCTAGAACTTCTATAGTTGGTTCATGGTGGAATTAAAGTAGTTTTCGGCATTATTGCCAAAGGTCTCCGTTTTAATATTTTAATGAGATTTTAAAACAAGATTAAATTGGTTTTCGACCCGGTTACCCGCCGTTAAATTCCAATGAAATCAAACAATTAGAGCACAGGCGTCAATCAGGAATATCCATAAGATTGTTATGAGATTACTAAACTATGAGATAAAGCAGGCATTCCTCGAGGTCGTCCGTCGTGAGTCACAAACAAGTCATCATTACAAAATGATCAGGGGTGAAACGGACATAGCTTCTAGTGAGTCATCAAGTTTTTTCTTTAACTACATTTTACGCCTTTTTGTTATTTAAACAAACGTCTCATACTTAACATAATAAGAGATAGGTGTAAACTCTGAATTCTTTATTTTTTATTTTTTTTTATTTGATTTTTTAAAGAATATCAGTTTTTTTAAGAATATGATTAAGAAAATACCTAAGCACTATGACTCTAGATAAAAATTACTTTGATACTTTAGGATTACACAGGACAGGTTACTTCACTCTTTTATTCTTTAAATATTTTATTCTTTTTGGCAAAACATTGAATTACTTTACAAAGTTTTTGGTTTTATGGTAAGTCTAAGTATGATTTTAACAAACATCTGTTTAATTTATTAAAATCTGATTTTTATAAAGTCAGAAGATTTTTTTAGAAGTATGTATTGTACAACATATTTTTACAAATAAAAAATTACAAACAGAAAAGTAAAAATTTAAAGTAAGTAAAACTAAAAACTTTTGTATAAATCAGTGTTTTGCTAAATCAGTGGTTACATAACCTGTCCTGTGTAATCCAAAAGTATTGAAGTTATTTTTTTAAATCTAGAGTGGTGCTCCTTTAGGCTTGTAAGTGCCCTTGTACATGCCATCATTAAAAAAGAGATATTAAAATATTAGATTCCCTTGATAAAAGAGTAGGGTTCTCTAAAATAGTTGTGTTTTTTAAAAACAGCTGATTACAGGTAGTATCTTAATAAGTGCAGGGAGATAGTTATCTTATCCCTCATCTTAAATTGCTTATCTTTTAGACATCCTGAACCTGAAATAAATTGTTCTTGTTAAGTAATTTGATATCTTCACAAATACCTACCTCTCATTGACTTAGTGGAACCTAGTGGAACCACAGTGGATCATCAGTGGGAATTCAGGGAACCAACTCTGAGGATGAAGTTTAAATTTCAATCAGCCTCTCTAGATTACTGTTGACTATTTTTGTTCTCAAGGTAGGTACTCAGGTAGATATTTATATTTAATAATGTTCTATTCTACTGGCAAGTGGCTACGTATAAAAAATTATGTTGATAAAATATAATTGAAAAAATGTGCAATCCTAATGGAATAAAGCTAGAACACAAATGTCCTCACTTTTACAACTAACATTTTATGAGAGAGGGCATTTAACACATTTACAAAAATAGGGCTGCGAATAATGAACAACGAGCAGCGGCGGAGCCCCGACCCCGAGTCCGCGCACCACCAACCCTCCCGACTACCGAAAACTAAACCCAGCTCGCGGGTGGGTGTGTGCGTTTGCAAAAAACATGATAGAATACCCAAACCGCTTATCACTAGGATATAGCAACTGCCTACTACGATATTTATATAAGAAGACAGAGGGTTTCATTCATACTTACCCTCAGAAGTGCAGATTTTGATAATATTGATGTTAAATTATTGATTCATCACACACATGTGAACACAAACAATACCGACTAATTCACTTAACTTAGTTATTATGAAGCACGAAGTACAGTTAATAATTACACTAATATTATTTTAGTTAAAACTAATTCTAGTTCACATAAAATCAAAGATTTCG
Organism: Euspilapteryx auroguttella; assembly: GCA_951802225.1. Lineage (NCBI taxonomy): Eukaryota > Metazoa > Arthropoda > Insecta > Lepidoptera > Gracillariidae > Euspilapteryx > Euspilapteryx auroguttella. The sequence goes on along the minus strand of OX637658.1, from coordinate 7,548,844 downwards.
TATAGTTTATTTTATAATTTCTTCCGCGAAATACAACGTAGAAACGTGCGGCTTCTATGACTTCGCGAAATAAACTGAACTGAACTGACAAGTTTGAGAATGAATGAAATGAACTGAATTATCGATTGACTGACAAAGAATGAACTTAGTTTGTACCTGATACATTGAATTGGTAAGTAGCGACATCTAACTTTCAGTAGCATAACTAAAAATTTTTGCTTACGGCAACATTTTTATAGATTTGATTTGCTAGGTTGCCGATACTGTAAGTAGGTAGGTACTTCTTTGATATGTGTTGTGTAGCTAACTTCATTTCGTTCGTTCATTGATGTAACTCATCCTCTAGTTCGTAGTATCTCTAGTTGGTCTGTGCTAGTTCGTTCGTTGATTGTCAATTAGAAAACATGTCATTTTGTTTCACGTCAAAAATGGAGGAGGAACGTCTTTTCGATGAAAGAGTTTCTATCCGAGAATCTGCTCGTCCTCTCAAAAAGTACGGCAGCACCTGCAACCACATGAAGAGAAACGAGGAATACATCAAGCACGTTATGGCGAAAGGCGATACACTGCAAGGGATAGCGTTAAAATATGGTGTAACAGTGAGTGTGTTTACTAAATAAAATTCTATTATCTTGTTTATATGGCCCGAAACTCGCTGTTCAGTGATGATTTATTGTATCCTGTGTATTGCAGATGGAGAAGATAAGGCGAGCAAACCGATTATTTGCGTCAGACAGTTTGTTTTTGAGGGAGTACCTATTGATTCCTGTGACCAAAGACTCCCCATTCTATGAGAGTGGTGAGAGGGTGACGGAGCCCGCGGCACCCAGTCACCGTGCTTCCATCGCAGGCATGCCCAGTGGGCCCTTCTCCGGGGGAGGATTCTCACCCGGCAGCCCAGACGAGAAGAAAAGTTTTGATGATTTTCTAAACAGAGTTGATTCTTCGCTAGCTGTCATCAAGAAACATGTGGAGAAGTCAAAGGAAAATAGCGAGTGAGTATTCATAAGTTTAAATTATTACATTTTATTCTTATATCATTTGGTCCATGAGTTTGACCCCCATTAAAATATGCTATCTTAATATTGTTTTTCCCTTGTCAATCTTGAGTTAATTATGTTTAATTTGTGGTGTTTGGATAATGTGGTCTGTAAGTGTTACATCTTTATCATTTTGTTGTGTAAAGTGAACCTCTGTAAGATGAACAAAATGTTTCCCACTTTGCCTGACCAAAGTAGCCTATAAGTTACAATGAGAAGAATTATTATTAGCTTGGAACAAACTTGTGCTCTATTACAAGCTAAGCATTATTTATGTGCTAAGTTTTAATTTAATGTAGAAAACAAAATTATTCATGTCATGAATGGGTTGGTGGGCAAACAATGCTCATGATTGATAAGAATATATGCTACCTATTAAATTGCACCTCCAATAAAAAAGTCTCACTAATAATTTCCCACAGTTATTAGAAATATTAATTCTTAAGAGGATAAAGGTCATCATTGATGATGATGATGATTGCTTCATATAGCCCCTCATCAGGGGCAAAGGGCTTGAAATGATGTCTCCTTTTTATATTGTCTTGGGCTGTTGGGGATGGATGAGAGTCATTAGGGTTCTGAAAATTTTTAATTCACACATTAAGTGATGATCTAAGAGAGTGGAAGAGTCAAAAGGAGTTATCAATGTTTGATAACTAACTGCTTATTTGATGTGGGATGTTTGTGTTTACATTACAGTCACTATCATGCTTTACTAAATTTCTATACAGAGATAGTTAATTTCATAATAATAGTATTGAAAATAATTGTGTAAAGTATTGTATTGCATAGACACATACAAATACAACAAAACCCAGGAAACTAACCACCTCCCATACCGGGAATAGAACTTGGATGTCCGATTTTACATTCAACGTCACTGCCAACTGAACCACCTCACTAGAAGTTTAATTGCAATTCCAGTTTTTATATAACTTTATTTCCTCCATATAAATTTATTATACTCAAAATTCCTCTTAAAAAACATAGTTATAATTTTTTTCTCAGTAAACTGCTAAATGCATTAAGTTCCTTGTTAAACCCACACACCAATTACGAGTATCGTGTTATCCTTTTATCACAATTATGTCTAGCTCTCGCTCTATAACAAGATAATTGAAGTCTGAACTAGATACTTCTATTCTAGCTGAATGAACTCGGCTAGCAAATTGTTAGATTTCTATTAAATTTGATTACATCATAGCCCTTCTCCCCGCAAAATGTTTCCAATTAAGTTACATACTTGCAGATGCTTTTGTCTTAATAATTTTAAAATTATTAGCCGTTTGATGGGTTCCCTAAACCACCACGCCTCTCACGGTATAGGATACAACTTAATTAACTAAAAGGTACCAACTAAGTTGTCGTAATTGACTTACAATAAGAGAGATACCTTGTATCCTATCTTATATTGAATAAATCATCTTTCATTTAAAAAAAAATCAAAAACCCAAACCGATTTTAAGTCCAGCTGAAATGATATTGCTTTCATGCAATAGCTCTAAAATTATATACAGTATTGTGTTATTTTGTGTTTATACTATGTTGACGTTTACTTTATGCTTTGAAATTTTGTTTTCCAGTTGTGTACATAAAATTTTTATGGAATAAATAAATCTAAAAAATATTTTAATACATAATGCTGTAACCAAAAACAGGCCAGTTTAGGCAGTGCGTCGTTTGTTATGTAGTAAATAACAAACGAAAAAGTACTTATTGATCAATTTCTTTTAATGGGTATTTTAAGTTTGAGTTTTCTGTCAGTATTAGTAGTAATCAATTTCAGGAGTGATTTAATCACTACTATACCCTCACAAATTTTGCTCTTAAAAAAACAGATGTTCCATTACATTGATTCTATTTTCTCTACTAAAAAGCTAAATGACAGGACATCTAATTTTTGTGGAACAGTATTAATAGAGGAATCAAGTTATAATTTGGAGTACCTAACTGAAAAAGTAACCAGCTGAAACAGTGACCTGTGAAAGTGTTTGTTCTGTGCGGTCTCGTGACTGTCACGGAACTTACCAAGGCCGTGGCAGCCGTTACGGTAACACTTTCAACGAATAACATTTGTTAAAAGTGACGTCAGAGAGAAGGTAAATCACTACGGTGACGTAATAAGGGACTTAATTTTTACCCTTATAAGTAAACTTTTTTTTTATCCTATGGTTGCAAATGATGTAAAAATTAAAAACAAAGTAATTTTATTAGGATTTTGTACGAAAGTATTGTTGTAATTTTAATACTTTTCCCTCCATTATGATTAAGAGGAATAGCATAGCTAAAGTAGCGCCACCCGCGAAAAAATGTATTATCTTCTAAAGCAAATATAAAAAATGCGAAACAGTATTACACTAGATAATGCAGCCTAGTATTTTAGGGCACTGTTGTATAGCAATTAGGTTAAAAATCAAAGAAAGCTACTTATTGTAGCCAAAAGTGGCCGGTTTTAGCAACAATCAGTAGCTTTCTCTGGTATTTAACCTAAAAGCTTTACAACAGTGAACTTTTGCGGGAGGCGCTACTTTAGCTGTGCTATGCCTCTTAAGTAAAATGAATCGAAATATAACATTGAACTTTGTGAACTTGTAAATTGTGACTTTAAACCTCAAGGAGCTACTGGACTGATAGCGTTTCTGTTATCTACAATGTTTACTATATCATCGTTGTAAAGCAAATATACTTTGTGCTGTCGATTTCCCGCTCTGCTTGGTATAACAATCAAAACTTACTAATACTTGCAATAAATTACGATGTAAATGGCGAGAAGGTCGCTCTGAACGATTGGTGAAACTTCTCATCTTTAAGTTAACAACTCTCAGGTACATCACAAGACACATACTATGGGGTGGCCCATACAGTTGCTTACTTCGTCATGTCTCCGCAAGGGTTGAAAGTACTGAGATGAGTGGCAGGGAAGGGCTTTTGCCCAGCAGTGGGATATATAAATTGTTCTTATAATAACAATAATTACTTTTTTACAAAAAAGAAACCCGCCTTCAATAAACTCACACATACATCAACTGAGCACTTCCTCTTTTTCGAAGTCGGTTAAAATGGGAACTTTAACCTTCTCCTGCATGTAACAAATACTTATCTGAAAACCGCATCTAGATCGGTTCAGCCAAACGCGAGATAATCGCGGACAAACAAACATACCTACATACAAACATACAGGTCAAACTGTTAACCTCCTTTTTTGAAGTCGGTTAAAAACTAGCAAATAACATGGTAGGTAGCTCTTGTTGAAATAGTAAAAAAGTTGGCTGTTTGTTTAGAATTTACTAAATAGTTATCAAAAAACATTTTAGCAAAATAATTTATTATGAATGGTAATTAAATAATTAATTTAAAACACTGTGGGGAATTGGAATTAGCTACACCAGTTTTAATTACTTTTTCTAATTGATTAACTAATGCCTACCAAGTGACATTTTTGACACACAATTGTATAAATTCTTTACAATTTCTAGCTGAGACGGTGAACTTCGCACCGTCTAGCATTCAGCATTTAAAAAAATATTCTTAAGCCTATGACATCCGGATAGTGTAGCTTCCTAACAGTAACAAAAAAACATATCGGTTCAGTACTTTTGGATACTAATTAATTCAAACGAAAATAAACACAATCAAATTTTTCTCTTTATAATTATATGGTAAAGTATATATTATAGTTAGTATAGATAATTAGAATTAGAATAGCCTTTCGTTTCTAAACCGTCTCAATTGCTTTCTTTATTTTCTTTTTCTTTAAATTGGTTTAGTGTGTCAATAGACAGAGGCCTCCTCTTTACATCTTCTTCAAGTTTTCTATGTAATCAAGGTAATATTTTGTTGTAAGAGGGTAATTGTCATACTCCCCCGCAGTGACAAACTGTATTGGGAGAGGACGTATAGATAATTACAGGGAATTAATTAATTGATAGTTTTAGAATAGATGCAGACTTACACCTAAACGTTTCCATTTTTACCTTTGTTTTAAGAGTTTTTAAAGTTTTTGTATTTAAGTCAATGTAAACTGTCAACACCCATTGTTCAGTTTACGTTGAATCCATTCTGAACAATTTGCTTCACCCGCTTTAGTGTTTCAGTGATGTTATTTTTTTGCGCTTATTTTTATTCACTCTTTTATTAATGTTGTGTTGAAGAGTTAGAGAGCAGCACCCACCATACCAATATACTAACTTTCTTATAAATTGTAACCTTTGATGTTCGCCAAGATCATGTAAATTGTATTTCCAGATTGCCTTGAATTTCGCACGTAAATCAACATTTATGATCTTATCTCAAAATAAACAAATGCATGTATTTTAGGGTTTATAAAAATGAATGCCAGAGTTTTTTAGGCAAATAACAGCCGGCACGATATGATTTTGTGAGTTAGTCAGTTTTGTGATGCTATATACCGAGACAAATCGTCACAAATATTACATGAGGATGTAATGGAGTAGGTAATGTAATTTGTAAGCTGCTCTAATATAGATACATAAAATATTTTATTTCGGTACGCAATACACACACACATAATTCAATTAAATTAACAATAAAATTACAATATTTTATACAATTATATTGAACAAATTTACAAACGGTGTAAGGCACAGTGGCGCATATCACAATCGAAATAGGTTCCGACTCAGCATATTGTGTCAAAAATCTGTGGCGCTGGTATTCTGCCGGTACCTTCTGAGAGAGGAATAGAGATATACCTCTAGATACTTATTGAATCCCATTTTATCCTTGCGGTCAGTGACTCAGTGCTAGGGGTCATTTTATTATCTGTTGCCCGCTCGTTACTGTTACACAACTTGAAATGTACTTTATGACAAATGATAATGTTGTGGAATGTTTTAAACTTGTTTAAACACTTTGATATGAAACACCTAGACAAATTTAGAGGTAGGATATTAATCATCGACTGATATTTATTTGCGCTCACAACACATACAATAATAAGTTACATTACAAACAATAAATCGAATAGAGGTAGGTATTTACATTAGATACATCTAACTTATTTTTAAAATTATTAACTTAACCAAACTAAAAATCTTTGTAATTTGTTTTGGTGGTTCCTAACACTAGGTATAAGAACAGTGATGTATGTCATAAAATGCCAATGAATAATTTTTAGGCTTTTGTGGTCATAAAAGGAACCCTTATCTTTTCGCTTACTCATTGTTGAATACCTATATCTACTTTTAACGCACCAAGCCATTCGCTCAATTCAAGCTATTTCTAAGAGCACAATCTTTTATGAAATTGACTCCAACTCTTCATTAGTACAGTGTCTATTACTTAGGCATTGATGCCACAGTTTAAAAATTGCACACATTATGTTCCACGTTAATAAGGATGAAAACAGGCGAAGTAGTTATTCTCGTGTTAAATAATTTGTCGTTATCTTTACATTATTTACGTTCTTAGTGCTGATTTATTTTGTCCTCTCGCAATGCGGTATTCTGATTCATAATGTTAATTTATCTTACTGTAATATAATTGCACTATTTTAAACACTTTTGCTGCACGACTTTTCAAAATGTCTTCTGTACTCTTCATTCTGTGTTCAATTTGTATTGAAAATATTTACGAGTATTTACGAGTCTAAATTGATATACGTCAAATAACTAAAATGCTCGTAACTTTTTATGAACAAAGGTTAACATTTAAAATAAGGTTTACTTTAACCAATTCCAGTTTCGTGAAAGACATCGAAGATGGCTTCGTGCGTCACCGGCCGACGGCTCGGCTCCGCCAGTCAGCCTCCATGGGAGCGTCGACGTCGTACAACGAGGTCGTACCGCCGCCATTGCCGCCGCCGACCGCTACCGCCCTCACTCAGGGTCGGCGAGTCAACACCTCGCTGCAGCGGCTGGAGAGGGCGCACGATGATCTGTTCCAGTTGTAGCGGCCGAAGCAGCGCAGGTAACTATATAAGACCTTTAAAACATAGCCATAAGAATTGCTAAACTTAAGTGGCAATGGGCAACTGTCGTAAAAGGCGACTAAGAAGGGACCCAGGGCCTAGAGAAGAACGATGGAACGTGGCTATCCCGTTTCCGTCGTTAAAGCGTTGGACGAGCTAACCACGTTCCGGGGGGACAACGACCATGTCCCCCCGAGATGAGGCTAAACAGGCTAGTGCTGGAGGGGAAGGGGGTTACGGTGTTGTAGTTTCCAAGCCTTTCTGTGGCCGACTCTTACTTGCGAACCCCACGTAACCCGGTGGCTCCCTCCGGGGTCGCAGAGTACTCGTTAGGAGTTTCCCCGCCTTAAAATTAAGGCAAGTTGATCATACATGGTGGTCAAACAACCTGTTAAAATTTGCGTCAGTCAATAAAAAGGCTGAGAGGAGCGCAAGACTGATTTTCGGATATTGTGGTGAGCTCTGGGGAAAGCCTATAACCAGCAGTGAATGTCTTTCGGTTGAGATGATGATCACACACACCTTTTGACTAACTGCTCCGTGGCTCAGTTGGCATTTATGTAGACTGAGACGCGGGTGCACCGGATTCGATTTCCGGGGCGGGGCGAACATTGTTATGATGAATATCGATGTTTGTTTCCCGGTCTGGGTGTAATGTTCTCTGTATATGTTTCGGGCACCCTAGATACAGGTTCTTCCTAGTTGGGGGCTTTGTGTGCGAGTGTTATTATGCAATCTTGGTTATGTTTTGTTTTTACGCTGAATTACCTACCAAACAAAATTCATCAGTTGTAAGAAAGTAATAATATAAAATAATTATTCATAGTTTTATTATTTTATACTTAAACTAGAGGCTGCCCCGCGGTTTTTCCCGCGCAGATTTCTCATGAACACAAAAATCCCGTTTTTTCCCGTTCCCGTGGGAATTTCGGGAAATCCCTTCTTAGTGCTCACCTACACTCCCCAAGGAACCCACGTGCCAATTTTCAGCCTTCTACACCCAGTAGTTTCAGCTCTGCGTTGTCTGTCAGTCAGTCAGTAACGGAAGAGTTTTATATATATTGATTGTGTAACATATAAGATAATTGCTTATGGGAAAGAGCACCTGATACTTGTAATATCGGCCTGCGGTTATCACCGACCGCTAGTGCACAATATCGATTCCTTTCGCTGCGTATTGTATATTGCTTATACTAACAACTATCCCTGCCAAGAGTTTATCCTGCCTTGTAATGTTTCATTCAAATCCAATTACAAAGCATACCGAGATATTTTGGAGGTTAAACAATTAATAATAATAACACATCAAACTCAGAGCTTCTTAACTAAAAATAACCTGTGTCTAGGGTGCCCGAAACATATACAGACACAAACATTACACCCAGACCGGAAACAAACATCGATATTCATTATAACAATTTTCGCCCCGCCGGGAAATCGAACCGTGCACACGCATCTCAGTCCACATCACTGCCAACTGAGCTACGGAGCAGTCAATTTAACTTGAATTGTTTATTCAAGATTTTCTAACTGACTTTACCTTATAATCATTTATGTTTTTTATTTGCAGATACGCGCGGTTTCGCTAAGCCTGGCACGACTCTATGACGTCACAAAGTTATTTTCATGGAGAAAATAAGAGCGGGTCTTTTTATATACTTATTGGTGAGTTCACGAAAAGTGATATTAGCAATATATAAGGAAATACTGTATATAAAAATATATAATGCAGACTAGAACAATGTATATCTAGGCTAGTAAGACTCTTATCGTGCAAGGTTTCAAGGAAAAAAAAATCTGTTCTGTTTAAAATTTTACCATTTTCAACCCTTATACTGAATGTTATTTGTATGAAGTAGTATCATGTTTATGTAGAGACAAACTGCACTACTTGACCGGTAAAAAGTTAAAGCCCGTTAAGATTTTGACATATGTTTCTTGTTAAACATGTTTCTTGGAAACAACTTTCCGTTTAGTATGGAGAGCTGAGTCACTGACGCGATCGAAGACATCGATGACCGAATCAATTACCGATTTGTCAGAAATATCCTCTGCAAACAACTTTCAATGTATAAGCCTCGCACACAAATAAAAGAAATATAAAACCATGACAGACATCATGCTGTCTCGTTCAAACATATCCATTCTGAGCGAGGACGCATGAGGCTGTCATCGTTTTATTATTTTTTCCTTTATGTGCCGTTCGTTTAAATTTATCTTTTGAATAATGTGAGTCAAATGCTATAGTAACATTGTATGGTGTACAGAAATATAGTTATTGTATGGTATGTTTTATGTACTTGAAAAGTAAAGCACCTTAAATCGATAGATTACTAAAATGTAGTTTTTACAAGTATATACAAGTAATAATTGCGAATAAGACAAATATACCATTGTGAGTAAATAAAAAAACAAAATTCTACATGTATGTTCAAATAATTTAATGAGACTAACTACTGTATAATAATTAATGTAAACTTACGTCTTAACTAGCGCCACTTTCGATAAATAATTAATATCTTATAAACCATGGCCGAAATCAAAAATATACATCTTTGACTCCCTAGATAATCTTGCTTAGAATTTTGAAAGAAATTAAGTATATATCGAAGTGGCGCTAGTATCGCACCCGTTCGCCCATTAACAGAAATAATAACAATTTAAATGGTCTCTCAAATCATGCCGCAAGTAAGAGTAAATGCAAGGCGAAGTACTACCGATGGTGGCAACCTCATTTAAAAAAATCAAGAAGTTATTTTTACAAATGTTGCTTCCACAAAAGCTAACGCTACGAGAATTTCTTTTTTTTTTTAAATATATTAAAATGTAGAAACTTATGGATGGAAAATGCAATTGATTTAAGACACAGGTGGCCGTTTTTGTGAATATTCAATTGCTCTGTCGGTTCTATTTCGTCTTAAAATCAGTTTAAAATGATAAGATTATCGTTGGTTTACAATGTCCCTTTGTGCAAATATGTGTATCACGCGCAAGTATGGATTCTTTTGTAAATAAGGGGTTATTCGTTTCTTATATAGAGATTAATAAGTATAAATCTACGAATAGTAATACTCTAGAAGCATAACTGGACCAATAAAATGTGCGCACGGAAAAAGTTCACGCGGTGGGCGGGGCTCAAAATACGGACAGAATGCCGTGTCAGTTCCCAGTGGCACCTTGAGTCGTGTGGCTGCCGCGTAGGGAGCTTATTACAGTGTTTTTGTGTATTTCTGACCGTGTTTTGACTTTACTAATATGCATTCGTGCATTGGAAAGTGTTTTAGAAGCCATACAGACAAGAAAAATACTAAAATCACCTCTCTTAATGTAAGTTAATAAACATTTTGAAAAGTCCCACTTGACTGCCATCTTGTAGCGAGCTTCCCTGTAAGTAAGTTAATAAACATCACAACAAGTCACACTTGCCTGCCATCTAGTAGCGAACATTATGTACCAGCCAAGTACGAAGGATCTAGCTCGCCGCCATGTTGACAGTCGCGTGCGAAGCGGCCAATAGCGTGCAAGCTTTGTCTGTGCGAATGTGTGAGAGAACGAGAGAACCATAATTGAAGCGGTATTGAGTTACGCTTTTTGAGTATTATTACTCGTGGGTATAAATGTTTGGTAAAATCTTATATGGTATGTGTGAGTTTGAAATTGATTAAGATTTCAGTGCCTTGTGTCTAGTTAAAAGCTTCCCTTATTTAATATGTACTGTAGGTAGACTGTGAAATCTGAAAATAATGTTGTTTTTTTTTAATATAATAGGTATATCTTTATCACAAGTTAATGCTATGCAGATGCTAGTTATAATAATTATGTACATATACAGAAGTATCTTTATTTCTGTAAAAAAAACAAGGTTCAGCGCAATCCTAACAACGTGCCCTAAGCAACTTGGGTCGAAATCTCAAAACAGAAAATCAGCTGTCCCGTACTTTTACCCAGTCAGCTGATCGAACAAATGTCGGGGAAAGCAATTTTTTTTAGATTTTAACCCATTGGAAAAGTTGATTGGTGACCCATTTAATGTATTACCGACTTTTCTAAACATTCAGTTATTATATATTTGTTGCTTGTTAAATATATAAGTAAAAGGAAAGTGAAGAATAGTCGCCCGCCAGTTAGCAATATGCAAACACTTTCTATTAATCTGTATGCACCAGAGCAAACAAAAATATAATCAGCAAAATTAAAAAATAAATAAAAACCAGGCATTGTATATTGTATGTACTAGAGGCTGCCCCGCGGTATCACCCGCGCATTATCTCTTAAACACAAAAATCCTGTTTTCGCCCGTTCCCGTGGGAATTTCGGGAAATCCTTTCTTAGTGCTCACCTACACTCCCTAAGGAACCCACATGCAAAATTTCAGCCCGCTATGCCCAGTGGTTTCGGCTCTGCGTTGTCTGTCAGTCAGTCAGTCAGTAACGGAAGAGTTTTATATATATTGATAGTGTACAGACAAAGTGTACGTATATACCCATGTCAAAATGTTTTAAATATTTTTTTTCAATAACTTGTAGTAGGTACCTAATATTTTATATATTGTTTCCTATAGTCAGAATAATTTTGTGTAATTTTGTTGCGTGTAGCAATACCTTGGTTTATGTTTTGACGCTGAATAGTTTTATTTAATGCTAGTTAAGCTTTAATATAATAAATATTTTATTACTGTTCATGATATAGTTTTTAGTAAAACAAAACCCTAAGCATTTTAACGCTAAAGGAAAACTAACGAAACCAGTGCGAGCTGCAAGTTTCAAATTTCAGAATGGCGGTCAATAAAATTTTTGGGAAATTTAAAAAAAAAATTATTAAGAGGCATAGCACAGCTAAAACCCGCTAAAAAATTTAATATCTCCTAAACCAGGGCCAAAATCAAAACTAAAGCGGCCAATATAGTTTCACAAAGGTTTTTTTCTTTGATTTTGAACCTAAAAGCTACACAACAGAGCCTTAAAAATTCTAAGCAAGATAATCTAGGAAGTCAAAGGCGTATATTTTTAATTTCGTCCGTGAATAAGAAGATATCAATAATTATCGAAGTGGCGCTAGTTTCGCACCTTTTCGCCCCTTAAGTAGTTAACATGAAGCAAATGTGTAACAATTTTGTTTGCCAGCCGACCTGTAGCTAGGTAAAACTTTTGTTAAACCTGCATATAGCATATATGTAGTCCATTTTTCACTTACAGCAAGCAGCTCCGATACATCTTGGCTAATAGGACGGAAATAGTTTTCTTCTTGTTACGGCGGTTGCTAAGTCAGGTTAACGAGTATACAAACGAGCTGTTGGCGTAATGCCAGAGCGGTATTAGGATACTTGTTACGGTAGCCAGCGCTAGCCTAAGATATATATTTGTTTTAACATTTCTTATATGATCTTGGTTATTGTTTTACCTAATTAAAAGTCATGCTAAAACAGGGCTAAGGCGATTATCACATTGCCACGCAACACGCAGCGTGGCGCGTGAATGCGTATTCTAACGTTGATTTATTTAATTTTTTTTATTTATTTATTTAAAGTAAGTACCTCCATTTGTATAGAAACACGCGCAGTCCAACACACAGAAAATGCATCCACGTGCGCACGCGTAGGTGCGTCGAAACGCAACATGCAGCGTGGTGCGTGGCAATGTGAAAACCGCCTAAAAGCTAAGGCTTCGTTTATGATAAGAGGGGCCCTGGGATCGGAGGCGGCATTGGCGCATGTCAGTTCTCTCAAGAAAGGGAATACAGTACATCTAAAATATATAGAATGTTAGTTATTCATTAAATTATTACCTTTAATCTGCAATGTATGGTAGGTATGTACTTCAACAACGATACAATACAATATACGAGGCTAAAGAATTAAACAAACGTACCAAGAGAGATCGCTTACTTTAAGTATCTTTTTGCACAGAACTACCTTACTCGAATGCCCTTGGTCTTTATATAGGGCGGAAAGTTTAGGAAGTTTTGCAACCCTTTTGAAGCTTCCTATCCAAGTTTACCCAAACGGACCGCAACATTTCTATTTTTATGTTAATAAGTACAGTGGCGGTCTAGGTCGGCGTAACACTTCCGCTTTTTCTGTATTCCAAAATAGCTCTTGTTCTTTGGTAATACAGTCTAGGGCGCACGAGACCATAGACAAATCTGTTACGCCGTCCTAGACCGCCACTGTACTAACTTAAAAAAATCAAAAATAAGATGGATATAACGGAATTTGGTATGCCACTGTACACTCTTTTTAATATACATAATCTGTCATTCTTTCCGATAGGTATCTAGATAAGGTAGGTATCCTATATGGGATGAGGCGAGATGGTTAACAGAACACTTTAAGAAGACAGGCGTCAGCATAACCAACTGTGGAAGTTAAAAACAAAGAAACAGTTCATTAAATAGCTCAGTGCAGCGTTGGTAGAGAAAACAAATAATTTTCCAGCGCAAGAAATGCCTAGTTTAGCAAAAATAGGCGTGGAACTTTCTTGGCCTTCGTTCTGTTAAATGGACAAAAGTCTGAGTCTACGAACTGTACAACAAATATAAAAAGGTCAGTAACTCAAAATTTGGAACTACCTACTATACTAAACTAAATGCATTAACAACAACCTACTGGTCTGAAAAGAACGTTAGTAAAAATTGAAGCGCACTTATGTTTCAGGAAAACCCTAACTTACTTTTTAACTGTTTACTAGGTGATACGGCGCGAACTTTGTACCAATTCATATTTTATTTATTTTGTATTTGTATGTATGTGTATCTATGTTCATCAAAGATAAAGTAGGATACTAAGTTTCTTTCAAAACGGTCCAGCAGTTTCGTAGCGTATTCGATTCAAACAAACAAATGTTTCCTCTACATAATATTATAGTGTAGAAGTGTAGAGATATTTTTCTCTACTAAAATCGATAGTCACTTTACTGCAAAGCCAATGTCAATTTTCTTAAAATAATTAATTGTAATGGGCGGCCTTATAGCTAAGAGCGATTTCTACCAGGCAACCGATTCAATGCAGTTGAATCGCAGCCCACAAAACTGTCGGACCTCGTAACGAGCTAAAGTTTGGGACAAATTTATTATAGCGAGAAGAGTTCCGCCGCGGACCGCGAAAATCGTTATTCCAAGGAAATTGCAGCGCGACCAAAGAAGCGAGAGATTGTGCCCGCGGTAAATACAACATCGGCTCTTAGGGTTGTCGGTTACTTACTGGACCAAAAATCTAAACATAACGAAATATACATAGACGATATTTATATTTTTATTTTCTACTAGCCGCGCCGTACAATTTTATATAGAAAAAAATAATTGTTGTTTTTACCAAATTCCTCTCAATTTTTCCATAGTTTCTCAGCTTTTGAATATTCTCTGGACTACTTCGGACATTTCAAAACCAAAATCAGCTAAAACGGCCCGGCAGTTCTCGAGTTTTAGCGACGAACGACCATTAGATCTAACAAACTACAATTCCTTTTTATATATTTAAAGTAGAAGTAAATTGAAATCCTGTCTGTCTGTTACTTACATACAGAGTGTTTGCTCGTGTTACATACAAATTTAAATACAAAACTGCATAATTATAAGAAATTACTACTTTACAATAACTATATACGCGCATAGACTAAAGAAGCATGGGTATCGCTCTAAATAAGGTCGCCCTTCGCAATTAACGTTTTTGTTCATTTAACAAAACAGTTAAATATGTTATGTTGATTTTTCTATCTATTTAAAACTCTAAAAATAATTTCTTCGATTAAATGTATAGATAATAAGAAACTAGTTTTGCACTTTGATTTTCTCAAGCAAAAAATTCAACTAGGTAATTTGCATTATTTAAACCAGGAAACCGGCAGCCCTAATAGGAGTACATAGTACCGAGAATTTAATTTATGAGAACCATGCATTATAGTTGAACAGTTTTATGAAGTCATTTCCTTCGCAAACCAAGAAACGTCCACTAATCGGGAAGGAGTAGATTATCTCTGTTTGCAAGCTATCGTAATAATATTCATTCTGGTTTAAAATTGACCAGCTTGTGTGACTGAAAGTTATAATTTGGAATATTCTTAGTTGGTTATTATTTTTCAAGTTTGTTTTGGTATTCATAACTAGGTACTAACTTTAAAATCTAAAATAAGATGGTTAGAGGGAATTTTGTTTTATTGTACAGGATAGATCAAACTGTATCAGAAGTAAGACCTACTATTCTAGAAGTTCCAAACAACAAAAATTTATTTATTAATCTATTTCTGAAACAATAATTATAGTTTTTTTTTAAGTTTATCCATGAGTGCTTTTAGAGTTTATGAATAATATTCAATGCAATTATTAATAGTAGCTAGGTAGAGCCAGCTTACAGCGATGCTAGCGAAATTCGCGAAAAAAATTATTATCTTCTAAAGTAAAGCAACTACTTTACGTTAAAATTCGACAGACCTACAAGACTAAAAATAATGAAGTTTAAAAGTAAAATGAAATTGAAATGTTCCTCATGAATCATGAAGCCCGTCGTCGTCGGTTCCACAAATCAAAATCAAAGCCTAGAACATGAAAGAGCGCTGTAAAATATTTATTTATACTAACGATACTATTAAACCTGGTAGCCACGGGATTGGCTCGGAATTATTTATGAAGCCATCCCTCAGATGTCCGGTCACTAGAGTAAAGAGTTTTGTAGAGCTAAAGAGCGGTAACTTACGCGGTAGCGGAAGCGGATATTTTAGTGGCCACACGATAAGTGTTCGAAAAAAAGTTTCGTCAAAGCTATTAGAAATTAGTGGTTCATTTTTACGTATGTACCTACGTCATTGACAAGATAATGTATGAGACAATAAAATTTGCACCGAGATGTTACCTAAAAATATAATTTAGGTAAGTATAGCTATAGCTAAGGCGAAGACAAGGCAGACCCCCCACTAGGTGGTCAGACGACCTGGTGAAGACAGCGAGATCACTCTGGTTAAGGGTAGCTCAAGACCGGTCGGCTTGGCCATGTGTGGAGGAGGCCTATATCCAGCAGTGGATGCATTTCGGCTGAGATGATGATGACGATGATAGCTTTAGCTTAGAAATCTCAATTAATATAGCGTGCTTTAATTTTTTTTTATTTCTTCTTGAAAATCATGTTTCCGCGGTCTCTGACGCGTTTCTGTGGCCGTGGCCATGCAGTCTTTGAGGAAATGGCGCTTGGAACTGATCCAAGGTTCGGACGAGACAAGAAGCAGCTAAAAACAAATGCTTGATAAGCTAGAGCTTAGATAGAGGCTCTACCCTAGAAGAGGTAACTGGATTTTCATGCTAGGTTAAAGTAAGTGTAAGTATTAATTTTATTACCGGTCATTTAAACAAATCTTAAAATGTGATGTATGGCCTCAGTTAAATTTACAGTGTTAACTTGTAAGTAGACTAGACCATTTCAGGAGGTGTAGAGGTACCCAATTTAAAAACCAACCGTTTTCGAGTTATAAAACTTTTAATTCGAATTTTATCAAAGGTTTTTTTCACAAGCGTTTGTTTTCGATTGACTCTTCCTGATATGAGGTCTACTTACAAGGTAAACCTGTATACAAATATATGAAAATAAGTTATATAAAAAACAAAACATGATAAAACGCGTTTTTTTTAAATAATTTATACTTCGAGGAATCATTCCAACACCCCAACCTACCCACAACCAAAAATAATAACAATTATAGTCTCTGATGTATTTAAGGGACAACATTACATAACTCTGTGTTAGATTCGCTGCCTCGCCAGTGTTAATAGGTTTAAACAATATAATTTTATTAAAATTTTAATACACACCTTCCGTGAACTAACCAAAATAGCATTTACATTAAAGTGCGCACTTTACCATTTATTAAGAACTCACAAATTCCATTACTTGACAATCAAGAGATTCAAAAGCCTTATAATAACAATTAATGTTAAATTTATTCCATTGTTTCGGTGGAAGTTGACGCAAATAAAATTTATGCAAGAGTTTTCTTGGGAATATAAAAACCAAAACTGACATAATGTTACCGGCAAGTGCTGCCAATTTAAGGATATTAAACAATTGTGGAGAATCAACACAGGGTGTAGGGTTTTTCTTCAAGTAACCCAAAAGATCATCATGCATGATGTAATTCCCGGATAATGTACTTAGGTACGCTGACATTCATAGTCGAGTAGGAGTACGGAGTAGCACTCCAAAGTGTCAAAGTGTAACTTTGAATCGTTTTTAGCTTGAAATTAATATACAACACAGTCTAGTTCCGACTTTAAGACGGTGACGTATATGCTCGTCGGAGTACGAGATGGCTCAAGCCAATCTATACTCGAGAACGACTTGTCCGAGTTCAAGCTCGCGCGAGGAGATTCCAAACACTGACTTTGAATGTCAGCCTATTCGTCTGGCTTGAGCCAAAATGTGGCTTGGCATTCGATACCGTGGTGTGCTATGCCGCACGCACAGCCGGTCACTTGCCAGTTGATGGCTGGAAGAATGCGTAAAATCACTACACAGTATATAACAAAGTCTCTTTTTTTTTCTCTATGACCCTGTATGCTTGAATCTTTAAAACGTATTTTAATGTAAATTTTTTTAAACAGAAGTTCAAGAGGGAGGTTTATAAATATAATACATGCAAAATATAGTTATAGGTTAGGCGGTACGAAGTTCGCCAGGTCGACTAGTAAATTATAAGCAAGATATGTAATTTTATTTTTAACTCATGACAATTTTGTATTTTTTATTTAAAACAATACAATTAATATAGAGTTACATCAACAAATTTAGCATAAAGTTGTCTCTTTTTGAACATTCTTTGGTAGATTCTCAACTCGCGCGAGCGTCGAGTTTATTGTGCTGACACGCTGGCAAGGTGTGTGGGAAAGTTTTTAATTAAATGAGTAATGAATGGCTCTTGTTTTGGAGTTATAAGGTACTTTGTTGAAGGTTGAGGACGTGACTTGTCTCTTTTAGCCCGAAATACGTGAAAGTAGTAGCTTTCTTTCAGAGTTACGATTACGATAAATGTGTTATTTGTTATATTTATTATAGATGAACCTCCTTCTTTAGCGAGATACTCATGCACAGCAGTATAAGAGTCAATAGAATTGTATAAATTAGAAATAAATGCAAACAAAAACACTCCCTATGTAAATGTGCAGCTATAGAATTTGTAAAAAAACATTATTGAATGACTTCCGATCGATTTTACCCTGTGTTTTTTTGGATTTCTTTCCCTAGGAATATTGTGTTTTTTTTTGTTTAAATGGGTAATTTTGGATAATGAGGATGTGTAAAAAAATTCAGTGCTTTTACCGTAATACGTTCAGAAAAAAATAGCGTCGACAGACAAAACATATAGCGAAAAAATATAATGGCTCCTTGTTAAAAATACAATTTTATGAATGAAACTATTTCCTTGGAACAACTGAACCGATAAGAATCATTAGGTAGGTAGCTTACTACTACGACACGAGACGGAAATAGGAAACTTTTTTCTGAAAATCCCACCGGTAGGTACTTACTGGAAAAAAAAGTGTTTGTAATTTGAATGGAAATCGCGTACACTAGTTTAAATATACATAAGTAACACGCAAAGATATATATAAAGAAGCCCTACTATAAATGCTGGTAGTTGTGAAATATAGTTGTGAAATATAATTGCTCTTTGGTTGCATAGTAAGTGGGTATGTAGAATATGTGTCATTTAAGAGAGCTCAGCGAAGGCAGAAGTCGTTAGACATTGTCTTCGATAAGATAGTGGCTGTGCGTGTGCCGGTAATAACTTTTTGAAAGGCGGTTGCTCACTGAAGTCTGTTCTTGAAATATCTCCTTTACAAAGTTTAAATAAAAAAACGTTTAAATTATATCCATTTGGTTTTGGTTTTGAATTATGTACATGATGGTTGTTGCAAGTCTCTTAAATTATGCTTTTTACTTTACTGTTTCTAAACGTTATACCCTCATTTTTTTATATAAAAAGTTGGTTGTTATAATGAAAATAAATTTAAGTACCCAAAGCATCACCCTGTTAGTCCAAAAAACGGTAGAAATAAAATAAAATAGAATAGAATTCGACAACGGTGACCATAGTTTTTTGTTATTATTTTATGTATTTTTTTAAAGTATGATATTTTTTATCAGCTAGCTTAATTTATATTTACTCAGTGCGCCTCCCGCCTAACAAATATAAACCCCAAGCATATCTAACATTAACGGTCCCAAGCGAAGACGGAAGTGCCGACTTGGTACATACTACGTTAATTTAATAAGTACCTACTAGTATTTTGCCGCGGGTCCACCCACTCTCTTATTTGCTTTAGGAACGCTTTTAAATTTTAATAAAACTTGTCGATTTTTAAGTTTCAATATGATCTTTCAAACCCTGCAACCTATTTAAAATCGGTTCAGTAGTTCCGTTTGTACACAAACAAACAAACTAACAAAAAGGCAAACATAAAATGTTAAATCAAAAAATTTGAATCGTTATTATCTTAATAACACTTTATAATTTACTGTTAACTATAGGTTCATAATATACTTTCATATGCTACGCATGAGCTTAAACATGGCTACGCCTTAACTACAAACTATATACCCGCTCTTGCTACGCTCGAGCTACGCAGCTACGCCAAAACCAAACGAATGACTACTTACACGTTATTTAACGTTCTCGAAAATATTTTTTTGCCCAAATGGCAGTTAAGGTAAAAAAAAAAATTTTTTTGAAAATAATCGACCAGTGAAACAGAGTTCTTCAACAGGTGGACCGTATTAGATTTTGTATTTTTCTAACAAAAGTTTTTAAGTACTGTTTCTATTTACTGAATACTATGTTTATTGTTATTTTAGGCTTCCCCTGATTACTCTGACTGGCTTCATGTAAAAGATATTATTTACACCAATTCATTGAAAGGAAATTATAATAAAAAAAAGGTTTATCCTCATACATAACGTTACTCGAACGTTTCGTTTTAGTAACAATAACATAGAATAATAATGTAATATTTGGGAAAGCAGTTCCCTCACTTACATTCGGCTATAAATATAACGAGTGGGTTCCTTGCGTGTTTATGAATGTGTAGGATTACTAGAGGGAAATATGTCGATGCATATGATAGGGTAATATAACAGCACATAAGAAGCGCTTTATTGCTTTTAAATTATACAAAATGTATTTACAAAAATGTGTATCTGTCAAGTAACGAATGGAATAGGCTTCGTATGACAATGCACTTATTATCCTACTGAGCTTTAACATAATGTTTCTCAAAAGCTACGGGAAAGCACGAGGTTTAATTATAAATGAATAAGTCCCCGTGGTATCCGCTGTGTACAGTACTCCAAAAGTGATAATGCGCATAGAAATCTTTGTTTTTGAGGTGGTTAAGTGCATCTTCTTCTTGCGTTATTTAGTAACGTTATGTTTTTTTATTTGGGTGTTTCCGCGAAAACGACATTTAGCGAAGATCTACATGCGCATTATTATTTTTGGGTCAAATTCAAAAGTCAAAAATAATTTTAGCGGGGTTTTAGTGGGTGCAAACCCCACATAACTCTGCAGCTCCCCCCGGGGCTGCAGGGTACTCGTCAGGAGTTTCCCCGCCTTAAAAAAAAATGCCTCACGACAATAGTCGCCTAGAGAGGCCCCTGGGTGTACTGTAACTATCATCAGGGATCTATACCTACGTATATTGATAAGAAAAAACATTATTGTACCAGTCAAAAATTTCATGCTAAGTTGTAAGCGTGATGTAAAGCTCGAAGCATCAGGCGAATGCGGGAGCAGGAATCACGTAGTATTCCAATCCAGTCCAGTCCGGTACAAACCCGGTACTCAGCAAGTCATGAGGCCGTCAGATGCATTGATAAATTGAGTTGAATACAGCAGCGTTAGCAATACACAATAAAAAATGCTTTCGGTTTATATTTTTTATCTCAAGAATCCCACAGAAATTATTCAACTGGTATTTAGAATTTTGAAAGGAAATGTTAAAATTGTTAATACATAAACCATACTTAAGAAATTATTTAACTTACTGTGAAAACCAGATCAAAGTCCATTGCGACTTTTCCGACTTTATATTATTAGTATTGATGATGGTACCCCTTTTGATATACATAACTGTACTATCTAGTTTTGCTATGCCTCTATCGCTTTGCCTTTCAATAGAACAGCCCCTATAAAAAGGCCGCATAAAGAGGAACTTCTTTCGTTCATCTAGCGACCAAAAAGTATTGTACCAAATGTGGCCTACTTTGAGCATTAGATCATGTTCTATGTCTTTACCAGGAAAATAATAATAAATTGTAAAAAAGTAGCGCATACCATACAAAATAAATTAAGCAATTGAGTAAGTTTAAGAAATTTAGACTTGGGTTTAATAACTTAAGATTACTTTAGAAATTTATAACAAAAGGAAGGCATCCTTGATATTGCTTAAGTTTAAGCGGCGAGATAAACTTTTTTTTAATATCCTGTTAGAAACCGTTGCCTTGCTAACAGATGGTGCCGCGAATGCTCTTAATCTAGACTTGACTCTTTTCTTATACCTACAATTTACTGAGGTGTTTAATACGCTTTTAAAGAAAAACTCTTCTCCGATAGTAACTAATTAACATGCTACATCATCTTAGCCGAAAAACATCCACTGTTAAAGAAAGGCCACAAGGCCAAAAACTTTGTAGGGGTTTGGCAGAATCGCTACGCTTGGCAGGCGGGTTGGTGATAAGCCCTGTAGGTCCGGGCGTAAGAATAGGTCTACGGTATGCCCTGCCTGTCGTAAGAGGCGACTAAAAGGGGTCTTTAGAGTCGTAGGTGTGAAGGGCGGGGGCCCGACACACTCATCAAACGGCCCCGAGATGGGCGGCGGCAAAGCTTGTGGCACTGTGCCGCCGTAGCTCCAAAGGCGAGCCGGGGAGGGAACAATATGCCCTCCCCGAGCATGAATCTGATAGTAGCTGAGCGTGGGAAGACTTCGGATCGGACGCTATAATTTGTGGTTCTCGGGGTTCTTCTCAAAAGCGCCAAGACGGCCGTCGGGGGGGTTTGATGTGCGCGCCCCACATACCCCCGACGCTCCCCCGAGCGTCGGGAAATGCGATAGGCATTTCCCCTCGTTAAAAAAAAAATGCGGGTTGGTGATCACAGCATATAGTTCTTTAATATTGTCAACGAAGAAACCCTGCTGTCAGTCTTTCGGGTGTTCCCAGTCGCCTTTCAACCCATGAAAGCAGAAGGAGTGCCAGGTATACTTTAGAAAGAATACTTCAGGGTGACAAATCACATCGAGCTATGTTGCGCTGTACTGCCCTATTCTGTGCTGTGTTTCTTAAGCTACGTTTTTTTAACAATTAACATAAAGCTGTGCTGTGCTTAGCTCAGTATTAAAAATAATCAGCAGCTCCTGAAGTCGGCACACCGCGGCTCAGCACGGCGTTAGCGCGCCTCGCTCAAGGCAGCTGCGTTTTTAAACAGAGCGTAGCCTCACACAGCGCAGCACAGCATGGTTTGTTTGTATCCTCATTAAAATATTAGACGAGCGAGTTGACCAAACAACATAGCACAGCGCAGTACAGCGCAGCACAGCTCGATGTTAATTTGTCTCCCTTACTGGCTGATTCGTGTTCGGATTTAAAATTTATAATCCTCGTATCATAATATTTTATGAATAATAATATAATTAAATGACGTTCTTAGTCAGTTAAACATCCTTTTAAAGCAGTGTCGATGAGTTAACACGTGCGTTGTAAAAAACACGATCGCTTTATGCAAATGCATGAAGGGCCATCCGCTGCTTTATTGCATTTTTCCGTGTAAACGGAATATAAAGGTCGTCTATATTTTCCAAGGTTGCGTATTTTTTTTCGGGGATTCGGCATGTTTCCGTTTTGTGCTAATTCGGCGGACCTCAGTTTGAATTATTCATTATTCATGGTCGTGTTGCTCACAGCGGGCATTTTGTACATTAAACATTCAGTCAAAAGGTCAGCAAACCGACGGACGGCAATCTTTTGGAAAATATTAAATAAATCGGCACGATTACAATGCTAAGTCGCGGGCGTTTAGCTGGGCTGGGGTTTAAATGCTACCATTTTTGGACCGAGGAAAATTATAAAGATTTAATTGTATGCTCTTAGAGACAGGATTACACGCAGCTGACGCCCATTGCGACGATGTCCCTATTATTGTGATCTGTTGTATTTGCATTCGTTATTCGGCAGTATTCATTTAAGGTTCAGTTAAACCATGATTTAACTCCTTATGATTTACAAAGCCGGTAATACCATTAATTATGATGTAAGTATATTTTTTTAACTTAAAAAAAGGGAAACAAATACTCGGTTTTTCAAGCATGTGCATCACTATTAAATTTTAATATTATGAAAGTGTAATGTTGTTCGATTGCAATAAAGTAAGGTCATCTTTGTATTACTACATTATAGTCTTAAGGAAACCAAATATCTTTAGTCACTGCTTTAATCTCAAATAGTAGTTAGGTTTTTGTTGTATAATGTCTGGGTAAGTGTGTAATACTGAGTGTTTACTCTAGGATTAATAATCGAAAAAAGGCAGAAATTACACAGGTATGGAACCTACACACCATGTGTAATATTGTGTACATTAGAGAGTTTACATTTTACGAAATTCCTCCGTGCTCGATTACAAGCGGCCGCGGGGGAAATATGGCGCGCTGCGGAAATAAGCGGGATTAAAGAGAAATCCTAATGTTTGGGATCCACGGCTGTTGGGAACACGAGTGTGGAACACGAACAGAGGAGATATTTTCAACGTAAGGAACGTAATGAAATCCTTAATTGGTTCTAGATTGAGCAAGTAAGTGCCACCATCTATCGTTGATGCGTTTATTTATCCATGTCAAGGATTTGAGCATATCATCAACTATTTGTTCCATTGATAGTAAAAATCGAATTTTATAATCGATTTGTAGTTAAAGTAAACTAAGGTTTCAGTCTGTATTTATTTATATGTATGTGTGTACGAGTATGTAGAGTATTATTAAAATTATTAATATGTTTACTGTAATTATAGCTCTATTACCAACTCATTTTTTCTATGTTTACATATC
This sequence comes from Euspilapteryx auroguttella, assembly GCA_951802225.1. NCBI lineage: Eukaryota > Metazoa > Arthropoda > Insecta > Lepidoptera > Gracillariidae > Euspilapteryx > Euspilapteryx auroguttella. The sequence goes on along the minus strand of OX637658.1, from coordinate 7,524,805 downwards.
AGTTTTTTTATTTTATATTTTTGACTGTGTTATTAACAATTATACATTTATTCAATACAATTTATTTTTCAACAGTGATTTGGACTAGTTTATTATGGTCTTAAAGTTTCTAATTTCGGAACTAATAAGTTAAATCTATTAACAAATATCGAGTTCGGGTTCAGCTAGATAGTTCATATCAGTTAGTTCACCACGTTCGGGGTCTATAGTTCCCGGGTCGTGACTCGTGACTCGTGATCCTCGATCGGTGACTGAATATTAACTATTCTGTTATCTGTGCTCACCTGACGCTCTAATACGGGGATGGGATTTGTACGTTTATATCTGTATTCGGGATTAGTGTTTCACGTTATGTTACTACCTAATTCGTACTTAAAACTTACTTTAATTACATTTTTGGTTAGATCCGAGAAGACTTTGAGTGACAGATTTACGTTTATATTTAAACTTTCTACCTTCTATTGACTGCTTGATTCAGTTCAAAAGTGAACCAAAACGTGAAACTGAGTAAAATTTACTTAATAATAATGAAGTTGAAACATGAGCAAGATTATAATTTGGGGCTTTTGACTTACTATTAGATGTACAGTGGCGGTCGCCGTAACACTTCCATTTTGTCTGTATTGCAAAATAGCTCTTGTTCCTTGGCAATACAGTCTAGAGCTGACGAAACCATAGACAAATCTGTTACGGCAACCTAGACCGCCACTGTACAACACTTCATTATTATTTTTTATAAGAAAATTAGGCTTATTTGATTATTAAAGTAATTGAATAAGATATCTTTGCATTAGTAAGATAATCGAGAAATAAACGATAGTTGCCGTGCGCAGTCGAGCGGGTGCCTGTAACGAGGTAATGTACAGTACAGGCCAATTCTACTAAATAGTTTTACTTATTATCCTCCAAAATACAACTTACTACTTATTATCGTGCACCAAAACTACACAACATACAATTTCGCTAAGACAACTTTTTTGCAGTAACATAACAAAAACAAAGTCACTTCTGCTGCCTGTCCCTATATACCATGCTTAAATCTTTAAAAGTATGCAACTTATTTTGATGCTGTTTTTTGTTATAAAGAGATATCGGGAGGAAGATTTAAGCGTATAAAACATGCAGACCATAGTAATATTTAAGCCAGCACGAAGTTCGCTGGGTCGACAAGTAAAATATATAATAACGAGCTTTCCCGGCTTACTTCGTTACGCCATAGATATAAGATACTACAAAAGACTTGGCTCTATAGACTATGTTCTTTTGACTGCCCAGAACAAACCACCTGTCAAAATATGTAAACAATGGAGAAAATATTGCACCTTGGTTACATTATTTGAGTTTAGGTAATGATCCCTAATTTTTTTGAAAATCTAATATAGCCTATGACACTCGGGGTTAATGTAGCTTCCTGCCAGTGAAAGAATTTTTCAAATCGGTTCAGTATTTCCGGAGCCTATTCGTTACAAACAAACAAACAAATCTTTCCTCTTTATAATATTGGTATAGATAAAAAAAACATCACCTTATGGTCCGTATCGGTAGATAGGGGTTCTGAGTGTGATTAATTAATTTTTAAATTTAATACTGCTTTCCTTCACAGACTTAACACGCCCAGTAATATCATGGCCATATGCAAAAGGAATTATATTAAAGAGACTATTGCTACTGTTATTATGACATTGCTTTTGAATGAGGTTTGGATTTCCGATTTTACTCATAGCTAGTTCAAAAAATACAATTTCAAATCCTCAGAGTTTGGGGAGGTTTTGATAAGCTTAAAAAAACATGCTTCCGGGACTGGATGAGGGAGAACGAAGGAAATAATAAAAAGAAGGTCCGGGGTCCGGACCCTGGGAATGGGTGTTTTTTTCCAATCACTCAAGCCCTCGGTGATTTATTTAAAATCGTCTGATCGCTTTCAATACAAAATGTCATTCGACCGGATTATTTGTAAATGACGCCTCTTCAGAGCGAATTAATCATGAATTAATTTAGGATTTCACCTTATTTATTCTTTAAAACACCATAGATAAGGTGATTAATTAGTTATCATCATCATAACAACCAGTAGACTTACACTGCTGGACATAGGCCTCCCCCACTGACACAGATTGTCACAAGAACAAAAGTTGTGGAGGGCATTTGCCTTAATCGCCACGCTTGGCAGGCGAGTTGGCGATTGCAGTATGGTTGTTTAAATTCTTCAACCAAGGACGCTGCTGCCCGACCTTCGGAAATTCCCTAAGTCGCCTTTTACGACACCCACAGGAAGATGGGGTGGTACTATTCATTTATATTTACTGCGTGTAAAATGTAAGCAGTAAGTTGAAATTATTTACGTACCCGCGATAGGCGAGCGCTGTCAGCGATCGTGAAATTTTAATTCGCATGCTATTGTTGGCCAGGCGCCAATGAGGCGAGCGCGTCAGAGCCGAAAATTGGAAAAAATTGTGCTATTCTTTTTTTTTAAAGTTCGAATTTTAACATTTTGTACGTCTTGTTGCTGTAAAGTTTTATATTAGTCTATAGGCCACTGTTAAGTTAAATACAGAAAAGAACCTTATATCCACAATACATTTTTTCAAAGCAATTTACGTGGACTAATCCACAAAACTAATATTTAGTTTACCTGAGCTGAAGCTGAAGTCAACTGGAATAATATGTATGATTTCCAAGCGCTTAGGTACAACACCTTGTACGAAGCCTAGATCAGGCTGTTTTCTAAGTCTGTGTGAATTATTCATAGCAACCCAGGCACCTTGAGATTTCAGATCGACAGACAAGAGTTCTACACTTACTTTGTATCAAACAAAATCGAGAAACATTATAAAAATGTTTCCCTTTTTACAGAGAACGTGATAACATGCCTCCGTAAGAAAGAGGTTGCTTTTTGCGCAGGCATTTTTCTTGTTATAAACCTAGTAGTGTTTGGCAAAAAGGTATTCCCTAAAACTATACAATTATCAGAACGTAACTTTAAAGTATTATAACTAGGTAGCTTAATTTGGTTTAGCATAGGCGCTAGTTCCATACGCTTACGCTAAAGTTTATCTTTTGAACAAGACCTAAATATGTTTAAAAATAACAATAACCAATGAAGTATAATTTGTAACATAATTAACAAAATGTAAATATTCAGCCGAATTTACGCTCCAGACTCCAGACTAAGCTAGGGATATCAGAAATAGAATTTGACCAAAAAAACAATTGAAAGATCTAATTCGAATTCCATCTAGGAATTACCTCTAAAATCTTGTCCTCATGAAAATCAGCAGGCATTTGTTCAGAGTTAGTGCAGCGTGTAGCGTGCATAATGCATGTCCGAGCCGAGCTACTCTAGATTTGCGTCGGGCCTCGTCGGCCGCGGCAGCAAGCGAGCCCGGCTCCACTGTTACATGACGAGATAAGAATTTGCTGTCTCACGAAGTCTAGCTCTAGTTGAGAGCTGAAGAAAGATAGGATTTTACTTAAGACTTTTAAACAGCACTTAACGGAATGAAAGAATAAAACTTTGGTACTTGATCTAAAATTCTAAATGGTCAAGGACTAACTTTTTCTATTAGAATAATAGACACCGTATAAAAAATTTACTCAATATTACTTACAAATAAGTCAGATAAAGTGAAACGTAGCTCTACGTTTTGTTGATTAAAAGAAAAGTAGGCTGGTAAAAGGTCAGTGTGGTTAAAGTTAGTATAGTGTTCAGGAGATTGACTTTAATATGTATCACCTTCTTTTTCAAGTTAGTTGTATTAACTAACCGTACATTAGTGTCTTGTCTTCACACTAAAATCTAAAAAGTCAAGCCATTTGGCTTTATCGACAAGTTCCTCAGTAACTTTACAGTAGAGATATTGCTAAAATGCGGTTTCAATAACTAGTCATTAAATTCTAAATTATCTAGCAACTAAATCTTTAGTAAAGGCCACACAAGGAACCGTTTATCGATACTAAACCGCTATTAAATGGTCGTAAATTCAAGTTACGGCTCACTGCCTCACTTGGGGACGTAAATCCTTTATGTCGGTTACAAGTTACCTTAACTTCTTTGGTTCTTAAATGGCTGATTAATAGTCAGTTCTATCTTCGTTTTAAGTCTATTTTATTTTGTTATTTCTTTAATCTCATATTGGTTACTGAATGAACAGCGCCTTAATAAGACCACATAAAGTGAAACACTTTCTTTCATTTAGCGTTATTTTTCTTTGAACAAAACGTATTCGCTATTAATCCTTTAAAGCCGATTTTAATATAAGACATGTACAAATCTGAGTAAAATATGTGCCGAATCTTATCCTAGATAGCAAGAAATGAGACCGGCCAAAGTTCCGCATTTCACGGTATGTTGACCGAATAAGATAGAATAGGGACGCTTTCAGCGGATAAGGCTTCCTTATGCGTCGGATTCCTTATTCGAAAGCAGTCGAAACGTTATAAGATTGTGATTGACCGTTGCTGACGAACGTCGAACAAAAAATATTATTAATGAATTTTTTTATGTAGCTTGACAACACTAATCTGCGACACTAAGAACGTAAAACATAGTAAAGCAGCACATCAACCATGTTATTATAAACCTTACAGTTTATGTTATATATATTATTATAATTACATATATATCTAATTAGGGGCTGTCCCGCGGTTGCACCCGCGCAGATTTCTCATAAACACCAAAATCATGTTTTTTCCCGTTCCTATGGGAATCTTTTCCTCAGTGCTCCCCTAAAATTCCCAAGGAACCCACGTGCAAAATTTTAGCCCGCTACGCCCAGCATTTTTCGCTCTGCGTTGTCTGTCAGTCAGTCAGTCAGTAACGTAATAGTTTTATATATGTTGATAGATAATCTTATAAAAGTGGTACATGAGCGAGCTGCAATTATGTATGCATAAAATTTAAGGTGAATTTTAATGAACGGTGTTTCTACGAAAATACATCATTCGTGATCATTGCAGCCCATAAGACGTCCACTGCTGGACACAGGCCTCTCCCAGAGATCACCACAAGGACAAACCTTGTGGGGAAGGGGGAGGTTTGCCATAATCGCCACGCTTGGCGCGGGTTGGCGATCGCAGTGATGTTGTTTAATTTTTTTAACGAAGGACGCTGTGCTGCCCGTGCTTCGGAAAATCCCTTAGTCGCCTATTACGATAACCACGGGAGGAAATGGGGTCACCACACGGCAAAATTTAAATATTAAGTCATAGGTACTTTAATATTATAAATTTTAACAAAATACAGAAAGAAGCTGAATAGGTGCACAATACGAGCGTATTGGCCCAGCCGGCGCCGCGACGGCTTTGTATTTTCCGAAACGGTTTTAAATTCGATAAACTCTGAATTTAATTCTGGTTCTTAGAACACTCTTCCATTTTATATTTTATTTTAAATTTATATCTGGTTAAGCTGAGCTCTCATATCTGGGTAGGAACAGGTATTGCGTAATCCATTACGATTTCTTAAATTGCTGTAAGGTGAAAGATAAATTTTATAGTCCGTGAGTGTGAGTGCTGAGTGCGTTCTACCTCTTGATTGCTTTTTCACCATAAGCTCATTCGGTAATAGGTGGGTGAGAGTATTCTATGCCACCGTAACACGGCTATGTATATAAGTGATAAAAAAAATTCTTTTTCTATCAATTTCTAAAAGGGTCTGGATCCTAACCAAAATTCTATTACTAAACTTATAATATCTGTCCTTCCAACTTAACTTTGAAAGGGTTAGAGATATTCCGGTAGGTAAAACTTTTACAAATAGAGTGCTGAGTAAATGTAATTTACGTAGCATCAAAACAAGCTCTGAACAATAATTTTTTACCTGCTCAAAAAATGAGGTTCTGAATTCGGTTGTATTTTGTATGATTTTTTTGGACTTGAAAAAATTACATCCTGCCTTAAATTTCTTCGTCCAAAATCCTGCCAGGTAAGAAAAAGTATTGCCAGACGTCCTAATAAATATTTTTTATACACGTCCGGACATAAGTAACGTGTTTGATTTTGCTTGGACAATATAAATTACAAATTAATAATTTCTTTTTTACGAAAAAGGAACCCGCCTTCAATAAACTCACACATACATCAACTGAGCACTTCGAAATCAGTTAGAATATATATTTAACCTTCTCCTGAATGTATCAAATACTTATCTGAAAACTGCATTAAAATCGGTTCAGCCAAACGCGAGATAATCGTGGACAAACATACATACATACAAACATATACATACATCCTTTTTTAAAGTCGGGTTAAAATACCGCCGTATAAGAACGTGATTTTGACTTCTGCGCTAATGGGATTGTTATTAATGTGTTATAGTGTTTAAAACTATCAATGTATTACTAACATTAGTACAATGGAACGATAAAATTTAAATTGATTGCGCGGCGGCTACGCGGCGGCGGCGCGGTGGCGTCGTGTGTGAACAGTTTTACGTCGCGGCGACGGCGTGGTGGCAGCTTGGTCTGATTAAGCGCTTAGTGTGAGCATTAAAAAATATTGATCACCTAGTTAAATATGAATCTTAAACTGAAAACTTACACTAGACTAGACTGTCAGACATATTATAGGAGTGTCAACAAAATCACAAGTTAGATTGCGAGCTCAGCGGGTTCGCTCGTAATCACAAACTTGTGTAGTTATACGACGCTGTGTTTAAGGAAGGCCGGGATTCGGCGCCGGGAGTTAGCTTGTTTTGCCTGGAATTGCATTTAGCACTATGTCCCCTTAGATCAACTGGCAACGTCATCACATTTTTTATGCAATCTTTGCTTTGAAGTCCAACAATATGCACAAGCAGGATGTTAATCTACTAAAAATATATTTTACTAATCATCGAAATATTAGACTTATTACTAACTAGTCGACCCGGCAAACTTCGTACCGCCCAACCTATTTGTATTTTGTTCATATATTATACTTATAAACCTTCCTCTTGAATCACTTTATCTATTAAAAAAAACATTATCAAAATCCGTTGCGTATTTTTAAAGATTTAAGCATACATAGGGACAGACGCGGGAGACGACTTTATTTTATACTATGTATTGATATTGATATTCGAATCATTATTTCAGTCGAGAGATGTGTACTGTTGGACTTAGTCACATTTATTATCTTTGTCACATTTTACGATAATGGGAGGAGATGGGGTGTTGGTATTTGATACCGCCACCACACGTGACCGTGTTAAGGATACCACACGATAAATAAGATACCGTTGTGTTAACAAGATTAATTGGCAACATTAATTTAATTTTAAAGTTATTTTATTTTTCTAAGAGCGGCAACTCTATCTGTCGAATAGAGAATAAAAAGTTGATGTGATCAGACGTGTTTCCTATTTTGCAATAGGAGATGGGATAATAATTTCTCGCAGGACAACACAAGATCCCTAATTAATAGGTGGCTGCAATGGCACTCTACCTCAATTCGTCTTCATATTGTCAGATAACAACTAGAATTCAGTAACAGCACCTCGTGAGTTGTTAATTGGATCACTTGTTGAGCAAACTGTTTTATTATGAGCTAGCGTTGTGTTACAGCGTATAGTTAATTATTGAAATGGGTTTTTGATATATCGGCTAGAGCAGTGACAATAGCGGCAGATAAATATGTATGCGAAAAAATGTTGTGTTCAATATTATATTTTTATACTGGTAATATAGAACGATATACTACGGCGTAGCCTTCTACGCAAATACTACGGCGTAGCTTACTACGCAAATTCATAAATACAAAGACGTAGCTTGCTACGCAAAAAACTATATGGCATGGCGGAGCTAGCTACGCTTATACTACGGCGTAGCTTGCTATGCTTGTTAAGCTTAGAATGCTTGCCATATGAACATTCCGTAAAAAACAATCATTTCACTATTCTCTTTCTAAAATATTATTGTAAAATACTTTACAGATTTTAAAGTCTTGCGGAAATTATACCTCATGAAAAGTTTTGACTTAAGGCGGTAAGTCACGGTATGGCGCGAAATTCAAATTTTTTCGCTTTTTTTATTTATTCTGGCGAAAGTATTCATTTTTAATAAAGTTTTAATGAATTCGCGTATGTAAAAAACCATTTTCCACATTGTAATACAACGTTTTTCGAAGACAGACCTACTAATTTTATGTCCAAGGACCTAACTTGATTTTTGGCCTTTATGTCCTTAGGCACAAAATCAGTAGGTCTGTCTTCTAAAAACGTTGTTTTACAATGTGGGAAATGGTTTTTTACATACGCGAATTCATTAAAACTTTATTAGAAATGAATACTTTCGCCAGAATAATAAAAAAACGCGAAAAAATTTGAATTTCGCGCCATAGCGAGAGTAACCACCTTAACTGTTGATTTTAAAAACTTTATTTACCGTTATTATTCTTTGTAGTGTAACAAAATTATCCTCAAAAATATTCACGTTCATGCGGAACCCTAAACATGTCAGCTCTAATAAAAGAACGCTACAATCACCTGCACCAAGTACTTCAAGCCATGCCGCTGCATGGCTGACAGGATGACATGACGCATTCGGCTCGAGGGTAGTAGTAGTAGGGCTGCAAAGTTTTAGTACCCTGCTGATTGCTTATCGATTTTTCTAGATGTAGATTTGCTTTGATTATGATGGAGATTTCTGCAGTCCGCGTTATCGCGGACGAACGTAGACAGCTAGAACGACGTACACACTCCTCTGTGGTAATATTAGTACATGCACGATTCGGTCACTATAACTACGTGCGTTGCCGTCCGTGGTTGTCGGCTGTACGTTATGATCCGTAGAATCACGGACCGTATGAAGCTACTTGGGCTCTAAATAAAGCTCAACACTTGATCCCAACTCTTGGAAAGTTTTTCCATCTCGCCCCACGGATAGATTGTATTGTATTGATTGATTTAAGATTTTCTTACATAACAAAAAAACTACTTATAATCTTACTGTTACCAAGAAGACTATTATTTACAGATATCAGCGTTAGATAACAAATATTAGCAAAATAGCCTACTGAAGAAGAAGGCGGGACAAATTACCAACACATATCTCAAGAGGTTGAAAAAGATCGTAATATATGGATAATAAAGGGACATAATAGAATAATTCACCCAGCTACTTAAATTATATTAAAAGAACTTATAATAAAGTTAATGAATAAATCTAGATAGCAAAGCTAGCAGCTTAGCAACACTATTCCCGCGATCCAATTTACAGCACAATGGGGAGGCGGCGACAAGGCTGATAGAGCCGTGTTACGACCTGATCTGATAGCTTCATAAAAACCATACATCTAATGTAATCTAAATAGAATTCTGATGGATATGCCTTTTGTTCTAAATATTATAAATACAGTAATTAACCGGCCACACGGTGCGATACAAGCGCCACTTCCGATAAATAATTATATCTGCTAAACCATGGCCGAAATAAAAAATATGCGTCAATGAAGCCCTAGATAATTTTGCTTAGAAATTTAAGGCACTGTTGTGTAGTTTTCAGGATCTTGGCCACAAATAGTTTATTTCTTAGATTTTGAACCAGATTATCTAGGGCATCAAGGAAACATATTTTAGATTAACGCCATTGTTTAGTTAGAAGATATCAATTATTTATTGGAAGTGGCGCAAATTTATACTATGGCGATGCATAATGTAATCTGTAGTTGGTTTTTGTGATATTAAAATATTGACACGAGCTTCGGAGTGCACACAGCCTCAAATCCAATTAAATATTATGTACCTAATTGCTCCTCTTCACTCAATCTGAATACATACATGTAAGTTTACAAAAAGAGACCGCACTAAGAGATTTCATTAAAACTCTTGTTTTCGTAAAAAATCGCTAGAAAATTGCTAATTTATTTCTTAAAAATACCCCATAGAAAATTATTCTCAGCTGGCAGAGTAGCACATGGGGTGCCGTTCTTACGCATCAGGTATCCGATTATCCGGGTCGCATTAATGAAGGAACTTTGATGTGAGATAACTTATCTCATAAATGACTCAGTGGAATGTTAATATAGGCAATAGTGAATAGGAGAACAAAGATAATATTAAAATGTCTCAAATATTTATGTCTTAGCTATTAAATATTGTTGGTTAAAATAAGTTCGTTTTGAAGATACCAAAAATCTCTCAGTCAACCCGATCCGTGGATAAATATAGCACATCCAACACCAGGTTGGGAAAGGTCGTTAAGCAATGTTTCAGGGGCTCACGTAGATTTTTCTCATTTCCAATTAGCGCGCCGTGATTGAACGCTGGCAACACACGACCCTTCTACAAGGTCGTATTTTACACCACTTTTTTCAGAGAACCATTAATATTATACAAAACTCACAAAACTCTTCCGTTACTGACTGACTGACTGACAGACAACGCAGAACCGAAACTACTGGGAGTAGCGAGCTGAAATTTTGCACGTGGGTTCCTTGGGAAGTGTAGGAGAGCACTAAGTAATAATTTCCCGAAATTCCCATGGGAACGGGAGAAATCGATTTTTTTGTTTTAGAGAATTCTGCGCTCGCTGGTGATACCGCAGGGCAGCTTCTATTATTTAATAAATGATGGTTTACTATAATTAACCAGCGTATTACGTTGGAACTCCTGATAACCTGAAAAAAGGCAGATGATAGATATCTGTCTCTGTTTTCTTTAGTAAAATCGATCACATGTTATCATCAATCAATATGAATACATAAAGTAAGTAAGTAAAGTAAAAAACACTTTATTGCACACAAAGTAAGATACAAAAGAAGTAAATAGAACATTTGAATTTGCATACAACGGGCGACCTTATCGCTAAAAGCGATTTCTTCCAGGCAACCCACTTGGAACCGTATGTAGGCGGATACAAATTTCATTTATCATAAAGTAGGCGATGTAATAATAAGAAGATACATAGTATAAAACAAAGTCGCTTCCCGCGTTTGTTTCTATGTATGTTTAAATCTTTAAAACTACGCAAAGGATTTTGTTGCGTTTTTTTTAATAGAAAGAGTAATTCAAGAGGAAGGTTTATAAATATAATACATGCACAAAATAGTAATATTTTAAACGGAGCGAAGTTTTCCGGGTTGACTAGTTTGTTATAAAATTTACAATATAAAAAAGGCACAAGGGATCTTAAATTCAATGAACTAAACAAAATGTTTGTGTGAATCCGCTCTAAAATCAACCTTATTTACAGTAGCAACCAAATCAACCCACCGAGTGGATAGGTAGATGTGCCCGCTACTGTGCGAAAAGACAAACGAGTGTAGGGTGATACCGTGTTTCCCGGGTTCTTTACAAGGACTTTGTTATTCCAGCTTTATGCATGCATGTGAGGGGAGAGGCTCGGTGTGTTTCATTCAACTGTTACTTTTCTTTGTTCATTATTCTTAATTTGGCCAATGTTAAAGGTAGACTTGCAAATAATAGGTGAATCTTTCAAGAAAATCTGAAGTCATGCAATTTGGTATACTTACTTATGTATGCAAAAAAGAAGCGAATTACACCATTTTGAGGTGTAATATTAATAAAAAAAATGGTTAACTCATATTGATACCACTTTTTTTTTTAATAACATATTAACATAAAATTGATGATATAAATCGAAAGAATAAAAAAATATTTACTGTACCTACCTTAAATTAAATCCGTCTAGGACATCGAAATAATTCAAGCTACCAATCTTTAATAGTAGTCATTATATATAGTATCAGTTCGCTGCCTTACATCGCAAACTGATCCCAGGATTTTCTTAAAACATTTACCTTGTATATTTAACTAAGTAATTACTGTATTGTTTTCTTACAAGATATAAGTTCAGACGGCAGAGGGAGCCGCGTGTAATTTGCACTACAACTTACTCCAGACCCATTGTATTATTTTGACGAAACTTGACACTGAGATACGACCAAGATATTAACATATTTTGTTGTTGAGTATAATAATTTCTAATATTATTTTATTGGTTAAGCATCCAACGGCTCAGCTGCTTAAATGATTTAAAGGATCGCGACCAACGAGTGGACGTGGGTGGTGCGGTGTCTGCAGGTTGTCCTATCAAGATTGGTGTACCTCAGGGATCGATATTGGGGCCTTTCCTGTTCCTAGTCTACATAAATGATCTCCCTTACATGTTAGATAAACTTACTGATGTTGTCCTCTTTGCGGACGACACCTCTTTAACATTTAAAGTTAAACGAGGTGACTCCCTCAACTTAGATATAAACAAAACATTAGTGGAGATTTCTCAATGGTTTACTTCTAATAATTTACTTTTGAACGCAAAGAAAACAAATGTGACTGCTTATGATACAGACATACATTTGGACAATAACAAGCTTAATCTGGTAAATCAAACTGTATTCCTTGGTATCACTCTAGATTCGAAACTTCAGTGGGGCCCCCATATCTCAAATCTTGCGGCAAGGCTCAGTTCGGCTGCGTACGCAATCTGGAAAATCAGAAAATTAACTGATGTTTCTACCGCGAGACTTGTGTATTTCAGTTACTTTCATAGCTTAATGACCTATGGCTTGCTTCTATGGGGAAGAGCTGCAGATATTAACGTCATTTTTATACTACAAAAACGCGCAATTAGAAACATTTATCAGCTTAAAGCTCGCGAGTCCCTCAGACAAAAATTCAAAGAAATTGATATTTTGACGCTTCCGTCCCAGTACGTCTTTGAAATTATTATGTATACTCGTAAAAACTTACATATGTTTGATAAAAAATGTGATAAAATTAAAGACCTTAGAACGCGTAGCAAAAACAAACTAAGTATTCCACAGAACAGACTAAAACGGACAAACAAATGCTTTATAGGAAACGAAGTAAGATTTTATAACAAGATCCCTGAAGAGATTTTGATCCTGAATGATAATGAGTTTAAAACTCGTATCAAAAAAGGTTTGATTAAGAAAGCTTATTACAATGTTGATGATTATGAAAACGACAAAGACGCATGGAAGTAGTCTAGCTCTGCACGATATTTTCATTATTTCATGTATGTACTTTAAATCTTATTAATTTATGTTCTTTGTATTGTAAATTGAATTGTAATGTCACATATATAAGAACAAAAAAAAAAAAAAAGAGAGAAATTGTAAAGTAGAGTTTGTTACCCCTTTCTTCTCTACGCTGTAAAATCATTGCGAAAGGGAGTAGAATCATTTGACAGAGGAGGGCTCGTTTGGGGGCGTCTCCAGGCGACCATTGTCGTAAGGCAAGGCAAACATTGTTTGCCTGAGCCAATTAGTGGGCACCCTGAACTACCTCGCCTCTATCAGTATAGGATACTTTACGAAATAAGGTATCAATATTAATTAGATTAGTCTAATTGACTTTCAATAAGCGATATCTTGTATCCTGTATTGAATAAATCATTTTTTACTTTACTTTTTTACTTTACTTTTTTTTTTAGGAGCATTTGGAATCCATAAATTTTATATTCCATTTTCGTATTGAGAGTGCTTCCCTAAAACAGTGTGAACTAGCATTTGTTAAACATTAATCGCAGCAAACGAAATCATTAATCAAACCACCATAAAACAACCTCGGCAATGATACCTTTTCCGTGACAAATGCAAGGGCATTTTCCTCAAACAAAGGGAAAGATCAGTTTCAAATGTGCCCGTATGCAGGCTTCAGAGTCGAACAAAATGTCCAGCAAATCCTACGATTTATCAGGCAAAATAGCAAAATATCTGCCACGAAGGCGCCGCGAATCCGGTTCTTGAGCAAAATCCTATCCGACGTCAGAAGCTTCAAATAATAAGAGCGTTTTTGGCATGAAACTTTTCGAGGTTCAGGACAGTTTTTGCTGTGTCAAGTTTTGTGGGAAGCACAAGGATTACGTACGCAGATTTGTCAAAAGTTCCGTCGCCTTCGAAGACTGGAAGGTATTTGTCTTGAGGATAGTTCTGCGCAACTTTACATATACTTGCTTATTTATTTATGAGGATTGTATTTTAGTGCGCCTCTTGGTTTTGTTTGATGTATTCACTGAGACAAGCTGTGTTATATTTAGAGAGCCGATGTCGAAACATGTCGTTGGTGTTGTTTTATTTAGGTAGGTAGGTAAGTTTCTTTCATCGCAAACATTTATGTAACACTAGCTTTTGCCCGCAGCTTCGCACGCGCTTTTTCAATAAAAACGTTAATTACTGGTTAATTTACTACTTAGGATTTTGGTGACATCATTTCTGATCGCACCTATATACCCCCTAAAATATCTACCTATTTACAGTAGTAATATTTTGTTTATATTTCAGTTCCCGTGGCAACTTCAGAAATTATTTTCTACACTCCACCATCCAGACACTGAAAATCATATTCCTAACATTTATATTAGCTGGTTAGGTAAAATATTAGCTCGGTAGTTGGATTATATACCTACGTAAGTAAAAAAAAGTTAAAGCGCCTAACGCTTTGTATTTTTGGGAATGTTCCGTTACCATGTGAATTTTGGTGAATCTTTTTTTAATATAACTTTGAATGTAATTACACCCACTAAAGATCCCGTTTTTTTTACGTCAAAATAAAGAAATATACATTGTTTTCATACTAACTAAAGAGTCCCGTTTTACGTTCCCGTGGGAATTTAGTATATTTCTTTCTTCCAACTACTACTACATCCACAGAGACACTTGTAGACCAAATTCCACGTTGACATACTCAAGGAAATCAATTTTTAATAAAAAAAAAATATTCATAAATCCCCGTTCCCATGGGAATATAGTTATTTCCTTTTTTTCAACACACTTTCATCCACTAAGGAACCTGTACACAAATTTCACGTCGATACACTCAAGAAAGTCGATTTTTCATTACAAAGTTCCGTTATTCCCGTTCCCGTGGGAATTTTGTAAATTACTTTCTTTCAACATTCTTACATTCACTGAGGAAACTGTACACCAAATTCCACGTCGATACACTCAATAATGTAGATTTTTCATACTAACTAAAAAAATCCCGTAATTCCCATTCCTGAGGGAATTTTGTGAAATCCTTTCTTAGCGGATGCCTACGTCATAATATCTACTTGCATGCCAAATTTCAGCCCGATCCGTCGAGTGGTTTGGGCTGTGCGTTGATAGATCACTATGTCAGTCAGTCAGTCTGTCAGTCACCTTTGAGTTTTATTTATATAGGTTACAATACTGTAATGTTAAGATTAATAGTTACCAATTTAACCGTTTCAGTACCTAGTTAAAGGTAGACAAAAGTGTGTTTAACTAGGTTCTGAAACGGTTAAATTGGTAACCATTAACCTAATGGTCGCAGTTTTCACCAAAAACTCGACGTCAACACAACGACGAAAACAAAACACTAGTTGCAAACCACATGTCAGCAGCTAGTTGGATGTTGGCTCTATCAAAACAACAGCCAGTCGGTCCACTCGTAAAGTACGTAACGTGTACGCATTCCTGTTGCAATGTAAATGTGGAGCCACCACTTATCGGTGGCTGCGACGAATCAAGCGGCGAAACGATGCTATGAAACAGTCTCTGGTGGCGTTTATACATGATAAAGTTATCAGACATAGAAATAAACACAACACATACAGTAATAAACTCACGAGCTGTGCACACGAGGAATAAGAAACCCGAAAAGATTTTTTTTTTATAAATTTAGTGTTGTTAATTGTTATTCGGCATCCGTTAATGTTATTCGGCATCCGGCAAATAACCCGCCACAAATTTCACAATACTTAAATATAAATATAACTTTTTTTTAAACATGTTTAAATATTAATTTATAACTTCATTTAAAGTAAATACACACACACACACAGTACACTATAATAAAACCATTTACTAATTTATTTTCCTTACCCACAAAAGTAACTCTGACATGTCCCTTGCAAAAAATGAGAATTAAAAATACAAAAGTAAACAACATAATTCTGGTTCGCTTACACAGTGGCGGTTGCGCTCTGCTTACCGTAACACAATGATCGGCCAGGCCGAATAGTCGGCTTCATTACAGCCGCAAAGTCAGCTGATTGGCTAGTCGGCCAAAGTAATAGTCGGCGCATCTTTAATTTTCATACATCATTAGAAAAAGTGCATTATAGCAACTGGCTATTAAATAAGTTAACATACATTCACAGTTTCACCAAAGCCCGTGGCGCATGTCTACACAGACGACCACTCTGTCATGACATGTTTAGAAAATGTGCTGAACTCGCGTACATTTCCACATCTGTTATAAAATGCAACGGCTGTCCATTGGCTGTCCAATGTCCATAGGCCCATGTCAACGACGACAACGAAATGATGACGAAAATATGTAGGTGTATTGATTTTATGTTCGCATAAATGGCATAAATATACTAATATTGTATACTTATTTGTTTGAAAACCAAGGTTTTACGCTTTTACGTAAATTACCTGAAACTGTGCCCGAAACATATACAGAGATGAACATTAATTACACCCAAACCGGAAACAACAAACAATGTTAACAATATAAACAACATAGCATCATAACACTGTTCGCCCCGCCGGGAATCGATCCCAGGTGTATACGCATCTCAATCTACATCACTGCCAACTGAACTACGGAGAAATATGTTATCGTCAGTTTGTAATAACTTTCAGACTACCATTCTACTAATTATTATATGTACCTACCTACCTACAAAAAATGTTTAAGTTAGTATCTAAAACCTACTAACAAAAACATTTGGGCCATAAATAAGAAAAGTAAAGGCCTCTATAATTCAAGATCTTCAAGTGAGTATTTGGTGAAATTGCTAGAGCCGCTCTAAATTGATTCGTTGTGATGTTGACAGATAGGCTGCCTAGTTCGCCCGAAGACAAATTATTGACAGAATTCGGTCCACTCCGTCCCACTTTGTTAAAATATTAGGTTTAGTTGTAGCCATGTTGTAGCACAGGTCTTATTTTATCAGTCACCAACAAACTCGTTTAGTCACAAACTTTAAAAAAATATTATATGAATAAAGGTGAGTGATTCTATAGGCTCTATCAAAACTATAACTAAGAAAAAAGTTGAGTTTGCTAGAGTCAGTTTGGGAAGTTAAAAAAAATCAAAACCAGCCTTTAAAGGGTAGAGCTATTGGCCCGAAACGTTTAGTTTAATATCTTTTTTTGCATCCACGTCACGTCACTGAGGCCTTAGCCTGGACCCGACAAGCCGACAGGGCCTCAAGTCTGCTATCCCGGCCGGAACAAAATTACACGAAAAAGCTACGGTTTAAAAGTTTTTTTTTGTAGATTTAGTTATCAATCAACACATTCCAGTTTTCCGAAGTTGAATATAGATATTTTTGGTAAGCTAAATCATTGCAATTTTGATATGTTTGAGACAAAGGCCAAAGCGTTGCTATTATTGTCACTTTTTCACTTTCATCTACGCACAGCCTAACTTTCAAAAGTGCGTGACAAAAAGCTTATCTTATGCGATAAGTTACGATGACTTTGTCAAATATAATCCAATTGTAAACATACGTTAGAAGGCTTTATCGTAAATCTTGTAGTCTGAATTGTACTTACTAAAAAAATCAATATTAAACAACTAAAATAACTATGTTTCTCTAACACAAAAGAGAATTGGGAATTAAAGTAACAAAAAGACGCACAGCTTACGCTCAGTTAGCCGCGAGTTGCGAGTCGCGAGGGCACGCAACCCGAGCTCAATCTTTCAGTCAGTTCACCCTTCAACTAAACTTTTCAGTTTCAAACTATTCGTTGGACGGTCGAAATTGTAAAATGGAATTAATAAATGAATTCCTTATTTTTCAAAGAGAAAACGTATAAATGTTATATCTGTTTTTATTTTTATGTGGTCAAGAATTTTGTAAAATGGTAAAGTGTGTGTGAAGCCACAATCAGTGAAGGATTTCAGCGCGATTTAACTTATGGGACACTCCGCGTCCCATAAGTTATAGAATGCTTTCAGGGTAGTCGCAGGCTTGCCGCGATGGTATACTAATAGTGCGTCGGGCATGTTTGCGGAGGCCAGGACGGACTGCTTCTATGAGACCATGTGCAAGCGAGCAGCGGCGCTGGTGCGTAGAGTGCGTACGAGCTCTAACTCTGTCCTGGCCATGGTTGCGAACAGGCTTGACTGTCTCTTATGTCATACAGTGTTCTGACATGCATGTGCAACTTATGTTATGGGACTAAGTCTCCTGGAATAAACGTTTTTTTTAATTAGTGTGTAGAAAAACTTGCTACTTAGATTATGTTGCAATAGATGACTTCATTTTTCTAGTCACAAGTGTCGCTAAGACTTTTTTAATATTTTTGTTTCAACAAGTGGGATTGAAGGGATTTTCTTTGTGTAGTGGTACCTACCTTATTTAGCATGTGAGATAAATATTAAAACTTTTTAGGTTTAAGGAACTTTATTACTCATAATAAGAACATTACAGTTCACTTAAATTAATGAGCATAACGTACTAAATTAAATATAAACAAGTTTTATAAGCCAGTAGTTCAATCATTCTAACAATGACAACATTAACTGCATGCAATGATAACACTAATTGACTCTGATGACTCAAGAAAGAAAATAGATGGGACCTTTGAGATGCTAGTTTAATTTATTTGTATTTTAATTTTGTTTTGCTTTAATAGTTTTTTCTTTAATAGTTCCTAAGAAAAATGAAGGCGACTGACAGACAGACATTCGGACCGGCGGCGGCGGCGTTCCCTCAGGGGGGATTTCTGGAATAACCCTTAATATGACTACGGAGTCCTGGAAATAGTCATAGTCATAGAACTCAAAGGGAAATATTTGCGTGGAAAAAAGTGCCTAGCATAGAATATTCTAGCGCGTCGACGAGAGAGGCTGTAAAATTTTACGGTTAGCTCAAATCGTCCATTTTGGTCCCCGGCATTCGACGGATCTAAATGGACCGATTGAATAAAAGTCCCTCTTGAATTTATGTGAACCCTGCTGTGTACCATTACGTTCTAACATTTATTGCATCTGCAAATAATTTAACGTTAAAAAGAAGTGTCAGTAAAAATCAAAATGATGCGCATCAAAAAACGCCGAGACAGTTTAGTCAAAACTGACACATTGAATGAATTTGAGGTTCACTTAGTGAGGTGGGGAAACGCTACGTTGAGTTCACTGCACCTTTTGGAGTCAAATTAAGTTTGCGGATAAAGGAGTAATTTTATAGAATTTTTAACTTTTGCGGAATCTTTTTAAAATTATTTTAAAATTCCTAATTTTGTAATATTATGTAATTCCTTGGTATCACTCTAGATTCGAAACTTTAGTGGGGCCCCCATATCTCAAATTGCGGCAAGGTTCAGTTCGGCTGCATTCACAATCTGGATAATCAGAAAATTAACTGATGTGTCTACCGCGAGACTTGTGTATTTCAGTTCCTTTAATAGCTTAATGACCTATGGCTTGCTTCTATGGGGAAGAGCTGCAGATCTTAACTTAATTTTTATACTACAAAAACGCGCAATTAGAAACATTTATCAGCTTAAAGCTCGCGAGTCCCTCAGACAAAAATTCAAATAAATTGATATATTGACGCTTCCTTCGCAGTACATCTTCGAAATTATTATGTATACTCGTAGAAACATACATAATATATGTTTGATAAAAAATGTGATAAAATTAAGGACCTCAGAACGCGCAGCAAAAACAAACTCAGAATTCCACAGAACAGACTAAAACGGACAAACAAATGCTTTATAGGAAACGAAGCAAGATTCTATAACAAGATCCCAGAAGAGATTTTGATCCTGAATGATAATGAGTTTAAAACTCTTATCAAAAAAGTTCTTATTAAGAAAGCTTATTACAATATTGATGATTATGAGATAAATTGTAAAGTAGAGTTTGTTACCCCTCTCTTCTCTACGCTGTAAAATCATTGCGAAAAGTAGTAGAATCATTTGACAGAAGAGGGCTCGTTTGGGGGCCTCTCCAGGCGACTATTGTCGTAAGGCAACCCAAACATTTGTTTGCCTGAGCCAATTGGTGGGCAGCCTGAACTACCTCGCCTCTCACAGTATAGGATACTTTACCAAATAAGGTATCAATAGCGATTAGATTAGATGTAGTCTAATTGACTTTCAATAAGTGATATCTTGTATCCTGTAAGGCTGTATATGTATAACCCTTTATAATAATCTTGTACTCTTGTGTATCCCAAATATAATCAGTCTTTATTCAGCACTCATGAGTTTCACTTGTCTCCCTACCTTACATGGCGACCCTGCCAAACGCGTATTACTCAGTTGCTAAGCTGCGCAAGCGGCTCAAGTTCGGACTCGTGTGCGCCTAAAAAGGACTAATGTTAAACAAAGCTATGAACTAATAAATACTTAAAACTAATAACGATGAGTCTACCAGTGCTAAGTGATACGGCGACACAACTTTTACGGTCCGACGTCTACGAAAAATCTGCGAAATGGGAAAACAACAGTCCAAGGAAGAAATTGTAATTGCTCAGAATGCTGCAGGAGGAGGATCGAATCAGGCAAGCGTCGAAGAGTTCAAAATTCATCTATCTACAATTTCAATACTGATGACCTGTATTTTTGTCATTATTTTGATGGTGCTGTTATACTTCATTTTCCGGATCTACAAAAAATGTCATAGAGGCTGGATAGCAGACGAACTTAACCGTAACGCCCTACGGAGGTCCTTCTTCAAAGCCAGACCGATGATGGAGGCGCCCGGTACCAGTGGAGGTCGGGCCCGCGTTCCGAAAGTGTATCCAGATATTAATATCGTTTAATAAGCTAAGTGAAAGTGAAGTAAAAACATTGAACAGTTCGTGAATACCTACAATTAAACTATTACTCTACGAACTTAATACTTCGACATTCGGAAAAGTGACGTCGCATCAAGTCGGACATGGACATCGAGTGCAGCCAGGCCAGCTAGCTGTCAATGTCAATCATGGACCTATATCCTTTTATAATTTAGCATTATATTAAATTAACAACTACTATTACTTCGTTAAAATGTATGGGTAGTTGCCTACTTACTTAAGCAGGTACGTAATAATACTAGTAGGTATACTAGTATAATTATATAGTAATAATACTAGTACCTACCTTACAATCCTATATTGAATAAAGATGTATTTGATATTTGATTTGATATTTGTGCAAAATTATGATATCGAAAATAATCAATAAACATAAAAAGAGATAGTTAGTATAGCAGAAAATTTACAACATCGACGGCTCAATCTTAATTTTTTTTATTTGGCTCCAGCAAATTCAACCATCAACTCAGATATTTTTGCCAACAGCGACGTTGTCTACAAAATTTATGGTAGTTGATTGTTGATTTAGTTGGTTGATTAGAGCTATATTTTGTTAACCAGTATTATTATTTTATGATGGTTTAAGAATTTGTGTACAAGTACAATTCCTACGTAAATAACGAGACTGACAAGTTTGGAACTCAATTAACTCAGTCATGCATGAAACCCTACCTGCTTACATGAAAACAGAAACAGCAATTAGCGTGTGTAAATTGAAATAAGGTAAGCGTGTGAAAATACAAGCAGAGCTACCTAGGTTTAAGGTATTTCAATGGTAATTTTTAATATCCATATCTATACTTCCATACTTTATTATTTTTATTTATTTTTAATATTATAAATGCGATAGTGACTCTGTCTATCTGTCTGTCTCACTTTCCTGAACAAAACTACAGAACCGATTTGAATGAAATTTTGTATATGGATAGACTATAGCCTGAGAAAGGACACAGGCTACTTTTTATCCTGAAATTCTCACGGGATATTTGGGAATTTGATGTTTCAAGGGAAAATGCGCTGGAAAAGCCGCGGGGCGCTTACTAGTTTCAATATAAATAAATTACTTATATAGGTAATTTGAAATTATTGTCACGAAACGAAGTAAAAAGACATTTATTTCAATTTCCTTTGACGTTGATACGCGACCTCATTTATGAATTATTATGAATTCTGAAAAAAAGAGCTTTTAACCGAATTACTTTAAGTTCAGGGGGGCTAACATTAGGTAGACCGTCTTTCGTTCAGGATATTTATAAACATCATTCATTTCCACATTTTTCAACATGTGTGACTTTAGTTTGTGTAGCTAGGCCGTGCTAATAAAGTTCTTCTTCTAATCTTCTTTACTTTTCACAAGAATACTAGCAACAAAAGGTTTTAAAAGTGCAGCAATATAGCTCTGTTCCAATTGATTGTTTTTCTAAATCCGACAGCGGACAGACTTACCCCCGATACCAACACAACGGTGGACCCAATTTGTTACCATAATTAACTGGCCAGGGACAACTCACGAATTCTATCGTCTAATTAAGATTAAAGTTACGTGGTGACTGTTATTTGTGGTAGAGCAGGAAAAGCGTCTCGATTTTTTTTTAACATACCTTTAAGAGGCATAGCACAGCTAAAGTATCGCGACACTTACGAATTAAAAATCTTCTATACTAAGCAATAAACAAACAAACGTATAAAACATTTAGAGTTCTGGTAATTAAATCTAATAGTATTTATATTGCAACAATGTGTACCTATATAATTAAATACTAATATTTTTCGTGTGATAATGTTTTGAAGCGGTTTGTTCCACTACTGATATACTGATCAGAATTTGTTAAAATTTCACAGTATTTATAACTAAGACATCAGAATAGCACGTAAGCTATAATTTATAATGATACTAGCCGACCTGACGGGCTCTGCAACGCCTTAACAATAGAAATTTACGCAATATCTTTGTAAATTATAGCTTACGTTATTTTGATGTATGAACAAAATGTAGTAGTTTTCGCGGGAATGAGTTACAATCATTTATACCTATATCTGTAGTAAATAGTATTGGTAAGGATTGTATGAATTTTTATTGTTAGACGGCACGAAGTTCGCTAGGTTGGCTTATCAATCAATACATAGTATAAAATGAAGTCGATTCCCGCGTCTGTCCCTATGTATGCTTAAATCTTTAAAATTATGCAACGGATTTTGATGCGGTTTTTTTTAATAGATAGAGTGATTCAAGTCGAAGGTTTATAAGTATAATAATTATTTGTGCACAAAATAGTAATAGTTTAGGCGGAACGAAGTTCGACGGGTCAGCTAGTTTCTAATAAATAAGAGACGAAAAGACATAGCTATTAAAAAGATCAGTGCAATGGATTTTTTAAAGCACCATTTAACATTATTTGTAGACGGTGAACGTCACTAAATCTCTTCACGATTCAACCACATTCACCCTGATTTAGTACGTTGCAAGTGCGCTGGAAAACTACGTGATTTATTTTCACCTATTTGTTAGGTTTTTCTATTCGCTTAAAGACGTATGTTTGATGCACCATTTGATATGCAAATACTTTCCACTTTAAGGCTGTGTTGGCTCTTTTAAAAAACCACAAAAGAAATACAGGAGTTGTTATTCTGGAAATTCAACATTGATTCTATAATGTTTTATATTTTGCCAGAATTGCCTATAGCAGTACCAAATTTGGGAGATAGTAGGTACTTTTGATTCAACTCTGTATAAAATTTATATTAATCCACTCGTACTTTGCTATCATTCGTACACGATCCAATAGCAGAGCGGCCTCGGTTCTCTAATACCAGTCTTGATTGAAATAGTTGTTCCAAATAACTATTCAATAAGGGAACCCCAGTCAATACAGCTGGCAATGTTTCATGAAATTAAAGCGTTTTAGAATTGACTAGTTCTAGCTTACAATGTCTTACGACTGCCTTGCCGGAGTAGGAGGTATCTTAAAATTTAAATTTTCGTAGTCTTATTTAAAGTAGTCCTGCCATTTTCTTCAATTAACTAATTACGGAATCTAAGGTAGAGGATTAGTTAACTATTGTTTTATTACCTTAGTTTCAATATGCAAGGATGATTTAAAAAGGAAATAATTTCCTGAACTCCCACGAGAACGGGTAAAAACTAAAACTTTCTTAATAAATGAAAGGCAATTGATATTGATCTAATAAAGTTCAGAATGTGTTCCGCGTCCATGTAGTTTTAACTACACTTCTCGTACTTCGACAACCGATTCAATGTAGGGAACTTCAGTTAACTTAACTCGTTAGGACTAAGGTTTTCAATTGAAATTAGAAGCAGCAAACTTACAGATGGAGTTATACTCTACTTCTGCTAATTGTTTAGCTGGTAAACTAATTAATAAAAATATTTTATATTGGGTACTAAATTACACACTATCGTCTTTATAAATGAAGATTCTAAGTTGGGACACGTCCTGAACATATACGAGATAGACAATAAAATGGCAATGTTCTATTTAAGATATGTGTATTAAGTCCACCAAAAAAGAAAACCCTTAGTAGTACGCAGTACCTTATCCTGTAGTTATTTAAATCTTGGCAATTCATCATTTATTCAATGTTTGTCTCGGCTCGCTCGCGCATTTTTCTGCAAATAACCGTAATCGGGATTGCAAAGCCTCTAGGGTTCATCAGTACCTGGGTTTCTCTAAAGGAACCTTAATATTTAAGCAGAGGCGACTGTTTATGTATTTTGCCATTCCATTCCATTTCATTTGATTACCCAAAACGAAAAACAGCAAGGCACTTAAATTCAGAACTGGTTAATGACTTTAAGTAATGTAGTTATACTGTTCATTTTAGGTTAACTAGATAACTGCTTATTTTACATAATGGAATGAATATAAACTTAAATACATTTTCAATATCTACCTTTATAATAGCAAACGTGAATTAATTTCCTCCTTTTTAACAGCTTTAAAATTATAATGCTGTACTTTTGGGCCCATTGGATATATTTACTGGAAGAGTGGAAGTAACATGCTTCAATCCTTTGAGACGCGTCAAGCTAAATCGAGACATTTCCAGCCAAAAAGAGAAGACACGAACTTCAACTCATCGGGGACTTAAATGTTTTCGTTCAATGTTTTATGTTCTTTCGACAAGGTTGCTTTTTTTAGTTGTGAAGTTGACGCGGATACATCAATCAGCTGGGAATAAGAGATAGGCAGAAAATAACGTGTTACTTACGATTCACGCCTCTTCGTATATTATATTCTCTGTAATTTTTGTGATCGTATACAGCGTCATACGCTCGTTCTACTATTTCCTTTACAAGTTTTCTTTACTTCGATTTATATACTAATATAAGTGTAACTACTAGACAATTATCTTTTGAAGAAAGCTTACATCTGAGTAAAACGGGAAATCACTTATTAGTAAAACGGGAAATTACTTATTATAGAATTAAGCAATTTCCCGTTTAACTCAAATGTGTGATTTCTTCAATATATAGATCCATCATTAATTAATTTAGATAAAGAACAAGTAACTTCCACACAAAACGTAAGAAAGAAGAATAAAATATTGCCAAAAACGGTCACTTTACTGAAGTATTAATCAATATTTCTTTCCTTTTTTAAATTTTGGAGAAAATAAAGTTTCATTTCAGTTTTTTTTTTAAATATAGGTATTAGAATAATTTACTGAAACTGCATAGAATGGTCAGTCAAGCAACTGAGTCTAATCAACATTGATTGAATTATCAATACATAGTATAAAATAAAGTCGCTTCCCGCGTCTATCCCTATGTATGCTTATATTTTTAAAACTATGCAACGGATTTTGATGCGGTTTGTTTTTAAAGATAGAGTGATTCAAGAGAAAGGTTATAAGTATAATACATGCACAAAATAGTACTTAATAGGTTAGGCAGTACGAAGTCGACTAGTT
The DNA here is from genome assembly GCA_951802225.1 of Euspilapteryx auroguttella. Taxonomy (NCBI): domain Eukaryota; kingdom Metazoa; phylum Arthropoda; class Insecta; order Lepidoptera; family Gracillariidae; genus Euspilapteryx; species Euspilapteryx auroguttella. Next base: position 7,499,123 of record OX637658.1, on the reverse strand, counting down.
TAATATAATTCCCACAAGGCTCTAATTACTGATTAGCAATATGGCAATTATGATGAAATTCAATCAATGATGATAATCAATATTTGCATTATAGATAATAGTTTATAGGTTTATTTACTTATTTAATTATTGTAACTTCGGAGCCTCTGCCCACAGAGCATTTGTCATCATCTCAGCCGAAAGACACGTCCATCATCATCATCATCATTTCAGCCGTAGGACGTCCACTGCTGGACATAGGCCTCCCTCAAGGCTCTCCATCTGTACCGATCGCAGGTGGCCTGCATCCAGCGTGGACCCGCGGCCTTGCGCAGATCATCCGTCCATCTGGTCGGTGGACGTCCTACGCTGCGCTTGCCGATCCGTGGTCTCCACTCGAGAACTTTTCGGCCCCAGCGGCCATCTGTTCTGCGGGCTATATGACCTGCCCATTGCCACTTCAACGAGCTTATCCGCTTGGCTATGTCGGTGACCCTGGTTTCTCTGCGTATGTCCTCATTTCTGATTCGATCCCGCAGAGAAATCCCGAGCATAGCCCGCTCCATGGCTCGTTGAGCTACCCGGAGCCTGTTCATAAGCCCTATAGTGAAGCACCACGTTTCAGAACCGTATGTCGTTTAAAGGGGTGGTAGCCGACCGTCCGGGGATTCTTAGCACCCCTTGCCCCGCCGTTACCGTAACCGCTACCGTCGTCAGGAATAGCGGGGCTGCCGGGGACTAGGGGCCTGGGCAAAGACACGTCCACTGCTGGATAATGGGCCTCTCTCAAAGATCGTCATAGTTGTGCAGTATGACCATCATCTATTATCATTCACCCATAATCTATTGTTATAGTCTCCCACATAACAGCCAGTTGTAAGAGCTGAACAGAGAAATAGGTACGGTGCGTAGCTTGACATGACTTCTTTTAGAATTCGACCCTTCGTGGAAGCGTTAAAAATTGGAATTGTGTTTCAAAAAGGACCCACCAGAAGAGCCATCCTCACAATAGTAATCGAAGATTTAATATTTTTTACAAATCCAAGAAATTCAAAGTGACATACACCTAGAACCTAGATTTTATTTAAAACTAAGACAAACCCTGTATTTACTTTTAAAAAAATTGACAAGAGTCACGTTGTTTCAGAAATACATCATCAAAGCACAGAATAATACTGAACCACAGAGTTATCTGCTATTAGATCTGGTGATATAGGAAAGAAATAATTTGAGTTTGTAAAATAAACTCGTCGGTCTCAATTTAGCCTAAACGGCCAATTATAGTAATACTGGTCGACCCGGCGAACATCGTACCGCCTAACCTATTACTACTTTATGCGTGTATTATACTTATAAACCTTCCTCTTGAATCACTCTATTTATTAAAAGAACCGCATCAGAATTCGTTGCGTAGTTTTCATGATTTAAGCAAGACGCGGAAAGCGACTTTATTTTATAAATACTATGTAATGAAAGTTGCTCATTTTGTGCTCACATCAACTGTACTAAAACCTATCTCTAGACAATGTATCTTGAAACACGCTGCACGTACAGCTTCCGCCAGTCTGCGGCCACTCCAGCTACAACTTTATAAGGAACTGAAAAGGTGCCCATTAGCCGAACAATCACAATTCCTTTGTGAGACTCAGCGCACTCTGCGACTGGCTTTAGTTATAACTTTTATAACGGGAAACACAGATAGACATAGATATACACTGCATTATTGCATAGATCAACGATTATAATTAAAATAGGTACAGTGGCGGACACGGAGGGCGTGAACTTTTGTCTATTGTATTGTATATTGTATCGTACGCCCGAGACTGTTGTAATAAGAAAAAGAGATACTACGCCGTCCGTGTCCGCCACTGTACAAATACTTGTAGGTAGACATACTTAAAAAAAGTGCCTCAATAAAATAAATAATTGCCGATCAAACTGCTCATGTAGATCTCCCTCGCCTTCGCTCAAAAACCACTAAAAAGTCACGGTTCACTAAAAATGGTTTATTTTCTAGTTTATTAAGATTACCTTAAATAATATCGAGCTGCATTGGACACGTAATAGAAATGTAGGGTTGCAACGGTTTGAATAAGTTGTCGCACACGGCACCCTGCGGTCACGTTCTGCCTTTAGATGGTATATACGTGCCTCGTTAAACGTCAAACACAATACACAGCTCTAGGGTCCACTTAAAGAGTTACATCTTCGATACTGATACAAGACGATCTTGGTCTATCAATAAGTAGAGGACCAAAATGTTGTAATTTTTATTTTTAATTAAGTACCTATTTCAACTCTGAACACAAAACGTAAAATGTTTTAATCGTGAGTTTATATGCACAAGTTCTATCTTTGTGTTACAAAATTTAATGTACCAATTCATGACTATACTTACTCAGAGATAGAACAATATAATCATTGTTTATTTAATAATCTAATATGATTGACAACCTTCGATAACGATAATATAATACTTATAGCAGGAAAAAGCTGTGGGCGACATAATGGTTATAAAAAAGTATTTCCTACAACTTCTAAAAACAACCAAAATTGATTATTGTGAGTTTCTCTACCTTTCTTGTATCATATAGCAAACAAACAGTATTTACTTAGAAAATCCACGTGTATTCGACGAAGAATTTTATTACTTTTATCTATCGCTCTCCAGCGCTCACACATAATATAAATAATGATTACAGTCACTGTTCTGGGAAACATTTAGTTCGACATTTTTAGAGCGAGCGAAAACAAACAAAGGATATTCTATCAACCTATAATTGTATTCTGGCCCGCGTGGGATATGAATGGAAACTGAATTGTTTTTTGTTCTTATACAAGTAAAATAAAAATATATTTCTTCCAAATATAATATTTTAGACATAAGTGTACAGTAGACAGCACATTAACCTACCCTATTGCGTTGAAAGGATATTTCGTAGAATAACAGTAGTCATTCTATAGTACGCATTGAGAAAAAAGAAATCGTAGGTTGTTCTACTGAATGATAATATCATACATCATATTTAGCATTATAATAGGCGATAAAGTTTAAAAGACTATAAAAAATTTAAGGCGGAATGAAGTTTACCGGGGCAGCTAGTTCTCATAAATACTTTAATTCAGGCTTTCCCACATATTTTTCATATAATTTTGGTACTTGAAACGGGGACAATGCAGCAGTCTGTATTGTAAACATTCGGCGAAGAAATCTGCAAATGGTGTCCGCTATAAATTCAGACAGTTTCGGGCTGGCCCGGACGCCGCGCCGCGTTCGGAAAGTTTCTTTTTTTTTGGTTAGAAAATAAGGCAAAGACTGAACGTTTTTTTTGTAACTGTGTTCTGTTTTTCAATTATATAATAAAACTAGAGGCTGCCCCGCGGTTTTTCCCGCGCAGATTTCTCATAAACACAAAAATCCCTTTTTTTCCCGTTCCCGTGGGAATTTCGGGAAATCCTTTCTTAGTGCTCACCTACATTCCCCAAGGAATCCACGTGCCAAGCTTTCTACGCCCAGTAGTTTCGGCTCTGCGTTGTCTGTCAGTCAGTCAGTCAGTCAGTCAGTCAGTCAGTCAGTAACGGAAGAGTTTTATATATATTGATACAGAATTTTACCCAAACGAGTACAAAATGTTGGACATTTGATCTTAAATTTTCTTAATAGTTTTCGTCTATGCTATGTACTAGTGTGAAAAAAAAACAGCAGTGGTGCTAAAAGTGGAAAAGCAGCTAACCACAAATCTACTAGAGCTCCGTAATGTCAATGGGACGGCTTAGCTAAGGATACAGCGTGTTTTCCCAATTCCGAAGCACGGAAGCAGTTGTAGCATTCAAACTCGAAATTGACTTTTATTACCAGTTTTTTTTTTAATTAGTGCTGCTCTGGTTTTTTATTTTTTCATAATTTTTGAGCAACCTCCACTCTATTATAGTTAACGCCATCGTCGTCGTCTAAACAGTTGGCGCCAGAACAATATTTTCAACAGGTTGTACCTGCTTGCTAACTTACCTACAAGCGGTGTCGTAGTTGTTCCTTGTAACTTTGATAATTCAAAACCATAAACTTAGGTGAAGCATAGTGTCTAATGCACTGCAGACACTTAGTTGCAAATTATCTTATGAATGTACCGCGTCTTATGCAGAATTATGCATGTAGGTATGCCTAAGATAATTTTGTTTTTCCTAAAATTTACCAACAGTATCTTTTGTTGCGATAGTGGCTTTTTTGACTCAGCCAAGGCTATGAGAGATTGCTAAAACGTGACAGACAGCTATCACAAAACCGTATTTCTTCTAAAATCTACAATAATTTCAGTTGATTTAATATACAGGATGTGTGTGATTTACCATGCCTAACCACTTTCCCATAGCAAGTCGAAATCTCAAATAAAAATCAGTTGTCACATTGGTTCGATAGTTCAATCAGCTACAGGTAAATTTTTTTTTGGAAATTTTTAATCTAACTGAATAACTCGGATATTTATTAGGAACTTACAAGTCTTCTTAAAACATACTTTTGACACCTGTGAATAACAACTCAACCGTTCAATAACTTCTTATGTTATCTCATCAAACTAGGTTTGTTCTGGGATTGGTCTCAAAATAGAACAGTATGGGAGTAAGACCACTGCATCAAGATTGCTATTCAAAAACTCTGTTCTATGCAAAGGATCTAAAGCGTTAGTAGTTCGCCGTTCGCAGTCCGTACAGTGTGAACTGCAGTTAGCGTGTTCCAGTATTTATTAGGCATGCAACTACCAACTCGGTATTATTCACATGGAGGGCAACACATTGCGTAAATCTAGAGTATGGCCTTTATTAATGTGTTGTTCCTTAAGTTACTGTTACTGTAGATTTGAGTTACAATGGAGTTCAGTTTTATCAAGCACTAGAGGCTGCCCGGCGGTTTCACTCGCGCAGATTTCTCATAAACACAAAAATACGGTTTTTTTTTCCCGTTCATGGGAATTTCGGAAAATCCTTTCTTAGTGCTCACCTACACTCCCTAAGGAACCTACATGCAAAATTTCAGCCCGCTACGCCCAGTAGTTTCGGCTCTGCGTTGTCTGTCAGTTAGTCAGTCAGTCAGTCAGTAATGGAAGAGTTTTATATATATTGATTGACTCTGGAAATATGCCTACCCAGTCTAAGTTATGCAATGTCGGTGACTTTGGTTCTACTACGGATCTTATAAAATTAAAAGATGGAGTATAATGTTTGTTGAACGAAAAAGTCATCAGTTTGAAAATATGCGCGGCAATCAAAGAGACAATGTGGGTTGCTCTAAATCCCATTTTGCTTTACTGTTGAATCATCGCCTAATATTCAAGAGCATAATATTGTATGCCTTTCTACACAAAGGCCGTGAATGCTCTAAATCTAGAGGCTGGAACAATAGCTATGAGATATCCTAATCATCGAGTCAAGCTCTATGAGCGTTTGGCGTACTATCTATGGTAGCGATCACTAAACTGAGCATTGCCTGTTCAAGCTATTCGGTAGCATCTTTGCGCGACGGCGGCGGCAGCATAATGGTTTTCCCAGTCAGGTGATCGAGGCACAAAGCTTCTTTGAGGCCGATCACTCGGAAGGAGCCGTGACCATTTTATTGAACCTATCAAAGTATAGAAATAGTTCTAGTTCGAAGCGCGGCTCAAATTGGCTCTCCAACGTTCATATCGAAATTGTTTGATGTCGGTATTTTCTAGTTTTGATTTGATTTTTCATTGCTTTGTTAGTTCCATTCTTAAAGTAAGGTCGGTGATATATTTATTAGTATTGAATAATTACTTTATGGAATGCTAAATTTGCGAACTTTTACTGTATTATTTTAAAAGCATATATCTTCTACTTACTGTTTAACTCACAGTAAAAAAAAACTAGAATTGTTTTGATAAAACAGCGGATATTGTTTTTTTTTTTGCAATAAGAAAAAACGAAATTGCTATCGCTTGGGTGAAACAACAATAAAATATATTCAATATTGGTGCTATTGTTGATAAAACACAAGATAAATTGAATTTTTTACCCTTTAGCATCAAGAGAATCGCATTGCCATGAAATTTGTTATAAAGAATGGAGGTAGTTTTTTTGCAGATGTGTAGTCTAAAAAGCTCGCGTTATCATTTCATTGACCTCAAAGGACTTAAATTTGCTACAGATATGTAGGTATAATCTATATTATTTATACCTACCATTATATAATGAGGAAACATTGGATTGTGTGTTTGTTTATATCGAATAGGCTTCGAAAGTACTGAACCGATTTGAAAAATTATTTCCTATCCGCGGAATTTATAGGCTATAGAATATTCTCAAAAATTTAGACCGCTCGGCGGTGCAAAGTTCGCCATGCCAGAGGTAGCCTATAATAAAGACGTTTAGATCAATGCAAACCTCGTCTTGACATGTTAAAAGACGAAAACATTTTTGTCTATAAAGCTTGGTTACCACACTTATCACTTTTCTTTAGACCTAGGATACTCTACAGATCTTTCTACAGGTAGAAACCTGTTTTCCTATTTTTAGGGAGAATATGCTATCCCAAAATGAGATTATTAACAATAAAGGTATAACATCAGTCTAGCAAATAGGCTCATTTATCTGTCGCCACCTTGGTTGCTGTCGCTACTAATATTTCACCAAAAATGTAACAGATTAGTTTTATTAGGATTGTTGCTTGGGTCTGTTGAATAATGAAGAAAAAGTAGGTAATCTGCTAGAATATTTTTTAGAATAGCATCGCTGTAAACTGACTCTTAAAACTGTTCTAGAGCATCTGTTAAATAGCTGTTACAAAGATCTAGTAAAGCATAAGTAGCAATTAGTACTGCTAATTAAATTCACGAAGATGTAATTCTACTTACGTTTGTCTGTGTACGGTGCACGCTTGTAAGAGTTATACGGTTCGCTTTGTATTAAAATTACTAATGAGTTTTGAGGCTCCTTTTATTTAATTCTGCACGAAGATTTATTTAATTAAATATTAACAGACATTGCGATGTTTCAAACAAAAACGTTTTGTTTTTGTGTACACAAAGTTTTTAATGTGTATTTTTTTCTTTATTGAATAACTAGTCGACCTGGCGAACTTCGTACCGCCACAGAATATATAATACTTAAGGCGGTAACTCACGGTATGGCGCGAAATTCAAATTTTTTCGCGTTTTTTATTTATTACGGCGAAAGTATTCATTTTTAATAAAGTTTTAATGAATTCGCGTATGTAAAAAACCATTTCCCACATTGTTACACAACGTTTTTTGAAGACAGACCTACTGATTTTGTGTCTTAGGACATAAAGGCCTAAAATCAAGTTATGTCCTTAGACACAAAATCAGTAGGTCTGTCTTAAAAAAACGTTGTGACAGACCTACTGATTTTGTGTCTTAGGACATAAAGGCCTAAAATCAAGTTATGTCCTTAGACACAAAATCAGTAGGTCTGTCTTAAAAAAACGTTGTGTAACAATGTGGGAAATGGTTTTTTACATACGCGAATTCATTAAAACTTTATTAAAAATGAATACTTTCGCCGTAATAAATAAAAAACGCGAAAAAATTTGAATTTCGCGCCATAACGTGAGTTACCGCCTTAAGGAACCGCTTTACCTATTACTATATTGTGCATGAATTATACTTATAAACCTTCCTCTTCAATCACACTATCCTTTAAAAAACCGTATCAAAATCTGTTTTATAGTTTTAAAGGTGACTTTGTTTTATACAATGTATTGATTGATTGCAAATCGATCTTATTTATATAACTGAAGTCAGGTGCCGGTACATAGTCCCAACAAAAAAATAATATAATTTGCAAAATAAACAACACAATAATATTGTTACAAAATATTATTTTGTACCTATTTAAAACATACAATGTCAGCAAAGTTTTTGGGTCACCAACCATAAATCCTATATCAAATTTGATTGGTAATTTCGCAACTTAAACGATTGAGACGCAATCAAGGAAACAATGTCGAATGTAAAACTGAAGGAAGTATGAAATGGCTTGCCGGACGTAAAAGAACAAAGCGTTTCCCGATATTTTTGAGCGAAAACAAAGTTATATCTTTTGTTTTAAGAAGGGTTACGTGACTTATGCAAGTAATAAAATCTGCACAGAGATTCTTGCTGCAAAAATAAAATAATTAAAACTGTTTTAAATAATTAACAGTCAACACAGCCATAGCCCAAACCACTAAATACACTAAAATACATTTAAGCTATCCAAAAAGGACTAAAATTTTAAAAAAATTGCACGATATTTTGAAATACCTAATATGTATAGTATAGGTAGATACATATTGTGTTCTAAATTAAGTAAGACTAAATAAATTCTGAAATTCACTTTTAGTCACAAATAAATGAACCAGAAGAAATTTACCATTATTTGTCAGAAAAACCTTTGTTTCTTTGTTTGTTAACAATAGACCTATTTTTCCATGTCGACCTTTAATAAACAAGTCTAGTCTAGACAGCTTATTAACTGAACATTAGTTTTCATTTACTTTCATTAGCTACGTGATCGAATCTATTGAAATAATTGTCACCCTCAAACCACTGGACCACATAAATGGGTGCTTTAAATAAAGCTCTTCCCACGCGAGCCGACGTTAATGTTGATGCGGCAACCTCCACTCCACGTCTTTATTGTTCTTGGTGCCGGGTGCGGGACGACCCTTCTCTATCTAGTGGTTGCGTTCTGAATTATATAATAGGCATTAATTAAAATTAAATATGTAGCGTACTCTTATTTTACTAGTTACAGACCCCTGAGAATTTTACGAATATAGTTACACGTATCTTGGCTATGGAAGTAAGTTAATATTGATAGGTAGTAAAGCATTATCTTCAGCTTCAGTTCATTTTATGAATATTATATTATTATTATAATTTTTTTCATTTTATTTTTTATTTTTTATATATGGGCTAGATTATTTTAAAGCTTATTTGGATATGGGTAGGTAACATAGCTCGATGAAAGGATGATCAATTAGGCTGAAAATTGCGTAAGCCCTGTAGGTCCGGGCGTAAGAATAGGTCTACGGTATGCCCTGCCTGTCGTAAGAGGCGACTAAAAGGGGTATTTGGGGTCGTGGGTGTGAAGGGCGGGGACCCGGTACACTCATCAAACGGCCCTGAGATGGGCGGCGGCACAATTTGTGGCACTGTGCCGCCGCAGCTCCAAAGGCGAGCCGGGGAGGGAACAATATGCACTCCCCAAGCATGAAGCTAATAGTAGCTGAGCGTGGGAAGACTTCGGACGCTATAATGTGTGGTTCCCGGGGTTCTTCCCAAAAGCGCCAAGACGGCCGCCGAGGGGTTTTAGTGGGTGCGAGCCCCACATACCCCCGACGCTCCCCCGAGCGTCGGGAAATGCGTTAGGCACTTCCCCTCGTTAAAAAAAAAAAAAAAGGCTGAAAATTGCGTGAGTGGCGACCGCTCATCAATAGAAAAAGAGTAGGCAAGAGCAGTACAAGTGGTAAACTGCGTGAATGCTGAGGGAGTACACTGAATGAGTCCCACAATACCGTTTATTGTGGATATTATCTTTGGCAGTGACAATGTCCGCAGTTGTCATTTTTTGGCTGACATGATGAATACCTATTTAATTTTATCATGCATAATTCTTTCGCTTTTCATACGTTTGCCTGGATCCGCATGAAGAACTACCACATAACGGTCCTGAGCCACCTCGCCTCAAGCAATATTTTAAACAAGTTTCTCATTTTCATTACAATTTCGTAAAAGTATGTAATGTCAAACGAAATATTTAAAAAAAATCTACGAGTTTCATAACTGCCGACCCATGTTACTGTGGAATCGCTTTAAAAAACAAGACAAACGCAAAAAGACAAGGTATCTATGATTATTATTATTATTTGCAGCCTGTAGTGTCCCACTGCTGGGCAAAGGCCTCCTTCCCGTTTCTCTACTTTTCCCGATCATGGGCACATTCCCACCAGTCTTGGTTTAATGTTCTAATGTTAATCTAGGATTTATATTTTTAAATCGGCAATGATTTATTTCAGCCAGTCTCCAATCACATGAATAAGCCTTGGCATATAAAGTGGCCACTTAATATGCTTTTAGTCCGAAATCCGTAATATCTTCACACGGGCAGGTAGGCGGAAGCCCTCGCATGATTGCTTGCAATTTCGGCTACTGCGGGAATTCGGCATTCGGATTAGAGTGTAAATTACCTAGGTACTTTATATTAAAATGTTCTTTGATATTTTTTTGTAGTTTTGCTTAGGGCGGTGTGTACCAACAATAATCGGCTGTTCAACAGCCGGTTAAATAGTTGACTACTACTATAAATCTAAAGCAATCCGTTAACTTTTATTAACGACTAGCTGTCCCGGCGAACTTCGTATCGCCAAAAAAATTGTTACTTTTACTAACTGCCTAACAATATTTCCATATTTTCTTACCTTTTAAACCTTCCCTGGACTACTAAGAACATTTCAAAACCAAAATCAGCAAAATCGGCCCTGCCGTTCACGAGTTTTAGCGAGACTAACGAACCACGATTCATTGTTATATGTATAGTAGATAGTAGATTATTGTCGGTGCACACCAGCCTTAGTTGTTTAAGTGAAAGAACAACCAATGTGTGAATAAAAGCATTTTCGTTGCAAGGATTATTAATTTATATAAAAAAAGCTTTGCATATTTAACACTATTAGAAATATGGGTTGAAATCCATATTAAATATGTTGGTTTAACAGCGCAGATTTTATGTTTTTATAGTAAATAATTTCATGAAGGTAATTCATACTGCATAATCGAATTATATATTTAAAATCGTAACATTTTTTTTATTTAAAACACTTTAACAATAGTTAAAAAGTAATGCACTTAAACGCTCCCGTAAAATTAACTTTTTGCTCTTCTGAAGCTGATTAGCAAAAGGATCTAACTAAGATATCTGGCGACATCGCTCGCTCTAACGACTCGAGACTTCAATTCAACTGATGTTGAAAATTAAAAATTACAAGCACGTACGAAATGCAAAAGCATTTGCATGTACAAAAACGCTATATTGTATTGAACCAGCACAGACAATCTGACATATATTATTGACTAAAATCTCTCAATATAAAAATTTATTACTATTTCCCTTGGTCACGGTCTGATTTTGGTAATTCCTTTTTATTTGTTAAAAGTACTTAGTTATATAGTTGTGCGGAAAAGAAAATAAGATAATTTAGGAAAATACCAACCTTTATCATCAGAATAAACAGTATATTTGAGCCTGGCAAATTTGTATACTCGAATAAACTCAGCAATCGAAACCTTTCTATTATCGCCAATAAATCTAAGCAAAGTCAATTCCCCGGCTATGTTTCTTGCGGCATTACTGCTCCCGACATTGTCCCGAACAAATTTCACAAGTATGATAAATCGCGGTACAAATGTAACAGCTCTCAACTGTAAGCACTACGGTACTTTATGTCGTCATAAAAGCAATATATAGCGCAATGACGTGTTTAGGAACATGCCGAGGAGAGTAATGAGATAATTTTTGCATTGTGCTTCTTGTGGCGTCATATCTTACCAAATATAAAGAAAATAAAACAATGTAGGTTGTCAAAGTGAATGAAAAATTTGTTCTTTCTTCATCTTTCAAAGTTAAAGGCTCGAAAAGTAAACGCGACCGTGTATAACAAGTTTAAATTTTGGTAAAGCTATAGTTAGTCGGCACTACGCCATCTCTCAAATCCTTAAAAGTAGGAATCAGAGTAAACCACCTGATCAAGAAGAATCACCTGTTCGAAAACTTTGATTTTAATCACAATTAGAGCCCCTAACTAGGATAAACCTGTATTTAGGGTGCGCGAAACACACACAGAGAAGAACATCACACCCAGATCAAAAACAAATATCGATATTCATCATATCAATATTCGCCCCGCCTGGAATCGAAATCTTACTCAGTCCACATCACTGCCAACTGAGCCACGGAGCAGTCGAAAGATAAATATTACGATAATGATTTGTAAAGAATATTAAACTACCAATGGTACAAAGAATTTTTAAATGCAATGTCTGAATGTGAAAATAGAAAACTGAAACTCAGTTTCTGCATATGATGAAAACTCATTTTCCATACAGTATAAATAGAGAAAAACTGCTAAAGAAAACCAATTTCCACTAAGCAAATTCAGTTTACAATCCAACTAAGCTCTCGGCTTAAAACTCTACAATCCACGATTTGTTTGAATTCAAAAATCTCCACCCAATGAATGGGAAGTATAGGGTAGATCTAATCAGAGGCCCTATTGGCCATTTCAATGACTATGAAATAGATACCTAAATTGCGTTTCTTTTTTTATCGTGCACGGCTAGAAGCTTAAGCTGGTATGTCAGAATAATAGTAAGTTAACTCATATTTTCTTGTAAATCAATTGTAAAGACTAGCTTCATTGTTGCAGACACAGATCAAAGTGATGCCAATTGAATTGTAGTCTACAGGGTACACAGAAGCTAGATCAGGAAGTAATGTAAATATTTGCAGTCTTCGTCCCGTTCGCAGTACAAACGAGTATCAAGATCTTGATTTTAGCCGAAGTCCGTACGAGTATCATGATATTTGAGTGTACCTTAAATAGTTTTGTGACTTAAGTAATAAGCAACAATACTATAATTAATTTTTAGGACTCTAAGTACATCTAGGTAATAGACATCGAGGTATTGACATCGAGGTAAAGAGAGGAGGTAAAGGACGAGACCCGTATTAGGGTTACTATAATTAAGTTCTATTTTTGCTGCTTCTGCTTCGCTTAGTCACTTTACCATTAAACAATATTATACGGTGTTAAAATGAATAAAAAATTTGCTGCCTGCTTTATTTGCGACAAGCTCGTAATAAATGAATGTCCAGAGACGTAACTAAGAAAAGTTCGCAATGGAATGTTGACAATAAATGCAAATTTTTGTGCTTCGGGCAGATATTTGTAATTATACCTTTATCTAAGGTTACAAATAAAATAATTAAATAAAAAGTAAAACAAGTAGCTAATCGCAAATAGCTAGAAGCTGGCGTCGTTTTACATTTCCCGTAATTCAATGTAAAGTCTAAGCTAAAGTTCTTGAGAAGATCGTTCACTTAAGTATGCTGATTCCGTTAAACGAAAAGTTGCAGTTAAGGACATAATTTAAAAACGTTTTCTGATGCAATGAGCCCGAAGAGGGAAATAGAAAATACTTACTTTGTCCTGGACGAGACGATGCAACTTAGTATTACTTTATTTAGTGTTGTCCGTTACTAATTATCGATAAATTTGTTGTATATGGCTAGAAAGTCTCTGTCTGTCCATTCATCATCTTAATTATCTATTACATAATGGATTTATTCAAAAAAATATTGTATCGCCAGATATCAATGGTTTGAAGCCGGCCGATGGTATCTTTATAATTAAACACTTTACTATAGAAAACATCCTTGCTTGACAAATATCTAGTTCTACGAAGTAGATCGGTCACAAGTAAGTACTACAGTTAATTTTTTTTTCAATAGAGAGTAAGAGAAAGATGAATAGATACAAAACCAACCGTATTTTAAACTAAACGGGCTTCAATAATATCGATACATCAAGCAATTGCTTGATGTATCGATATTATTGAAGCCCCTTACTATTGTCGTGAACAAATTGTTACCCCACTTAAAATTCCCTCCAACTTCGACATTCAGTATTGTGCATAATCGAGAACATTTTCTTTTACATTCACTTCCATTTCCTTTCTTGGCAAATTTAAATAAAATTGGAGCTATTGGAGGCGCCGGGGACAACGATGTCGTTACAATTAATGTGGCTGTTGTACATGGCCCTATTTAGGTTTTTTTTTTAATAGGCCATGGTTAAATACTTTGAAATAGTCTAGCTAGTCGACCAATTTATATCAAGTTTCATTGGTTAGTAATAGAGCTTTGTTATATGAGTTCAAAGATAAGAATATTGAAATAAATCGAAGATTCTTCCAATGCTTCAAAGTTGAATTACATTTGAACATAAATTTTTGTTTTTCTTTATGTTTATAAAAACATATTTAGCGTAACTTTATGTTCTAATATATAATAAAATAAATATGCATATCTAATATGGATAAAATTAAAAGGCAGTACCTAACTTATTATATTTAAAATATTGTTTGCGTAATAAAAAAAATACTTTCACTTTTGTTGTTATTCTTTAATCTAAGTTATTTATTATACATATTGAAATAAATGGAGAGCTAAGTAAACCACTTTTCTGCTAACCCAGATACGCCTCTGCTTTTTACTAATGAGAAAGAAGTGTTAAATTTGGAACAGTGTTTCGAGAACAATCGTGTTTCTGGGTGATTTAGACAATGAAGGACAGTTTTTGCTTATTTCACTTAAGTATTTCAAGAACTTTTAATTTGATTCGATTGAATAAGATGTTTGCTTATTTGGACTGACACGATCGATGGATTCATTTGAATTGGCTGTTATTAGACTTTATTTATACAGCACGCATTTCGGAGTTGAGGGGTAACCTACTGTGTTAATCTCCTACTTACTACTTTAAGTTGATTGGTTGCAATAAAGTGTCTATGTCTATCTATCTATCAACTTACCTAATAACGTTCGATTTATTTTGTTAATTTCACGCTGGAACATCAATATACATAGTTTATAACAAAGTTACTTCCGCTGTCTGTCTCTATATATGCTTAAATCTTTAAAACTATGCAACGGATTATGATGCGGTTTTTTAATTGATAGTGATACAAGTAGAAGGGTTTTTTGTATACACGCACAAAAGTTCGTCGTGTCGAATAGTTAATATTATAATTATCCGAGTCCAAATTTTCAGCAGTAGACGTTTTGCGGCTGAGAAGATTTATGAAAATCTCAAAAATAAATATATTAAATAAAAATATGCACCTCGAATGCTAGAAAGTCTGATAAACGTACAGAGAAAAATGATATCGCTGGGACTAAAATAAAATGGACCGTAAAACAATAAAGGCAGAATATACGTACGGAGCGCAAGCAAGTATTGTTGGACCAGCCCAAATTTGCATTTTAAAATAACGACAATGAAAAAAAATGGTTCTAATCCTAAAGTTCGCTGAGAGAATAATACATGAAACGTGAATTCAAAAAGAGATTTGAGTAAATCCCAGCTGTGTTTTCTATAGGTTTCTATTAAAATATTGACTTTTGCATTTGTATGTTACGTATGTTTTTTTCAATCAAGGGGAGATGACGATGTGGGTTCTGGGTCAAACAGTATGATTTAATTTTCTAGGTTTACAAGTGTGACTCCTTGACAAAACAACAATTTTGCAGCATTTTTTTTTTCTATATCTTTGCGCTTTTGCCTAAAAAAGGAAAAAAGAAATTGGTTATTATTACATACATATTATGTTTGTATTTTACTCGGGAAATATTTAAATTTGTATAATTGCCATAGTTTCGAATGTATATGCTATATAGGATACTAGAGGCTGCCCCGCGGTTTTTCCCGCGCAGATTTCTCATGAACACAAAAATCCCGTTTTTTCCCGTTCCCGTGGGAATTTCAGGAAATCCCTTCTTAGTGCTCACTTACACTCCCTAAGGAACCCATGTGCAAAATTTCAGCCCGCTACGCCCAGTAGTTTCGGCTCTGCGTTGTCTGTCAGTCAGTCAGTCAGTCAATCAGTCAGTCAGTAACGGAAGAGTTTTATATATATTGACTAGAGGCTGCCCCGCGGTTTTTCCCGCGCAGATTTCTCATAAACACAAAATTCCCGTTTTTTCCCGTTCCCGTGGGAATTTCGGGAAATCCCTTCTTAGTGCTTACCTACACTCCCTAAGGAACCTACATGCAAAGTTTCAGCCCGCTACGCCCAGTAGTTTCGGCTCTGCGTTGTCTGTCAGTCAGTCAGTCAGTCAGTCAGTCAGTCAGTAACGGAAGAGTTTTATATATATTGATTGGTGCACTAAGTGAATGTCAGCCTGACAGAAAGGTGGTGAATCAGTCAAGAGATTTGCGAGATGCCTATGGTAGATCACAAAATAAGAAGCCCGGTGACAGGGGGCCTAAAATATAATTTCTTGACCTGTAAAATGGGCTTCTTATTTTGTGACAACTATAGTGGTGTTTTCATGAATAAAAATAGTTTGCAATACATACCTTTGAGGATAAATAAAAAAGGAAAACTTGACAAACACCAGCAGAAGTTGTTTTCCATTAATTAAAAGTTTTTTGTTGTAGTTATAGTGAAAACTTATAACCGGTGTTCGAGTGTACTTTTTCAGCAACCTTTTTTGTAGATCCGCCCCCGTACTCCGTAGCTATGAAAGGCGGCGGGTTTTCAACTTCCCCGCCCGGCGCGGAGGGTTGTCGACTTTACGTAGTACGGGCGCCGGTGCTTCAACACCTAGCGCAGAACTTGACGCCGAGAAATAAAAACAAAACTAAATAATCTGAAAAGAGTCGGAAGTAAGTAGGTAGCTCGGAGTTTTTAGTGTAACGTTTTTATACAAATGTTTTTTTTTTATTATCTAATTATTTTAAACAAAACTTAAGTAAGTACTAAGTAAAGTATTACAAAATAAATAAGAAACAAAAATAATGTGCCGAAACTTCGCCTCTAAGGTTAATTCCCGTTTTATTTCGTTTACATGGGAATTTACTGAATTTAATGAATGGGACCCCTACATAGTACCCTTATTAAGTAACGTTGGCAATTGGCATCTAGACCAAAAAAATACAATATCTTTTCTATGGTCCTAAGAGAGAGAGAGAGAGAGCAGTCTTCATTGTTCTGTGGTCCTCCTAAGTGTTATAAGCTACTTATACGTCTGTTAGTCAGTCAGGAAGAAAAGGGAAGAATTTTTATACTTAGGTATATTGATTTGTTTAATAGTAACTGTAATTATATTTGTTGTCTGCAGCACAAGCTGAGTGGTTGGGACCCTTTTGCAGTATTGATATACGAACACATGATGTGCCATTTACTGTTTGTTTCATTTTGTGTATATGTATTATGTATCTAGTGTATAATTTTTTTTGCGTGCATGTATGTTTAACATTGGAAACAAATTTATTATCTATCTATCTATAATGCTGTTTTATGTCCCATTGAAATAAATAAACAGATACAGAGAGCATCTTCCTTGTTCTGTGCTTACATACTTCCTTAGGTACTTTTCTTTACTGGAATATGGAAGCCTATGAGAATCCAGCGGTCCGGCAAACTACGTTCATTTATTATTTAGTTCAGCTTATTCGGGCTCTGATGGCTACGTGATTCCGCAGGCATTTACCGGTCGGTATTCCGTTTTAATATTTTACTGGTACCATTTTATGGGAACTAGGCGTTTACCGGTTGGTATCCGTTTTAATAATTAACTGGTACCATTTTGTGGGAACTATTTTAGTCTGTCTAAGCTCGGAATAAAGAATTAAGTCAATACATAGTATAAAATAAAGTCGCTTCCCGCGTCTGTCCCTATGTATGCTTATATCTTTAAAACTATGCAACGGATTTTGATGAGGTTTTTTTATTAGATAGAGTGATCTAAGAGGAAGGTTTATAAGTTTATTACATGCACAAGATAGAAATAGGTTAGGCGGTACGAAGTTCGCCGGGTCGACTTGTTATATTATAATCTTTATTATTAATTTATTCCGTACCTATGTGTTTGATAATTAGCCTACATACCTACCTCATCATTTTTTATGTACTTAATTAATAGTTTTTGCTGAAATGTCAGGAGAGATAATTAAAAGTAGATAGAGAAAAACAAAAACAAAATTTTAAATTGTAAAAAATTTATTCATGCTTTACAAAAATATTCTGTACCCAATCGAAAATTCGTCAAGAATTCATAAACTTATTTCTTTTGCTTCATAAATATACAAATATTATAAACATAGTATAATTAAAACACACTTTAATGTAACTAAAGATAACTTATAATAAATATTTTTTATTAAAAATCAATTTAATTCAGCTACCTACCTACCTATAATATTTTTCTAGCCAGACCCCCTAGACAAGATGCATGCAAGTTAAAAAAACAAGGAAAGACAGAAGAAATTTACATATCACAAATGTCATTTTTCTTTTCGCTTGGTGACAAAACAAAACACTCTTTGGTCGATCACCTCGGCCACCACGGCCTCTCCTGTATGCGCAGCGCTGGTCGCATGGCTCGCCACGCCAGTCTAAATGACATTATCCGTCGGGCCCTTACCACTGTCAACGTGCCGGCCGTTCTTGAACCTAACGGTCTGGCGCGAGACGACGGAAAGAGGCCCGACGGTATGACTATCGTCCCCTGGACACGTGGCAGGCCGCTGGTGTGGGACGCCACGTGTGTTGACACCATGGCGGCTTGCCACGTGCAAAGAACATCAGGTGAGGCTGGCGCGGCGGCCGCAGCTGCCGAAGACCTCAAACGGCGCAAATACGCGGCAATTAGTCAGCAATATGAGTTTGTGCCGTTTGGGGTCGAAACTTTAGGGCCTTGGGGGCCAGGGGCGCGTCGACTATTTAAGGAATTATCGACGCGTCTGATCGACCATTCCGGTGACCGGCGGGCTGGCTCGTACCTTGGCCAGAGAATAAGTCTGGCCATTCAGAGAGGTAACGCAGCCAGCCTGCTAGGCACCGTACCTTCCGGTGGCAGCGATTTGGAGGCCATTTTTTATTTGTAAATATGTCTTTGTTTAGTTTATTTTAAAGTAATATTTAATAACATAATATCATGTACATATGAAACACTCTTAAAATTATAGTTTATTGACTAATTTTTTTTGTTATTTTATGATGCATCTTGTCAGGCAGACATTATTGGTAAAAATTATGGGTAAACTTTTAAATCTTTTGACAGAGAGCTTAACAAAATTGCATTAACCTCAATCATAGAACAGGTACTTGCGTTTCGCATTTAAACTAATTGTTAAGTAATTAATCTTTGGATTATAATTTCTTAACATAAAGACGGATAAAATTGTACAATCCTTAAAGTTAAGAACGATCAATATTTGACTAAGTACTTTTTACAATATTACACCTATTTACACTACCGGCCCTGTTTCCATAAAACTTAGTGCTCAATTTCAACCCTGTCCTAGGTCGGAGCTTCCTCTATATCATCTATAACAACACTTTTAGCATCTTTAGTCCTATTTAACAAAAAGTCCAGATCACTTGATATTTTGTTTAGCACTTTATCTGTATCAGGAAGGTCATACGCTTTTTTCCACTCCCTATTAACTTGTTCTATGTCAGACTTCTGTTTCGGTTCCTCGACAGGAAATTCTAAAGAAGGCAAGGATATGCTAGATGGAAACTCCTGGTTAGTTTTCTTGAGACAGCTCTTCATTGGTGGCGAGGGCATCTTCGAGACGTCTGGGTTTGACTGGACGCAAAGACTGCAGGTTTCCTTTGACGTGTCTATGTGCGAGGAATAGGGTTGAAAGTCGACAGAGCAGGTAAGCAGCGGTGCTGAGGAGTCGACTTCTCTTTGGGGCGGGGTATTCAGCAACCCTAGCTCTAGACAGACCCTGGCCATGTACTCCGGCTGGGCGCTAGGCGTGTGAGGGATGAGGTCGCAGATGGCGTGGGTCGTGCTGATTCGCCGTGACTCGTAATGTTGGGGGCTCATCAGGGATTCCTTATATTCAACGCAGCGAACGATGTCGGCTCTGCTGTCGCCCATTGATGAT
Source organism: Euspilapteryx auroguttella (assembly GCA_951802225.1). Lineage (NCBI taxonomy): Eukaryota > Metazoa > Arthropoda > Insecta > Lepidoptera > Gracillariidae > Euspilapteryx > Euspilapteryx auroguttella. The sequence continues at coordinate 7,479,445 of OX637658.1, read as the reverse complement.
CTCCTAAAATGTATAAGAACCTTTTTACTATGTTACCTTCCATCCTTCTAACTTATCTGCCAGAATGCCAGTGTGGCGTAAAAGAAGAGAATTGAGGCCATAAGGCCTTTCATTGCAAGCGAGATACTAGTCTGGCTTCAAAAACAAATGATATAATGACTTTGTATACGGTTTTTTTTTTTCAATATAAGGTATTGTCCGGTTTCTACGTCTAAGTATCTTTTGGTTTTGCAGGGAAAACGGATTTAGATTATTAATGCATTCACAAGAAAACTCAAAGGGAAATAATTACCCGAATGTTATACTGTAAATATGTAATGAAATGTATATATTTTTGGTGTTCCTTTATATAAATTTGTTAAACTATCTATAAAAGCAAAAAATAATAATTTAATATCTTCAGATGGTAATGTTGAGTTAATTCAAGTAAATAAGAATGTCTACAAACAAATCCATACCTACCTATGCATGATTCTGGGCGACTCCAAGTTTGGCGCCCTCCAGTAGGAGGCAACGGGCGACCCGTGCGACATCGAGCTCTCCAGGGCTCCCACACCGCCGCGGCTCTCAACCTCGCCCACTTGCTTGATGTACACTGAGGATAATATTATTATATAAAATCAGCAATTAAATAGTTACAATACGCATTATTTTATAGCATAGTAGAGCTTATTTTTGCATACGGAAGCTGTCGCAAGAAAACTGCCTAACTTAAAACCTAAGAAAAGCGGTTAAATTCTTAGCAGTGAATATACAAAGTAGCTTCAATAAATATAAGGTGCATTTACATCAAAAAAGCGAATGATCATTCCATCACCCCCGCCCACTCCATCAATTTCTTTAAATGTAATTAGATTTAGAGCATTCTTTCGTTGTTCTGTCCGTTCTGAAATATCAAAAAAGATATCGGTGGCTTTAGCTCTATGTTCTTTTGATGTTAAGGCTCTCTAATATGAATTATTAAAATCTTAAACAGCTGTTTGCATACTGTTTTGAAGCAGCAAAACAATAACGTAAATTGGAACTTTTCTGTAATTTTATAAACAAAAAACATTTAAAAATGCATACTAATAACAAAGTTACTAACGAGAGTTTAGTTCAAACAACCTTCTAAACGGTCACATCCAGTAGCAGCACCAACTAAACAAGTGAAGCAATCCTACTTACAGCTGAGCGAAGTGTCACCAGCACCTGGGGAGTCGGTCCAGTCCAGGTGCAGGGTCAGCGCCCGCCGCACCGCCTGCAGGCAGTCCTCGTCGCGGAACACGTAGCAGATGACCATCGCTATACCCTGGGTTAGTTTAGGAATATTGAAAAGTAGCAGGTATCTTAACGACTATAGTTCTATAGATAATCATAAGTTTTGGATGTTTCTAACAAGTTTTCAACTAACCTAACTGGTAAACTATATGTCTGCAAATTTAGCAGACACCCAATGATTTAAAAACAATTCTCATGAACATTCTCTACTAACTAGCCCTGTGATAGAATTCTTTCTTTTTTATCTTTAGAAAAATGGGTTTCACACGGCACCAAATTTTTCCGTTTTTTATATTCCGTATTACAGGCAGGCCAGCATATAAACCAATCGGGATCCTGCAGAAAATGAAAAAGAAGACTGCCGCCATGTGAAAGGAGGGTTACGTCAGAAGCCTTACATTGGCAATAGCAGCGGCAGACAGAGCGACGACGTGCGCCGTCCGCCGCTCGCCGGGTTGCGCGTACGCGAGCCCGGCCGCCTGCGCGAGCGTCGTCGTCGCCAGCAGGGTCAGCGAGTGGCTCACTACTTTGCTTCTGCAACAATAGTGTTGATGCAAACATCCCCGCTTATAAGCTGGGTTCATACCAAAGGATCCAAGGCGATCCGATCGCACGCTCCAAAGGATCCGACCCACAGGAGCGCGCTGCTGGAGCACGCGATTGAACCGCGTTGGGTCATTTGGTGTGGACTAGATATTTAACTGTTTGTCGTTACCTCAAATAGTTTTATTTGTTTCATCATTTTTGTTAGCTACAGTCGTTAAACGCATAATGCGTCACCACAATGCGCGTGACAAGCTTTGGGATGGATGTGCTTGCCCCGCGGAATTATCACGCATTTGGAATCGCAAATAAAACATTAAATTATCATAGTAAAATTTCTGTTTTCATCATAATTTGCATAATATTTTTAAATTATTGGGTCAAACTAGAAAATATGGTTGCGATTCAGGAATCAGTAATATGAGCGTCTTGGCACCTACGACAGTTGGGTACAAACCATCATCTATTTAGCACCTTTACACCGCTAAACAAGCAACGCCCACTGTCACCAAAAACGGAACCAAAGCTTACCTATCCTTAAAATAGCTTCTCCTCTCAATCGGGACTTTATGCGTGATAGTTCTGAGCCTCAGCACGGCACAGAGTGACAAGGCCAGGCATAGCGCTGCTAGAAGCACGCAGCCGGTGGAGCAGACTATTTGTGCTGCTGATCCCAGCTGGAGAGGTGATCCGCCCCAAAGACGAGCTGTGAGGCAAGCTAGGGTGCCGACTCCTGAAAAGTCGGAATTTATTAATGGTCTTGCTGATTTGTTAGGTCTAACAAGCGACATTTATTCGGCGTCCGTAAAGATATCCCGAAAACCCCGTCTTTGTGAGAGCCTACGTTATTTCAGATGGTTTTATTTAAATTTCATCTTGCTTTCTCCAGTGGTTTCGGCATGGAGATGATGCGTGAGTAAGTAGATCATTGTATTGGATTTTATATTTATGGGTACTTATACTTACTTAGATTAACTTTTGTAAGGCCACGGTTTTCATTTAAAATATAATGAACCTAGACTATAGAAAATAAAATATGTAAAAACTGGAAACTGGAAAGTTTTGATTTTGAAAATGATTACTAAAACGAACCATATCGCCATTGCGAAAAAGATTGAAAACAAAAAATCACAGTCAACTTTTATTAACATCAAGTTCGTTATGGTTAAATAATGAGTAACGGCTTTACATTACTAGTAAGCAGATACAAACTTATTCTTACAAGTTTACCAAAAAAAAGTATAATATTACCAGCTAGCAGTCCCACAGAAGGTACGTTCTGCTGCCTGCCAGCCAGTTCCGCTTGCAGCAGAAGCGGCTGAGCACAGAGGGCCGCGCAACCGGCGCACCAGCATGCTGCGCACACCCAGCCTAGGGGGCCGGGGCATGCTTCCTCCTAGGAAATACTTTTTTTTTATAGAAGGCAACACCTTGATTACATAATCCAAACGGCAAAATCGCTGCATGAGAAAGAGATGACATCATTGTCAGTTTCGTTTGTCAAAGCAGTAAATTTCACTCCCATGGGCAATGGCGGTGGTCATTCAAACCTAAAGATCTTCGAAAATCACGCAGCGCAGCGGTTTTGTTTGTATTTTATTTTACAGGTATTTTACAGGTGTGCTACCACCATGAAGATATCCTTGGTATCTTTAACTCAGGTACCACAACTCGGTAGTCACAACTAATTTAATAATCTGTACTTTTAAAAACGCAAAAATCTTTCTAACCTGCCTGGTGTCACATTCCAGTAAAGCAAACATTGCTGCGGAGTGCGTCCCAGCCGTCGCCGCTTTTAGTAAAACTGGCAACCTCGTCTTCCTGTTTGGTAATAGGCCAATCATCTGAAGCGCGGCCGCTGCTAAGCACATTGCACCTCCAATGCCTATGGTGATCTTGATTACTCCTCGGAGATCTTTCTCTGTGTCCGTCTAGACAAGTAGAAATAAACAATTGAACATCTAATGACATCATAGAATCGGTCACCCAAAGCAGACCTGGCACCGCACGGTGGAACAAGAGCCTCCTTCCTCAGCCTCCTACACTCGGAGCACCGTGGGGCGAGATGGAGGAGGAAATTACCAAAAAATGAGCAAGCAGTGAGCTCTACTGAGAGCCCTATGACCCTCATGAGCATCATTAACATCTATTACTCTTTGTATGTTACAAGTATGCATACTCCAAAGCTATCAAATAAAACCTTCCAGTTGGATATTTTACATGAAATACAAGTTATCAAGTTGTACTTACAAGAGTAGATCTGGCAACAGTAAACAGGGCATAGGTTCCGAGGCCGCGGCATTTGCAGTATACATGAGTTGGTTCTGGTATTCGAACATCGCAGGTTTCAGTTCTCCAGGATCTAGGGTCTGACGATGTCCGGAGTGCACATGCTAGTTTTGATGCTATTCAAAGAACAAATGAAAATTAAATAGATGAAATTGAGGAATCCGAATCGCAATAGCACCATGGAGAGAGTTTTTCGCCGCGAAAATACGATTGTCGAAAGGAAGAAAATAAAACTTATTATCTGCTTTTCAGTTCGTAAATTTGTTAGCGTAGACATCGTAATCTGTAACCTATTAACACATTTATTTTCACATATTACCTAAAACTGTGGGAAAAGCTAGACAGGTAAATATGAAACTAACAAGAATATTGTACCTAAAATAACAAAACAAAACTAAGATACAAAATCGAAATTCCCTTACCGATAGCAGAGTAGTTCAACGTGTGAGTAAATATCAAAGTGACTGTATGAGGGGCTTCAGGATCTACGTTCGGTCCGCTAGCTGCAAACTGTATTTGCTGTGATGCTAAATGAAACTCCATCTCTCTTCCATTGCTGTAATAAAAAAATAACTCTTAGTGTATTCTCTTAGGCTTTAATTAAATAAATGTCCACTTATTATTTGACTGCTCCGTGGCTCAGTTGGCAGTGATGTGGACTGAGTAAGCGTGTGCTGTGCACCCGGGTTCGATTCCCGGGCGGGGCGAATATTGATATGATGAATATCGATGTTTGTATCCGGTCTGGGTGTGATGTTCGTCTCTGTGTGTTTCGGGCACCCTAGATACAGGTTCTTCCTAGTTAGGGGTTATTATTATTATTGATGAAACGATTTGTAAGTTCATAGGTTCAGTGTGTATGAATGCAAATACTGTATTGATTTATGTAGTCAAACATTTTGTTAGGATCTTCTTCTCCACTGCTTAAAAATTTCGGCAAACCTACCATCTTCGAAAGAATTTCGATATTTGTTACCTACTTACATAAAATCAATAGATCGCCTGAGCGATGGAAGCCTCGCAGACAGGTTGCTATATTGAACTGCTACTACCGAAGCATTTCCATCACGCTCCGTGAGCTCAACTCCCGCGGAAACCACCAGCCACTCTTCAGCAGCAGAAGGATTGGAGTGAAATTTGAAATGGGCAGCATTATCTTCCATCACGGGCTTAGTTTGTACCGAAAAGGAGTTGACGTGCAAATCAATATTGTCTCTCATGCCAGCAGTGTCTTTGATCGCTTGTTGGAGTTCGAAAATTTTCTGTAAAAATATTTGTATTTTTAGGGACGCTTGATACAATAGTGGATACTCAGAAAAAGAATTATTGTCGTGTAAATAGTAACTACATACTGTAACGATGTACTTACGTTTCCAGTCGAAGCCAAATAGAGTAGGACCGGGCTTTATCTTTATGAGTAAGTATTTTTTTTTACTGACCTCTTCATCTAAGAATGCATCTGGATGTTTCAACAGCGTATCGTAGATGTTCATGAGATAGTCAACACTTTCTGCCCGATCGTTCTGTTTGCCGGCAGCTGAGATGAGGTAATGGAGCATCTCCCGCGAGTGTTTTAGAGGAATTGTACCTTCACCAGGATGAGCTGGTATGTTTTTTAGCACTCCGCCATATTGATGTGCTACATTTGATACTTTAGCCCATGAGTATCCGTTGAAGATAAATATAAACTGGAAAAACACAAACTTTAAAATAATCTTTAAAGCAACAACAAATTAAATTCCTTAGTATTATTTGATTCTTTACCTGATCGTAAATATCTTTAAGTGAATTGGCAATGCAACCAGAGAAATCCGGTGATCTCCACTTTACGCCATGTTGCAAGGTTTTTGTTTCACAGAATCTGCGAAAAACATATAAATCAAAGACCTGAATAACCTAAACCTAAACCTGGCTTTCTTCTTACAGAAAGAAGCTCACTCACCTAGTGGTTTCTCCACCATACCCAGGTGGACATGGTGCTGAAGCAAATGCTCCCGGGGCGGTCTTCGGCCACCTGATCCCATGTGAGGCATCATGCTCGCAAGCTTCATCATTGGGCGACAGCGTCCACACACTGACTGCTTTGGCATTTGTTCCAGTTACTGAGGAGACTTGGCAGCGATATTCACCAGATTTCTAAAGAAATAAAATTAAGTTAGCGAGTACATTAAGTCTAGTATATTGAGTTGAGTTTGATGCTTTAAAAGTGCTTTGTTGATAGCGGAATCTTAATAGATTTGTAACATAAGTTAGATTTTGTATCAATACGTAAGTAAGCATTTACCTGGACATTATACAATTTCAGCACACTCCCGTTAGGGTATAAATCTTCCCAGACCTCTCTTCCTGGAGCAAGAGGGAGCAGAGTCTTCTCTCGAGCCCAGCTGAAGCCGAGCACTCCGTGGACCCGTCCAGCATCAGCTAAGCATGTTATGCTTATGTTATCACCCTAAAACGGTAGGAATTATATTAGAAAAAACTTTTAAGGTTTATCTGTAACGGGACAGTTAGGGCTAGAACACACGGTGCCATGTATTTGTGATGTGCTACACGATTTTGTGACATAGGATTGCTGAAGCTTAAACCTGCAAAATGTCTGATTTAAACATACCTACCTTATGGACAGTCAAAGTAGATGGCTGCAACGTGATATAAGGTGGAGTCAGAACTGTCTGCCACAGGGCCTTGCAGCTCCGTCTTCCTGCGTCTTCAACTGCGCAGGACCATCTTCCGCTGTCGAGCAGTTTCGCTCCCGATATGCCGAGCACTGACATGCGACGACCGAAGGCGTCTTCCGCCACAAGCCGAGTCCATATGTCTCTGTTTCAAGGGTAACGTGATAATCTTATAGTAATTAAGCTATGGGTGTTCTTGTGTAATGTCTTTGTTACCAGCGCCCTAGGCTTGCACAGGGGTTATTAGTTGCATATTCTTGCTTATAAGTTATTAGTCGATCCGGTGAACTTTGTAGCGCCTCACTTATCACCTACTATGTTGTGCATGTATTATTATATTAGACGGACTCAAGATATAAAAGGATGTAATCAATAACAAGATTACAGCTAACATATTGTCAAAAAAAACCGTTTCGATAGAATTAGGTACATTTCCGAGAAGCCGTAATTTTTAGTAAGTACATATTTCAATTATTCAATTATTATGATCAAAACAGCCTAGCGTTGAAGGACTACAAACCTTGTGGTCCCATTAAAGTTGATTTTAACACCATCTTTGTACCAGGTGAAGACAACGTCCGGAGAACCGTGCGCCATACACGTAAGTATGAACTCTGAACCTTCCCATACCGGCCTCTGGGTTACTGTCACAGGCTGAAAATACAAATACTGGTAGTATGTAGGAGTAGATGATGTAGACAAACAATTATAATCAATTAAAACCTTACTATACATATAATAACTCTGTCTGTCTGTCTGTCTGTCTGTCTCGCTTTCACGAGAAAACTACTGAACCGATATGAATGAAATTTGGTATATGGTTAGTCTAGAGCCTGAGAAAGGACATAGGCTTCTTTTTATCCCGAAATTCTTACGGTGAAATTGGGAATTTGATTTTTCAAAAGAAAATGCTCTGGCGAAGCTTTGGGGCGCCCACTACTAGTACTGTATCATCGTCGTTTGCAAATACGGCTTACTTAGAGAACGTTATATCTGTACATTGTGTCATTCATTTGAGCTTGAATTATATTGCGTGAATTTAGCGTTAATGCATCTAATTTCATAAAAATAACACCAGAATGCTAGAATCTTGCTAATTAATACTTATATTTGTTTTTAAAACAAAAACAAACTGCTAACCAAACTGTAACCGTAAACAACTTAAAAAAAAAGTACATCTAAAAATAATTAGTAACCACTCCAAACTTTCCACTCAACACCAAGCAGCAACTACTAAAAACACTGTTAGCACTAAATCCACAAGAGAATTTAAAGCAGCCAGTTATTTCAAGTTAGCCCTACGTGAGAATGGGGAAGTCAAGTGGAAAATGAATTTATACCCTGTTTAAGGCCGTCTCCATAATCTTGGTTAGTATCAGTATAATAAGGAAGGTGCTAAGTCAGGTTAACGAGGCCAAAAGCTGGCGCCGAGCCAGAGTTAGCGGACACAGAGCTGGTAATTGAAACTCTGCAAGTTTAGATTTAAACCAGTCACTCTTTTCACCTTGCTAACTGGTTTCATTAGAGGGAAGGCCTTCATATTTTTTTATTAATAACTAGTCGACCCGGCGAACTTCGTACCGCCTAACCGATTACTATGTTGTGCATGTATTATACTTTTAAACCTTCTTCTTAAATCACTCTATCTATTTAAAAAAACCTCATTAAAATCTGTTGTATAGTTTTCAAGATTTAAGCATACAGGGACAGACGCGGGAAGCGACTTCATTTTATACTATGTATTGGTGATATTGATTCAGAGAGTATTTTTAAGCTTAAATACTTATATTTTTTAAGGATTCGATACTCGTTTCGGAACCTTATTTACATGACTAATCAGGCCGTCCGTCCGTCTGACCGTCGGTCCGTCGGTCAAAATCACTTTTCTCGGAAAAAACTGATCAAATCGTATATCCAATGTTTGCACGAGATATCCATGTTTAATATTAGATTACTTTGGCATCAAGAGAGCGGGTCTCGTTATTAGTGTTAAAATTGGCTACGGCAAAACACAGCGACACACTAAACTGTATTTTGTTTGCATTTCTCTGAAATTCCAGCCGGCTGTTCTTAAAGCGTATAAAATGAACTCTCAAACAATTAATACATTATTCCGCTCGATGCAAATTTTCAGTGTCCACACGTTTCCTTTGTTATAAATTACGAAGGCTTTATTTTATTAAAGGCCTTTGTAAAAATGTAACGGAAAGTGAAATTGATTGGAAACAATTGAACGGTTTGATGAATCAAGCTTGATTGATCCTCGGCCTTTCCAAATCATGCTGGATAATTTTGAAGGAAATTTGGGCAGTAACGAGGATATTCATTTTAGGCATATAGCAGTACAAAGAGGATCTTTAAAACGAACAAAAGGCAAGAATGTGCTGTAAAGATTTATATTGGACCGAGAAGAAATACGAGTGAAAAGGTTTCAGATGTTTTTTGTGTTGAGTCAAAATATTACGATCGTTTTTATATAGCTCTTCTGCTTTATGTAACAAAATCTTGGACTCCTCGATGTAAATTGTACAACGTATTTTATGTAATCGCAAAATGCGAAAAGTATTCTTTGTTTAGAATGACGACTAGAATTTATTGCGACGCAAAAAAAGGAGTGCTGATATTTTTTGTTAATGTGTCCTTTTTATTGGTTGGTACTAAATTATTTCGGAGCAGAAAGCGTGGCGATAGCGGGGTAAATTTTTTACTTTGGTAAAAACCTCACTACTAAATTCATTGACAGAAAAACTAAATACTATTTAATTCTCAAAAATATTGTAATTTTGTGTTTTTTTTTAAACTGTGGTGTCTGAGCTTTGGCGTTATTAAAAAAAAACACATTGTTAGTTCTATGTATATTTCTGCTTCCTTCGCCCGAGCTAAGTCTTTGTGAACTTTTAGAAACTTGATTCTAATGAGAGTAATTCCACCTTCGCTTCGTAGTGTTGAAATTCTCAACGAAGCAATTTCATTCTCTATGGTATTTTCACGCAGCGTAGTCCATTACGTATGCAAATAATACTTTTCGTAGTGAGAGAGCGAAACGCTATTTTGCTTACAAAACCTGCACAAACATGGGTAAAATAGTCTTTATTATATGCTGTGGTAATAGCTAGGGTATATAATTTTTTATGTCAGCTTAGTTTTTTTACTCAAACTTACATTTTATCAGATTTTAGGCGGTTGTACTTTTTTATAATAAAACTAGAGGCTGCCCCGCGGTTTTTCCCGCGCAGATTTCTCATAAACACAAAATTCCCGTTTTTTCCCGTTCCCGTGGGAATTTCGGGAAATCCCTTCTTAGTGCTCACCTACACTCCCTAAGGAACCTACATGCAAAATTTCAGCCCGCTACGCCCAGTAGTTTCGGCTCTGCGTTGTCTGTCAGTCAGTCAGTCAGTCAGTCAGTCAGTCAGTAACGGAAGAGTTTTATATATATTGATAAATACTTAAATAAATAATATTTTATTTCAGGCACTTATTGATAAGTTGCTTCAACGTTTCATTTTAATAAAAAAAGCGGCTACTTAAGTACTTCAGATAGAAAAATATATATAATATAATATGAAGGTTTCTTTAGGTATTATCGCTAGCTGTTTTACCGGCCTATGGTTTTGTTATACCGCATACGATCGACGATAGCAATATGATGCCACGGATTTGCAGTTTATTTTTTTAGGTCAACCAAGTTGTGGTCTTATTGAAACAATAATAATACTTACATCCAAAGTAAGTGTAGGTTGCATATCAAAGTGAAGGGTCGCCGGGAGTAGCCTCAGCTTGTCTCCAGCGCTGCTCGAGGAAGCTTTCCTGGCCAGAGCCGCCCTGAGCGGTCCAGCATCCATCCTGACACCCCACACTCTCAGGTGTACCGTCCTCACACGGTTCGGCTGGATGGAACTGTTCGTAAAGGTTTTTGGTTTAACAATCGTCATTTTGAGTTATTTTTTTGTCCATGATAAATCAATAATCCATAGTACACTTGTGCTGGCGAACCGCGGGGCGCACAATAGTAACCAATTTTACCATAGGGAAAGATATACGACTTTTACATGCATACTAATAACTGTAACGATATAGCATCATTGTTCGATTTATGACTTGAAACTAGATTTAATGATTTTTCTTACTGACCTTATATTTAGAATCTCGATTTCATCTTCTAATGTTATGTTTGATGCTTTCAAGTAACTTGTTAGCTGTAACATAAAAATATTATATAATTTTTTTTTTTTTTATATAGGGTAACATGCCCTATTACGGCGCGTTTTGACGACATTTTAAAGTAGGGTAAGAAATTAAGCATTTCTAAATATGTTAGCAGATATTTGAATTTTTTTTTGACACTCATGATAATTATATTTTCTATTTCAGTTGTCGTTTTATTTATTCTAGAGTGATAATTAATTTAAAAAAAATGATTTTTCTGACAATTCGGAATTCCTATTACGGCGGCAAAAAAAAGTTTGAAGCCCATTACGGCGGTAAGCACTGCCTATTACGGAGTATGGGATGCCAACCCACGCACGATGAAACATTTTCATCTCAGCTCACGGTTCCGTGCAATCAGAAAATGGTATGCAATGGCTGTAATTGTTACTGGCACTGATACAGGTTCTTCCTAGTAAGGGGCTATTTTGATAATATTTTGTGTATCAACTATTAAATAAACGGCCTCGCGCTAAAAAGTTTCCAGAAATATCATTAGTTTAGATATTTGGCTGTATGGGCAATTATGTTCCTTTGCCTGACCTGAAAGGGCGAATAACAAAACAACAATCAATCAATCAATCTACGGCATCGTAACGTTCTCCCATCTCTCTGCACAACGGAACGGAATGAATTAAATATGCGGACGTTTTTTTTTTATAAACCGCGCTGATAAAGAAACGATTTAAAAATGGCGGCCGAACGAATGCTATCTCGCGTATATTAGTATGAGGGATGAGTTGAGAGGCGAGACAGCCCATACAACGGCCGCCATTTTGAGATCGTTTCTTTATGTGCGCAGGTTGTACTCATAAAAGCGTAATTGGTGTGAATTTGGCTAGCTTCTTAACATAATTTTTAATATTTGTTGTTAATCTACAGTAAGTGAAGTTACATAAACATACATAAACATAATATCACGCCGAAAGGTTAGGCAGAGGTACCAGCTTAAGAGCTGGACCCACGTTTAGCCGATTTTATGCTTTATTACCAACGAAGAAGTGCAAGTGAAGTGAAGTGAAGTGAAGTGAAGTTACAAATGATCATTATTTAATGTCTGTTGACCAGGTCAATATCTCAGTAGAGGCTCGACAAAAATTTGTTCAAAAAAGTAAGATTTAGGCACAATTTTTGAAATGTTCTCTAAATTTCCATATTTTTTTGAAGTTTTTAATATTTGTTAGTATTATTTTGACGACAAATAAAATATCGTGAATTTTTTTCATTAAATTAATCAAGCCGTTTCGGAAATTAGTGCCTTTGGCAGACATACAGACAGACGGATGGAAAAGACATATTAATAAGGTCCCGGGACGTGTACCCGAAACCTTAATCAATAAACTAATACAAACCTAAACAAAGAACTTCCTCTTTTTTAAAATCGGTCAAAAATAGGTACTAAAACACTTCTTCTGAATTAAAAAAATACTTTTGTGAAAATTGGTTTTGACAAAATCGAAATAATCGCGGACAAACATGCATACAAACATATATACAGGTCGAATTGATAACCTCCTTAACCTTTTTTTTTCGTTATAAAACTTTAATTTGAAAAAGGCCCGAGGGTTTTAATAATCTTACTAATATTCTAAACAACAAATAAAGGATGTCTGTAACTCTTTCACGTAAAAACTACGAAATAGATTTTAATGAAAACTTACAAATAAAACATATTTGAAGGAAAATTTAACTGGCGAAGTAGCAGAGTTCAGTCAGTGAAGGTTAAGTTAAACGGTAAAAAAGATGGAAAATGGATTTCCACCTAAGTGGAGAAAGTTAAAAAAAAAGAAAGATACATTTTTTTACAACAACGTTGACACAAACATGCAAAAATGGAACACAAAAAAAAAACAACAACAAAACAGTAAACCAAAATACAATAATAAATAAAACAACCAGCTAATCATAATCAGTTTTGTATGCTGTGTCAAAGTTGCGGTAAAATCTAGTATTAAATTATTATATTGATGGGAAAATACGATAAATCTAACCTTAGTTTATATTTTTCTGTAAGTTTTTTAATTATTTACTTACCCTGTAAAGTGCATTTTAGTTATTTGACGTATGTCAATTTAGATAGGATGTCACGTATTTACCATACAACAAACCAAATAAGTAGACCTGCAGTAAAGCTTTTTAAAATGTACGGTACCTTTATGAATAATACGGTTAAATTATTAGCTCTGTAATTTCCATACACCGTGGTAGGATTCCTTACAGCCTAATACGGTAGGTACTAAAATATCTAATGAGTTTTTATATCCTAATTCTGAAATATAATGTTAAGATATTTCGGTAATGTAAATTATTACTTACACATAAGAGCACTCTGACTTTACCATAAAACTCTCAAATCATTAGTAATCGTTGTATTAGACTATTTTCCTTCATTAAAACTCATACGTTAGGTTTCACAGTATTCTAACAAACTTAAATTTTACTGTCAACTTTAAGCGTCAAAAACAAGGATTTTAGTTAAAAAACATGAACCTCCAAAATTGGTTTTATACTTGAGAACTAATGAAAATTACACTTAAATAACGAAATGTTCATAAATTATATTTATTTTACCACTACTTTTAAAAATTACCGACACTGCGTTTTTCCTATTACCGATGGTACCCTTCGTAATAGGCGGAACCCTCAAATAGCCTTCCTAACACGGCGGACTTTTGTTTACTCATATTTACTTGTTTTATATGATTTTAAACGGCAATCAACTTGATTAACTAAGACTTCTTGAATGTAAAAAGTATTCGAATATAGAAACATAATCTTAAAGTGTTTGTTTGAACTAAAAACGAAGTCTGAAAATTCAATGTTCTACCACGAGTCAGTCTGCGTTTGTATGAAACAGCTTCTCGCTTCGCTGACGTTACACAAAATAGTTAATTTAAGTCATTTGAAACGATTTTAAACGCACGAGTGCTGGGTAATAAGTTACTTGTTAGTTTCCCTTGGACACTATGTAGTCACCTTTACCATACACAGTCACAACGAATCATAAATTGAAAAAGATAAAATAGAGCCGTAATAGGACGTGATTTTGACTACCGCGGTAATAGGACGTTTTACCCTATTTGACTAGAAGTTGCACTATGAATTAGAATAAACTTATATGAAAAGCATAACATACTTTCGACTCTACAACTGTTTATTTAGAGATCTTTAAATGTTGTCTCACTGGTCCTCCACACCACTCAAAAAAACAATTGCGAAGCTTTAATTTTAAAATTTAAAATTGCTATTGAGTATTTATTAAATTATAATACTTATAGTTAGAAATATTTTGGGTACCTATTGAAAAACTCTGTGATCTTTATCTATTTTAAAGTATAATATCGAAAAGTTTTATTTTATTTCAACTTTATTTTAATACTACATGTTATTTTATTGCTTTTATAATAATTAGTTTAATCAGTAAAGTGCAACCTTTAGCTTGTTCAGTTTCCATATAACCACAAGGCAGATTAACGTTGTAGCGTCATGACGTTTGGATATTTTTTTCTATGGCTCTTTCCATTAAATTTCTTTTTCGGTTTAGTCACCGTGCGACAGACGAAGACCGGTCTTCGCCCTCCATCACGCTGGCAGCTGTTATTGGCCTTGTTCTGGAACGTTCTTACGTTTTACTATAAGTTCCAGTGTTACATATTTTTGAATCATATTTTAAAGGATACTCAAGAAATCTTGGCTTCTGTTTACTTTTACGTGGAAATACCGATAGTTAATGCGGCTATATTGGCTGTATTCTACACAGTCTACTGTCGCCGCAAAAGAAATATTCTTTTTGTTAACTTGCTTCGCAGCGTAGCTATAGTAAAAGATTCGGCACCACTTAATCACATCTCTTTATTTCGGACATTGATGCCGATATGTATTATTTTAGATATATTTATTTATTTTATTTTAGTTGCGTACAATTTTAATTATATTTCGCCATGTCTAATTGGAGCGTTATTTGATAGAATCATAATAGATTTGTCAGTCGTTTCTTTGTTCGGCGTTACGATGTATTTATTTTGGAGTATTAAATCGTTCAATAAAAAACTAAAGAATGCGCCAATTGAGCACTGGATCCTGTGTGCTGATAATATCTGTAAAGTTGCAGACATTTACAAACTATTAGAGGAATCCTATGGATTAGCGGTATATACCTATTTTGAATTAATAAAATAGCCCCCCTGTTTAATTTGGAAATTTTTGGTTTTCCGTAATCTCTTACTTTATCACTTTTTAGTACACCTTTTTGACATGTTGGACGTTTCTAAAGTTTATTGATAACTTTGTCAAGAGTTATACTAAGGTAAGTTAAATTTAGTGTACCTATAATTTTTTTTAAAGCATTTTTTTTTAAATATCTGATTACCCTATAATGGTATAATTATTTCATTTCAGGAGATCACCAGTTACAATATACACGGAATAATAAAATTTACCCTAACATTGACTTTGCCCGTTGTTGCCTTTGAACTACTTTATAGTGAGCTGGATGAAACTAATTCTATTTGTTTTGACGTGATAATGGATACGGAAAATGGTAATCAAATAAATATAACCAGCACCTCTTTTACGGCCGCATTTAGCAGTATTGCTTTGCATACTCTTTGCGTTTTTTTTTGTATTGACTTTGACATTCTAGAGGACGAAAAGCAATATTGCAAATGAGGCCGTAAAAGTACATATAGAACCCCACGCACATAAAGAAACGATCTTAAAATGGCGGCCGTTATTGGGCTACCTCTCGTCTTAACACTTCCCTGATACTAATAAACGCGAGATAGCATGCATTCGGCCGCCATAGCCAGATTTTTTCTTTATGTGCGAGGAATACTGAGTTACAATAAGTTGGGTTTGTTGAATTTATTCACAATTGAAAACACTATAATGGTCCTCTTTTTTTTAGGAAAAAGGCGTCGTTTAGCTAAGAACATTAGACGCATGATTGCGAGGCGCCTGCGCAAGTTCTCAGTATGCGGCCTGTTCCAGGTCGACAAAAGATTCCTTTTTCACGTCTTTGTCAACATGGTGAAGTTGAGTTTGCTTATAATATTGTTGATGATGTAGATTAGTATAACTACGAGTCATCTACCTTGTACTTTTTATTTTGTTAGTATTTATACCATTTTTTGTCAACAAAACTAAAACAATTTAAATGAATTGGAGTGCCTGAGTTTTTGTGTTATTTTAAAAACACGTTTGCAAAGTTCTAAAAAACCTGTTACCTATTAAAAAAACACTTATTGAAAAAAAAAATGGTTTGCTAAACCAATAGATCTATTTGTCATATAATTATTATGGGTTTTCGTAATAAAAACGGTACGTACCTCATTAACAATATCTTTAGATATGTTTTTGCTCGGTTGGTCCACCACCTGTAGTCCTATCTCGAATCTAGCTGATTCTGAAAGAAAGTAATTAGGTACATTATAATTAAACGTTAGTCAGAATGTATCAAGAAATGTAATTATTCGTCTAATAATGTATGGTATGTCAATGTTATCTTTATCTAATTATGGCCTATGAAACACATAATACTTTTTAAAACTTTGGATATTTCTGTTCAGTAATAAACCTCTGATCGAATAGACGATATAATATCCACTACTTGATTGATGTAAGAGCAATACTATAATTGGTAACTAGATACTAAATTTAATGTGTAGATCGCCTCCTTAGTGGAGTTGGTGGTGACTGAGACTTTAGAGATCCGGGTTCGATTTCCAGATGGGCGAACGTTATTATTATAAATATCCAATTTCCTTTCATAGGTCTAGTTTTTTATTTTATTTCAAGCACCTTAGATCAGTTTCTATCTAATTAAGGGGCTCTTAGTTATATTATTTATTTAAGATCTATGTTAATAAATTATAAGCAATAAATGTCATGTCATAAACTTTTCTTATTTTGTAAACTCTAACTTTAGTCTGTAGATCAAGTTTCAACGAAAAGAAAGTGAGTAAAAATAAATACTTTATATAATAAATGTGGTCCTTACTACTATCACTCTCTTTAGGATTGCAGTCACATATGCTCCCGCCTTTACAGCCCTCGGAGCACTCTTCGATCCCGCATTCTGTGAAACAAAAAAAATAAATTAAAGTAAAGTCGCCGACATAGCCGAAATCGAAAACCTTAAGTGGCAATGGGATAATGGCACATCATAGTTTGAAGAACAGATGATTGCTGAGGCCGAATAAATTCTCACGCGGCAATCGTGCCTAGAAAAACGCAGAGTAGGCAGATCCCCCACAAAAGTGGCCAGACGACCGGTAAAGGATGCGTAGTACACTGAATGAGGGTCACACAAGACCGGTCTGTATGGTAATCTGTGAAGAAGGCCTATGCACAGGACAGTCCAGTAAATTACTTCAACTGAAATGATTATGAGTAACTAATAGCAGCGGATGCATTAGAACAGGCTATCCCACTCGTACCTACCAGGGGCGGCTATTTGCGTCTCGCAGAAGTCTCCCATGAAACCCGGAGCGCAGATGCAGTTCACGGCAGTAGGTCCAAGCTGCCTGTGTGACGTCATAGTGTTAGAAAAGTTTATAAACCTACTTAACAAAACGTCTACTTAGTATTTTTGACGCTGTCTGCCAGCGCGGTTGGTAGATGCGGCTCGTAATAGCACGGATGAACCGCTTGTAACTACAGGTGACTTTAAAATCAGCGTTTATTTTTTAACAGGGCACTTCGACTATGATACTGAATCGAAAATATATAGTTTAAAAAAAAATGCCTATTTGTACATTAGTAATAGAAAACGACTCTTAGTAACTATTTAGTAATCTGTGCCTGAAAACTATGACTCTTTGCCCATGCTCGGTTGTATCGCCCGTCAGCGCTGGCTATACCGACTATGTAACAATCCAAGAGACGCAAAGCTCACCAACCGCGCTGATGAAAGCCTAAATCTGTTAAACCTTATACTACTCTGTCAAAAATACAACAGAATAACTTGTATGATTATTATGAGAATCAAATCTTATAAAAATATTGATTGATCACTTCAACTTAAGACTTGTAAATGTATCCTATGTTACAGTCATTGTTGCAAACGGAACAAGGCGCACACATCGAAAAGTTAACAATGTTATTTATATAAACTCCGTTTTCAAACCAAAATTTGAATTCTCCTTCCGGTCCGTCTCTCAAGCAGTCAGATACTAGACGTAGATTCAAAGCATAATACTTGTTGAGAAAGAGTAACGGAAAGCCAACGCAATACTGTAAAATGCATCTGAATTTTCACAGACGACATTCCTGGGAAATGTCCTTTTGCGCATGATTTATGTGTCTACAGTCAAAGAAGCAGTAACTCACACGGACCTATTTGTGAAGTAGTGTGAGTGGAGAACTGAGCATAGCTACCTACTTAGGCTGAGAAGCCATTAAAATAATAAAAACTTTTTATCAAAAAATTAAACCGCCGAAAAAACTGAAAAGCATTAAATAATTGAGAAACATTTTCTATTAGGACTTAATTTACTCACTTCTTAAAGTAATTTTGGTTAACCAAGAAATTTTAAGTCGGTGCCACACCACACAAGCAAATTCCTTAACTACCTATAGCGCGATGCGCGGTGGCACACGTTTTTCGGTTATTTCTTTGAATTTCAGATAATTTAGTGATCGTTATTCGTTGATTCTGTGGCACCGACTCAAAATTTCTTGGTTAACCAAAATTACTTTAAGAAGTGAGTAAATTAAGTCCTAATAGAAAATGTTTCTCAATTATTTAATGCTTTTCAGTTTTTTCGGCGGTTTAATTTTTTGATAAAAAGTTTTTATTTTTTGCTTTTCAGTTTTTTTGGGCTAATTTTTTTGACCCCAGCCAATCACTCTTCACAGGGTGGTCGCACCCCACAAGGTGGCCACACAACCTGGTGAAGGTTTAGGGACTAACAGGATGAGGTTCGATCACGACCGGCCGGTGAGGCGATTTTTGAGGGAGGCCTATGTCCAGCAGTGGACGTCTATCGGCTGAGATTATGATTATTAACTTTCATATAAAAAAGAATCATAAGAATCATAAGCAGTTTTCATGTAAATCACAAAACGGCAATACAATCTGTGAGTGAACAATAAAGTCACCCCTATTTTTCCACCCTTAGGGTTGGAATTTTATTTCCAAATTTGTATGGGACCAACTTCAAGGTATACCCTGTCGATTAAAAAAAGAATTATCAAAATCGGTCCACACAGTAAAAAGTTATGCGTGATCATACATAAAAAAAAAAAAAAAAAAAAAAATATACGCGACGAATTGAGAACCTCCTCCTTTTTGTTTTTTCGTCGGTTAAAAAGGTTATATTTGTTTAAAAAAAATCATTTCTCGTTAGGTATGCCCACAAAACTTATAGATTTAAATTTGGTTCCTTAACCGCGCGTTTTGTAAATGGGCTTTAAATCAAAAATACAATCTATCTACTCTACTAAATATATTTTATGATATATATAAAAATGAGTCGTGGTTCGTTAGTCTCGCTAAAACTTAAGAACGGCCGGGCCGATTTAGCTGATATTGGTCTTGAAATGTTCACAGTAGTCCAGGAAATGTTTAAAAGGTGAGAAAATATGGAAAAAATTGACGGAAAGTTAGTAAAAACAATAATTAAAATTGTAAGGCACGATACGAACTACGAAATAGTAACTTTATTATAACCGAACAACGTAGGCGGTCTTTACGGGTAGGCGTGGAATTTTAAAATTCTTAGTTAAACACACTTAACCATTCCATCTGGTACGAGGCACGAACCACTTTAAAAAGAAACACATCCAAAGTTAATCAAGACTGTAATTAGCGGCAAGTTGGAGACATGCGAACGAAGTCTGGAGACCGGAATAAACAACAGAATAGACAGCCAGTGTTGCCATGCCTAAATGTATATTATTTTTATCAAAATGTGACTGGTACAGTGGCGGACTAGGAGGCCGTAACAGATTTGTCTATGGTTTCGTCAGCCCTAGACTGTATTACCAAAGAACAAGAGCTATTTTGCAATATAGAAAAACCGGAAGTGTTACGCCGACCGTGTCCGTCACTGTATTTGTTTATAAAGCAGTGGAATATTTAACAGAAAATCTACAATAAAAAAATATCGAGGAGATTTTATTTTTATTTTCCGTTTTTATGTAAAAAAAATGGCTCTTTATATATAAATGGTTTCTTTATATAAAATAACCAAAATTAAAAGTTAAAAAACTCCCCGACCATATAATATTTTAAATAATAGTTACCCTACCTGTACGAAATTTCGAAAAGATAGATAATATGAAAGATCATCAACTATTACAAACATTCAAACGGCTAAGCAGATTTTCATGAAAAATGGCTAAGAACACTCGGGTTAAAATTATCTGTGATACCAAAAAAACTAAACTTAAATCGGTTCACGCGTTTGGGAGCTACGATGCCATAGATACACACGTAATAGCACCCATCTTTGTATTTTTTTTTGTACATTAAACCAATCATTAACTCAATTATTATCATAAATAGTATAAAACTTATATTTTTTTATTATAATTTTGTTAAGTCCACTGCTCAAAAGTTTGCAGGTGTTAAAAAGCAATTTCAAGAATTTATTTGACCTAGTCTAATAACTGGGAAGCCTAGAGGATTTATTTCAAAAACTTTTCATCTCACTATTGAAAGGCAGTGACTGTGGTTGGCAACACAGAGCAAGTCTCAAACACAAATAGGGACGCATAACTTAAATGGGACGGAACCACTCCAGAATAATGCGCCTTAAAACTCTTAACGAGCGAAAGTTTCTGACAAATTTATCCAGAAAAGTTTCTTTTTCACTGTACCAATTGCTGTGCGTTCGAGATTGCGGAACTGCAAAAGTTAAATAAATCAATTAAGGCTCTCCCACATAGGCGCGATATTATCGGTCGATATTCGATATAAGCCGCACACTTAAAGAAACGATTTGAATATGGCGGCCGAACGCTTGCTATTTCGCGTAAATCAGTGTGAGACAAGAGTTATGAAGAGAGACAGCCCATACAACGGCCGCCATTTCGAAATCGTTTCTTTAAGTGCGCAGGTTATATCTACTTGTATTGCGTCGCTACGAAATAGCAGTCAATTACAACTTACACAGCAGTTTCTAGCTTAATAACCGTTCTAAATTAAAAACAGATATCGCAATAACGCATCTAGTAATATCGACCGATAATCCCGATGTAGTGTGGAAGATCCTTAAGACGGCGTCCGCTCCGTAAATATAAATCGGATGTCGCGAGCGAGACGCAAAGGTTTTGCAATTTGTTTTGCAGCTGCTCTCTTGCTCGGTGTCACGACCAATCAGCTTTCTCTGCTTCAGAAATAGCCGATTGCTTTTATTTTTATTTGACTAGTAAATCAAAGCTTTTCATGAATTCTTGTTGCGTTTTTTTTTTCATTAGACTACGAACCTAGAAACTAGCGAACTCCCGACACAAAAGAGCCTTAAAAATTCTAAACAAGATTATCTAGGGAGTCAAAGCGCATATTTTTGATTTCGGCCATGGTTTAGAAGATAATAATTATTAACCGAAGTGGCGCTAGTTTCGCACCGTGTGGCGCCTTAAGAGGTTTTAATGCGTGAGTGATCCGTTTATCTATTCAGTAATGGGCTACTTTGGACCCTACGCAGGACATCATATAAAATGGGTCGCTACTTTACCCCGAGCTCGGTAACTAGTGCCCTAATGGCGCTGATAAGAAGTGTTATGCTTATGATGAGAACTTGGTGGGGGGAGGTGGGGGCTTACCATGTACCCCATGTCCTCTCATAGGTGTGGTAAAAGGTCCTTCGTAAAAAACAAAGAGCATTGGCGATTGTGGCATATCTACTCTTAAACTACTCTTTAAAATTTTGTCCTTTGGCCGTACTGTCTTATTTTGACAGACACAATTGTTTTTTTTTTGTGTCTAGCGCAAGTCACTGTTAATACCATACAACAGCGATCCATAATAACTTTTCTATGTATTATTTGTTTAGAGAATTGCAAATTGACATATTATAATAATGAGACAAAACTAAGTTTTTGTGCTTTTTTTTAATTATCAGAATTCCACCCTTGATTATCACCTGGGGTGGCTTACAATGTGGTGTCCAACAGTGAATGTCTATAGGCTGCTATGATGTATTATTGTAAAACATATAGTGCGTTTACGTTTTGGCATAAAACATAAAATACCTATAAGACAAAACATATACGTACAATAAAAACCGGTCGTAAAGTAATTGTTACGAGCAAAAAGAAGTCATAAAAGACATGCAGTAGGCTCTGACTGAATTTGTCTGAAATACTATAAACGAACCGTCTTACAATTCAGCAATGTTCTATTGTTAAAATAAACATCGGGGCCTTTTTTCAGTTGTTATACTTTTCGCACCTTTTGGAACTAAACATTTTACATGTAAAATTGTTATTTGTCTTTTTATGTGTATTTTATATTGTGTGTATTAGTATTTTATGTTAAAATAGATATTTCATTTATCTGTCGTTGTATTCGTACCCCGAATTTAAAAAAACTACACAAATCAACATCTTATATTGCTTACTAGCAACGAAGGTCGTATAAGATTTACTCTTTCGACTATAGATCGTAAGACACTTGTATAAACGATCCTAAAATGTTAAAAAGCTGTATAAAAGCGGCTATCTGGATTATTTTGCATTCAACGCCTTTTGGCTCTATAAACATGTCTAGTAAACGTTTATACGATGAAATCATATCGCATTTACTCGATTGTTGTATAAATGTATCTCTTGATCGCCATTATACAACAATAAGTCGTAAGACAGCTCTTTAAAAGCAACTGAATTGCAAATTTGTCGTCAAACTAGCTATTATAGCACAATCTATCGACATGTAATTTTAACAGCATAATTGTGGAGTAAACGCGGTTCATACGATAAAACAGCATCTTAGTTACTTTAACAGCACTTTATGTCGTATGTAAACTCTATGGAATGCTTTTATTCGACTTAACTAATTAGGTTGAGTAAAAGCTTTCAAATTATTCTTTTACAGCCTTTTCGGTCTCTAAAGGTTATTTGAAAGCCATTTTACATCGATATAGTGGTATAAATGCTTTTTGAAATCTTTTACAGCACTATCTGCCATTTTGTTACATGATACCAAAATAAACAACGTAATTTGCTTATTTTATTCGCAAAATGGATTATAATCGATGGAAAAGGATTAAAAGAAGTGGAGGATTCCGACGTAAAGTAAATAAGATGTATACACGATTGAAACAGTCAAGATCTTCATTGGCTATAACCACGAGTGAAGAGCGCTTAATTGATAGGCGTGAGGGTTCCGTAGCGTATAATAATTACTACTACTATTAGGTACTATTAGGTATTCTGTGATGTAGGTAACAACGGCCATATAGACCACCGTTTGCAATTTATTGAATTTGCCAGTATGTTTTTCTAAGTCATGGGTGTTTATCTTATACTTATTGTGTTTGTTTTTATAATTTTATAAGTTAGTTGGTAGGTACCCAAAGAATTTGACTAAACTATTTTTTTTTTTTATAATAAAGAGATACATAAGTAAGTACTTACAATTTTGTTTTGTATTAAGTGATCCTACTTGCAATAATAAGATTCGTCGCTTGGATAGTGATAATAAATTGAATATTCTGAACAATTCGGACACCAGAAAAATGAGGTGCGCAGTAATAATTTTATTATCTTCTCAGATAATATAAAATGTCGTGGTTTTGATCCATTTTTAATTACAAAATGACATGAGTAACATTTGAGCAATATAAAAAAATGTGTTTTCTTCCAAGGCCATTTTGCTTCCTTATGCTTCTTTAAGTCCTCTTTTTTTATGAATTTATCTATATCCAAGTAGACTACCATTTGACATTGTCACCTATAAAAAAAAAAACGAAATTTACCTAAAATATTGTATTCTATGAACTTACGCAAACCAAATTCAATGTAACTTGACTATTCAATGTGTTTTTTTTTTAAGTTAGGTTGATGGTATAGGCAGTTTTTAAACACGGCCGCGCGCTCCGTCTCAAACAGAGGCGCAGATCGGCGCTTGTCTACTTGGTCAATCTTTCCAAAATTTAAAAATGTTTCAAAATATGCAAAAATTTAGCAAAGTTGACGGTATATTAAATTTATTGATAGTAAAATAATTATTTTATACTAAGTAGCTGACCCGGCAAACTCCGGATCGCCCTAGATATAAGTTAGCACGATTATTGTAACATTATCTACCTGCTAAAAACTTGGCTGTATGTACTTTGTTATTTTGCCCACCCAGAATTAAAGAATTTAAAAACAACGTCAAATCAATCAATCTTTTGATTAAAAATGGATACAACAGTAACGGAAAACTTAGTATTGGAAATTATAAGTAATTGTTGTTTTTTACTAACTATCCCTCAATTTTTCCAAATTTTCTCACCTTTTCAACCTTCTCTGGACTACTACAAACATTTCAAGACTAAAAGCTAAATCGGCCCAGCCGTTCTAGAGTTTTTGCGAGACTAACAAACCACGATTAATTTTTATATATTGGTAGATAGATAGTAGGTAGTAGAAGTAGATAGTAGATTTTGCACTAAGGAACCCTAATCTATCTGTAATGGCGTCCCTAGAAGTCGTAAGATGGAAATCTCATTTCAATCTTTCGACTAACAGCTGAGAGAATGCTCTGTGATGATAAATGAGTTGCTATTATTTGCTATTGATGGCGAATTTATTTTAAATGTTAAATTAACATTATTTGTTATTCATTATTTACATAGAAATCTTGGGGCCCATTGAAATATTAACTACAATGCTAGGTATATAGACGGAAAATTTTATTCCGCATATGAAAGTAAGACCCTACGACCTAACTTTAACAGGTAACTAATTACCTGTCATTCATTATTTGGCTTGATGGCTAAAAAACATAATGGTTAATACGATGGCAAAATATACTTATATTTATTAGGTTTGACACTTCCACTGACATAAATTACACGTATAAAATAAAAAGTCTATAAGTGCTGCTTGGGTGCAGTTACACGATGAAAAAGTCGAGTGATTGCAACCAAATTGCTTTATAACTATAAATAAGTCGAATAAAAGCGGTTCTACCGACTTGGAAAAAGCAGATGTGTCGAATAATGGCATTCTGATGGCCATTATGGTACTAAGTAGCATTCTAGTTGCGATTACTCGATATTTATTCGACTAAATGGCTACTCATACGATAATCTTACGATATTTACTGCATCTAAAGCTGAGAGAAGTGCGCCCAAATCGCGTTGAGAGAACGTGCACAGAGCATTTACACGACTTTTTAAAGATCCTTCTTACGACCAATAGCTGAAAGAGAAACGTGCTGCTGACTTTTTTACGACACGATTTGCTGGTTGGGTAGTTAATAGCAACATAGGAAACAGCGCGGTTATTACCGTTCACAATGAAAATAGGAATGAAAAACATTTTGACATGTGGCAAGTATACTATACATTGCGCGTATATAGGTGAATAAACAAACGATTCACCTGTAAGGCTTCAAACGCACAGGCGTCCGCTGTTGCGGTTTTATTTCCGCGCGGTTGGAAAGGTTGTTATTTCATTTTCAACCTTATTCATAGGCCACGAAGGTACAGGCGAATTTTTAGCCGCGCGGAAATAAAACCGCGACAGCGGATTTTTAACCGCGCGGTTTTTTATCCGCTGGTGCGCACACTTCCATAGGATTCAGTATGTTACATAAAATCCGCGCGGCAAAAAACCGCCTGTGCGTTTGAAGCCTAAACCCGCAATGTATACTTAGAGAATAATAATAATAGAGACTAATGTAATAGATACTCTGGTTTACCTGCAAGTGCCTCCGTTCTGGCATGCGTTGGAGTCCGGAGGGCAGAGTGGGCCGACGCCACAGTCCGTCCCCGAGTAGCCTTCGAAGCATGAGCAGAAAAACTCCCTAAAATCAAAAGTGTCACTTTAGACACGGCCTTAAATAATAATTATAATAATAACACATCACACTCAGAGCCCCTAACTAGGAAGAACATGTATCTAGGGCGCCCGAAACACACACAGAGACGAACATTACACCCAGACCGGAAACAAACATCTATATTTATCATATCAATATTCGCCCTGCCCAGGAATCGAACCCGGGTGCTTACGCTTACTCAGTCCACATCACTGCCAACTGAGCTACGGAGCAGTCAATAAAATGGGTTTAGACATAAGCCTTTAGCCTGATGACATGGGGTCACTCCGGGTTAAACTTTAGGCAGAAAGGTCGATGATTGGGCGGATAGGGGGTTGGAGAGATTCAGTTTATGTTCAACAGGTGGACAATGTTTAAGGAAAGGAGGAATGGGTAACATTTAACTCATACCACCTTGCAATTGCACTACATATTATAAAACAAAGCCACTTTCCGCTGTCTGTCTTTACATATAATAATAATAATAATAATAATAACACATCACACTCAGAGCCCCTAACTAGGAAGAACCTGTATCTAGGGTGCCCGAAACACATACAGAGACAAACATCACACCCAGACCGGAAACAAACATCGATATTCATCATATCAATATTCGCCCCGCCCGGGAATCGAACCCGGGTGCACTCGCTTCTCAGTCCACATCACTGCCAACTGAGCTACGGAGCAGTCATATGTATGCTTATATCTATTACACTACACAACGGATTTCGATGCGTTTTTTTATAATAGATAGATTCAAGAGGAAGGTTAATTTGTGTAAAATACATGACCAACGTATTAGTGAAAGGCAGTACGAAGTTCGCCGGGTCGACTAGTATACAATATGTGGGCAATTTTGAAAGGCTTCTAACGAAATAAAAAATCATCTACAATATTTAATTTTTACAACTTGTTTCGCGTCGTTCAATATAACGTTAACAAAATTAAGACGACCATCACTCAACGAGCGTTAAAGATTACGAGTGTTATAAAAGCTTCTGCCGAATAAAATTTTTAAAGCGATTTTTTTTGAAATGTCGTTCACAGAGCATGAATAAAAATCTTGATATTTTTTTAATGCGGTCTCATTCAGCGATAAATTACACGGTCTACCGCTCGCCGCGGGGCGGCGCGGCGGGCGGGGGCGGCGGCGGGGGCGGCGGCGGCGGCGGCCGAGCCCGAGGCGCGAGGTAGCGCCCAAACGAGTCCGACATCAAAAACATTATGAGATTTAAATTTTAATTGCAAACGAAAATTGGGTCAAATAGGTTTTTCAATGCATTGTTTATTGAATTTTAATTAATATTACCTATAAAGTAATTAAAACAAAAATAATCCTACTCTTATGTTTTATTTTTCATCATTATCTGTATGGTATCTATAAGTAGATACTGGATTAAGATAAATTTAAAATAATTATTAATACGAATTTTTAAATTAAAAAGACGTGAAAATTAAATATAAAATTATCATCAATTTACGGAGTGTAATGTAGCGTGTTAAGCAGCGAGCATTCATACAGTCAATATGTCTTTGCTCACTGATTTCTCTGTATGACTGCGTACTGATGTTACATTAAACCTCGTAAAGTTGGTCAGTCAGTACCTACGTACGTATTTTGAGTTTTTGTGCTACAAAGTGTTTTATCCGTTCATTCAAAAGTGATAAAGCAAAGTCTAAACTCTTATCGTATATACTGTAATTTTAGACACACCACGTGTGTCTAAAAAAGATGACGTTGTTGAACTACAAGATACATTTAAAAGAAAGCTTACTGATAGTTGTGAGCAGCATAACAGTGACCCAAGAGGCGGCAAGCGATGGCACTGCAGGATGGGGGGTCCGGCGGGGCGGTGGGTCCTCTCACGGCATACGTCATGTTGAAGCCGAAAACGTTGAGAAGGCCAATGGCTCGCAGTTGAGTGCCTTCCAGTCTTGAGAGAGTAAACTCTACTACGAGAACCGGGCTTTGAACCTGTTGGCAAGAAACGTTTTGATTAGTTTAGACTTTTTGTTGATTGAAACGAGATTCATACAAAACATCATGATGAACATTTTTAGACTATTACCTACATAAATAATAAATTTCAGGGCACTGTTGAGTGCTAGGCTCCAGTTAAGTATCCCAGGGATCCCAGCTAAATAAAATGCTTCGATACTGTATGGACTGTACTATATTGTGCTAGTAATAAATTAGGAAAAAATCGCGACTGAAGAAATGCGCTAAGCGCTGAAGCAAGTGAGCTAATCCGACCGCCGTCCGAGTAGGCCTCAGAACCGATCCGCGATACCGCAGCCCGATGAACTGTTGTGACGTCAGGAACAGCACTGTCTCAAAATGTATTACGGTCCGTTTGACAGAGGGACATACAAGATTAATCTTCAAAACATTGTTATAACTTCAATGCATTAAGAATCAAAAGCGATTGCGGCCGAAAATTATGGTGTATTTAACAGTTTAACAAGGTTCTCTGAGATACGAGTGGGTTGCCCATCTTTATGATCATCCCGCATACCGCGCTGATGAAAGATAAAATACCGTTTGTACGCAATGCGACAATTTATAATCTGCCGTCGGCAAGATATCTTAAAATTTAATACTTTGCCAAGATAAATACTTACACGTTACAGTGTCTTTTAAATCTCAAACCTGCAAAAGATCAAATCTCAAATCTCAAATCTACAAAGTTAGAAAAATTGTTCTTCGGAGGGTATGTTAATGATTTATATCTTAAAAAAATGTCGACAGATTTCTGGATGGCTTCAAATCTCTAGGAATTGGAATCTCCTTATGCCCATCATTCAGCAGAGGACCCTCGTGGTAGAATAGGTCCAAGAAAACATACTCACAGAAGACAAATGCTTGCATTACAATGTATGATTGTTACATCAATATATATAAAACTCTTCCGTTACTGACTGACTGACAGACAACGCAGAGCCGAAACTACTAGGCGTAACGGGCTGAAATTTTGCACGTGGGTTCCTTAGGGAGTGTAGGTGAGCACTAAGAAAGGATTTCCCGAAATTCCCACGGGAACGGGAAAAAACGGGATTTTTGTGTTTATGAGAAATCTGCGCGGGAAAAACCGCGGGACAGCCTCTAGTATTTTATAATTTTCTTACAAGTTTCAGTACTCAGAGCCCGATGTTTCGATGAAAAAAAATAGATTGCTCAAGGAATTATTTATGAAGTGATCGCTCAAGACTGCTTGGCGACTTTTCAACTAAGAATTTGAGGCGACGAGCAAAATAGCAGTTGGATCGCGGCCAGAGATTAAATTTATCGTTTTTTTTCTCTTTTTTTTGTCATCCTTAGCGAGTTAGCAAGTTTGTGAGAGTGTAAACTTAAGCCAGCAGAAAGGAATTTTGATAGCTTTATCAAATTTATTAATTTAAAATTTATCAAACCGTGGATAATTGTGATCTTATTAAGCACTGATTTAGAGAATAAGCTAAATTAAACCTTTCAAGATTAATATAAATTATACCTAGTAAAAATTATACATCCTCAATATTTACTAAATTACTATAACCTATAATTTTTACTTAAGACTATTACGTTAAGTACGGATGATGCCTTAAAATTCATGAAACCCGTACGTTTAATAGAAAAGCACTTAATTAAAAGCGAGTAAAACGTGCGGTCAAACAAGCTAGACCGAGCTCGGAGAAATTAAAAATTCCTCATAGTACGCAGGTACGCGTGCAAGTATCATTTCAAACGGTAAGGGTCCCTTCACATGCGCGTTATTGTACAATTTCATTCCTACTTTTTATACCGTTTCTTACCGTAAGGTCCTCGGAGCGGATGGTAGTGAAACACTATGTTGATCCGGAAACGATTTACTTAACCTATTTCACATAGTAGCGCGGTATCTTACGTTTATAACATGGTCGGGTTATAGTGTATGCGGCGATTGCCCCCCCGCGACATCGCTATGTATGTACGTATATCTAATAGTCGAAACTGTTACGCAGTGATCGTTATACTTATATTAAGATTAAATACAAGCTGTTGTTGACCCTTAAGCTCTTGTAGTCTTCTGGCAATCTATAATAAAAATTCCAGATAATCTAAAAGTAATTCTTTATCTAAATACCTGCCTACCTATCTATATATTCACAAAATATCTATTCGTTTTTGAATTATCTAATACGAGATTCTATCAAAGGTAGAAGCTCCCTAAGCACATTCCATGATATATTTTTCATTCGAGATCTTTCATTTTCGGTGCTCTAAATGCAAAGAGGTGGCGCAATTTCGCGTTTTCAACATTTCGGCGAAACGAAATCAACGTTATTCTTTGCTTCTGAAATGTTTTCGTGAACGATTTGGACTTTGATGTACCCACTCTCATAAAAGCTTGAAAGTCAACGTTTAAACGTGTATGCTATTAACTTCACAGCTAATCAGAGAGGCTTCCTATATAAAATATACTAATATACCTACATAAGGTACTAATTTATTGCTTGTGTTTATGTTTTTCTTGTAAAATAAAATGCTCTCATATCAATTTGAATTAATGCTACCCGGATAGCTTAAAAAAGGCTTATTGAATAGTATGTAAGATTAATTTAATTTATCTTAATTTTAAGTATATTGTGTATCTGCAAAATTTCATATTTTGAGTCATTGAAATAAGGCTATAGATCCTGGAAAATTTTATTTGTCATCCGTATTGAATATCATTATATGTCAGAAAAACAAACGCACTGCGTAGAAATCATTTATTCGTTGGTACCTACAGATCTTCTTTTTATTATCGAGTCAATGGATATGCCGAGGATTATTGACCCCTATACAGACGCCAAACCCTTGTCAGTCACATCTCTTATCTTCTAAAGTACAACCAAGAGGGCAGGCTGGGTAAGTGCTCTGCCTTCTCTCCCTGTGGAGGTGACATGTTGCCTCAGCTGCGTAGCCCAAAGTGTGCAGTTTGTATTTATTTGCATCAGCCTACCTGGATGCTAAGGCCAGTTAAGTGCCATGATAGGCCTGATGTTCCTGTTCAACCTTCGTACAGTGAGAATCTAATTTCAATCGCAATATTTTAATGTTTGATGCTATATTCGATTTCAAAGGTACTTATTACCGTCAAAACTATCAGTCAGTTCTTAAATGAATTTTTGGAAAAATATACTTTATAAATTTTTTAAGTCATTGGTTCTGTGTTCACGACAGTACCAGGCTTTAAATTACGGAATGCGATATTAAAAATGCACCAATAGGTTTGCACGATCTAAAACCTTACTGCTCTTAATATTCTCAATTGTAACGTACTTTGTTCTCACACTGTAATTCACAAAGTAACACTCTCGTTTGAACATTCAAATAGATTTTACATTAGATTCATGATAAAAGCATTCTTCAGAACAAATTCTAGCTCTCACGTACCAACGATAAGGCATGGAGCTAGGACCCGTGTGTATGTAATGTTCATTACATTCCAACTTTGCACTTTGCTTCTAGTTTGCAGGCAAACGTACCGACCGAACAAAGTAACTGTGATAAAGAATTCGCGATTTAAATTTTAAAAACGAATTCAATTTTGCATGCATAATGGAAAGCTTTACTTATACTTTACTAAAATCTGTCTTCAAAAGAAAGTTACTGATAATTTGTGTGTGTCTTAACTTTATTCACAACTTAATAAATTATACACCTAAGAAAAGTATTCTTAAAACCCTTTCTCAAGAAAATACTTGCACAAGCAGTTTTTAGATAAAAAGTTATAGTAGGCGTTCGAGCGTAGTAATTGTGCTACGCTCACGTAGCATCTACACGTACTACGTGTGCTACGCTGCGTAGTCGATTACGATTAGGGCTTCTTCTATGCTACGCTTATGCTATGAAGCGTTCAAAAGAGTTTTTAAGCAAATGTTGAAAAAAAATGCTTTTTTTGTGACTTGCGACTATTGAACTGTAGTAAAACTGGACTGGTCTACAAACCATAACGCAGAAACCCTAGCAAAAAGCAACAAATAGCTCTTTACGAATTAGAAAACAAAATAGCTCTTTCAATCAGAGATTATGTAAAAAAGACTCTTAAGGGGCGAAACGGTGCGATACTAGCGCCACTTCGATAAATAATTAATATATCTACTAAAGCATGGCCGTAATAAAAAATAAGCGTCTTTGACTCCCTTGATCAGAATTTTTAAGGCTATCTAAGAAATAGTTCTCAGCTGAGAGCTACACAACAGGGCCTCAAAAAATCTAAGCAAGTTTATCTAGGGATCAAAAGTCGCATATTTTTGATTTCGCCCATGGTTTAGAAGATATTAATTATTTATCGAGAGTGGAGCTAGTTTCGCACCGTGTAAGCCCTTAATCACATTAACACAACTACGATCGAATATTTACTAAACCACATTCATTGAATATAAATAAAACATGCTGGCTCTCCTTCCTGAGTTCGGCGAATTCATTTTCTTCCATTAAGAGGGAACAAGTATTCCGATAGGTTGCCTAACTAAAGTGTTTATTCATTGAATATTAAGAGTGCCCACTTGTTTCGGTATTGCCATTTCGATGAAGAGCTTTTCATTAAAAATTGTCTTTAATTAAATAAAGGGACTAAAGTTTTGTAAAGTATATTGTGTTTTTATTAGTTATTGAATTTAATAAAAGGTCATTCATATCAACATCTCAGCCAAAAGACGTCTAGGCCTTCCCCACAGTTTGCCATATTGACAAGTCTTGTTCAGCCTTCATGCAGTGTGTTCCTTCAACTTTTACCAAGTTAAAGCATTAGCGTAGTTGTGGCTGTGCCCACACTCATTGAAAAAGTACAGTTATTTTTAATTCAAGACTAGTCGACCAGGCGAACTTTGCATCGTTTATGACCTCTTGAATCACTGTATCTATTAAAAAAACCGCATCAAAATCCGTTGTATATAATTTAAAAGCTTTAAGCAAAGGGATAGACGCGGGAAGCGATTTTATTTTATACTATGTACTTGTACTATACTATACTATACATTGATAGGTAATATTTTTTAAACTGTTTTGGTTTTATTTTAAGTTCTCGCTTTTTAATTTTGCGGAGAGCGTTCTTCAATGTTAAATTGGCGTTGTAAAAAAATCGTTAAAACAAAATAAACCAATATTTACCTTTGAATCGAGTTCGTTAACTTGAACTAAATTGGGTTGTGCGCCGACTCAGCTTCGCAGCCGTAGTAAGTACGTGACGCAAATTAATAGAATTTCACGGTTTCAGGGGTTTCACGTTGCTGATGACAGATCGCGAAGATGCAATTTACGTTCTATTGTTTCTTGATGTTGGAAATTACTTCTGTTATAAGCTAGTTTTAAGTGTTTTTTATAGCGTTTGTACCTATTGTAGATATAACTTGCAATAAATTGAGCACTGCTTATGACAAAGGGAGTTTTGTTTTGGTAGCTTTCTTGATAGTGTCGATCCACTAAACAGGAACCCCCACTCTGCCTACTTTGCTCGATCTCGTCTAGGAAGATGACGTACTTTGTTTAGCATCATTAATTATTACTATCGGTAAGGATGCTTAGCTCTTACGTAAAACTAGCTATAGACTTCAATGGAAGAAAACTAAATAAATTGAAAAGTTTTCAAGTCACTTACTTTGCTTTGCAAGTCAGCCACGTTTCAACTTGGTAACTTTTCCGACATTTTGATATTAAATCGATCTGTGTCTTCTTGACGCTGGCGCCACTCCCGATGCTGATTTGTCTTGGATGGATTCATACATCAAATATTTACTAAAATTACTTTATCGTAAAACATCCTATCTAAAAGTTTTTCTAGTATCATGACAGTTGCGTGGCCAGCAAAGTTTCCGCGAGCGACGACGCAGCATTCGTATATTAACAAGAACCGTTAAAAGCCATCATGAGTTTTAATAATTTATTACAAACAGCTTCATAAACACATTAACCAATTAAATTTTGAGGACAGAAAATATTTTTATCAAATTTCGTATAGTGACTAAAAATTATCGCTTCAGACTTACGATACCCCTGGTGGTATCGTGGGTCTTTTAAATATTAAACAATACCGCCCAAACTAGTATTCTCGAGCGTTTACTAATATGTTTTCAATAATTTGAAGAAAAAAAAAAGATTTGCATTTTTATTAGTAATTATAAGATTCTTAGCAAAGAACTGAACTACTTTTGAACGTCTTACGGTAAGTACAATCAATATTATTGAAGAATCAACTGCCAATATCAATTTACGTAATCTCCACAAAGGAAACGGCTGAGCAGCTTTTGATTACAGAAAACCGTATTGGCAGATTAGCTTCGGAGAGCCTTGGGTAGGATTACGATGTAATTGCTTAATTTTGTTTGACCCTTGAAACTATTGGCGCGTTATGCCTAGGTTCACTTGGTGATAAAAGCTTCTATAGAGTTAAAGGGAGGGTTCGAATTGTTTACCCAACAAACAGCATAACGGCCAATGAAAACCTTTCTGGACTTTGTAAATTCCTTTATTTTAAAACCACTTTTGGCCGAGTGACAAATCTCGCTTCGAGCTCTAGCAAATGTCTCAGTTTAAGATTAGCCAAAATGTCTTTCGTATAGGTTAGATGCAATGTACAGGTTGCATTGGTAACTTGAAAACTTTAATTTTGCCAACCCATATTATGTAAACGATAAAATTATCAAAGTGACTTTTGAGCGAATAAGAGCGCAACGCGAATTTTGAGCGCTTCACGCGCCCGCGCCTTATGCAACATCCGCAAAAACAAAGGGTAGGCACGCCAAACGTGTCCTATCGTGGAACAACACATTATACATGTAAGAATTCTGTTATGGGTTAACAATTGTCATCGAAGGTATAACAGTCTCTTGTTTATACTGTATACCGCGGATATAACAAACTGCATTAAGGAAAGCAAGTATCATCTATATGCTGATGATGTGCAGCTATACTCATCTGTCGTGCCCAAAGAAGCAGTTGCAGGTGCGCATTCTTTAAACAAGGACTTACATGAGATTGCGTTGTGGTCTTCACGAAACTGCCTGGTGCTGAATCCCAGCAAATCAAAGTACATGGTACTTGGCTCGAAACTTCAAATTCATAATACGGTGCAAGCCCTTTCCGCCAATGATATAGCCATTATGGGTGAACCAGTGGAGCGGGTGGTAGAGGCTAGGAACCTCGGCCTGTTGATGGATGGTGAGTTGCACTTTGAGAACCACTTCGCCAGCATTGTAGGTAACTGTTTCTACCGTCTGAAGATTCTTTATAATATACGCGATTACCTTAGCACTGATTTGCGTGTCATGCTTTGTGAGTCGCTGATACTATCGAGATTAAACTACTGTGATGTCGTTTATGGTGGCTGTATACTTGGCCGGACAAAAAGGTTAATACAGCGTGTGCAAAACGCATGTGCACGCTTTTGTTTCAAAGTTCCTCCTAGATCCCACATTACTCCGTACTTGAACGCCGCCAAGCTGCTTAACATGGAGGCCCGTCGAAAACTTCATCTTGCTGCGCTTCTTTTTGATGTAATTCGTTTGAAGGCGCCTTCTTACCTGTATTGCAAACTGAGGTGGTCCTCTAGACTTCGTCAGGTACACAAAATCACACTGCGAATTCCCAAACATCGAACGATGGCATTCCGAGGAAGTTTTAGGTACGCGGCGACCAAGTGCTGGAATAATATCCCTCCCCCAGTCCGTGAAGCTTCAAGTAGGTGCACCTTTGTGCGTAAGCTCAGGGTGCATTTGGTTGACCAGCAGAGACTTTCAACTCCTTCCTAAGTCCATACGTTACCAACGCTCCCGCACCGCTTACCTATGCCACTACAACTAGCACTCTGACTAAGACTTAACCGTGACAATTCGTAGTCGCATCAAAGTATTAATTAGTCATTTGTTAATAAAATATTATAATATATATATGTAGTGTATCTATATGTGGAGGTACAAGATAGCTAAGGATAAATTGTTATATGTAGTTTATTAAATATTATTGCCATTATCTATGATTGTTTTAAAAAGCGCACTCGTATAACGCTTGTGGGTCACTGCTGGCATTGACTGAAAATCAGCGCTGTCGGTGCAAACCTTCAGCACATGCTGAGTCAGTGCCATTTTACGGCGGCTGCAACACACAAAACTTGTTTTTATGTTTTTTACTTTGTTTAAAATAGTTTTACTTAATTTTTTGATTTCCTTTGTTTTGCTTTTATTCTTGGTTTATTTTGTTTTGTTTTTATAAATATTTTGTATGTGTGTGTTCTGCTGTAAATAAATACTTTCTTTCTTTCTTTCTTTCTTTCTTTAACAAATCTGAAACGCCCCGTTTTCGGTAAATATGAACATAACATAATCTCACGCCTTTTAATCCCCGAAGGGTTAGGCAGAGGCACCAGCTCAAGAGCCGGACCCACGTTTAGCCGAGTTTTTTTTTTATTACCGACAGGACAAGCAACTAGCTTGTCGCCGCGGTTATAACGACCACTGCTGCGGCCGGGACTTTTGAATTTAAATTTGAACGGCTTAACGTGCCTTCATCGTGCCTTTTCAGACAATCAGGTGATTCGGTAAATATTAACCCATAAAATTAAATTTTAAAGCTGATTTTAATAAGTATTATTAACATGCATATCTTCTCTGCTCATTGTATAATGTTACAATAGAGGTGTCTAAAGCTACCCCTACCAAGATCAAGCAATTAGAGAGCGAGGTATGCTGAGAGCCCGGTCCATTATGCAGTCTCCGATCTAAAGGATCTTTACTGTGTAATCTCGAGCACTAACGTCTGACCTCCGAGCACTTAGGAGGATCAATTTGCTGATTAAGACATGCGCTGGTGTGGTATTTGCTTACTGCCACGCTATGGCAGTGTTAGATTTTGCCTGTCGTTTTGCCAACGTCTTTTGCCAAACAAGTTTTTTTTTCGAAATGTAGGCAGCGGAGTAGATAGCTAGTTAAAACTGTTATTATAATAATAATAATAACACAACACTCTCAAAGCCCCTAACTAGGAAGAACCTGTATCTAGGGTACCCGAAACAAACACAGAGACGAACATAACACCCAGACCGGAAACAAATATCGATATTCATCATATCAATATTCACCTTGCCTGGGAATCGAACCCAGGTGCACACGCTTCTCAGTCCACATCGCTGCCAACTAAGCCACGGAGCATTCGATTAAATAGTATCACTTTATATTTTAAAAAGTGATACTTAGTATTATTACTTTTGAATCTTATCACTGATTTTTCTGCCACTACGGCTAATGTATAGAAAAAAAACTTTGTTCCTTCGCTTAGCAGGTAGAATTCAACATTGTTTTACTACTATAAAAAGTGTAAATAAATTGTTTACCGCTTTGAAATAGGGTGAAAGTTTACCTTTCTGCTCAAGAAAGAAATAGTACTTTAAAAAAAGTTTCTACACTAAGTAAACTTGCCTCGCGTGAATTAAAAGAAGAAGCAACAACGTCCTCTTAGAACATTCTTTTAAATTTCGTGTAGGGTAAAACGTCCTATTACCGCGGTAGTCAAAATCACGTCCTATTACGGCTCTATTTTATCTTTTACAATTTATGATTCGTTGTGACTGTGTATGGTAAAGGTGACTA
Organism: Euspilapteryx auroguttella; assembly: GCA_951802225.1. Classification (NCBI taxonomy): domain Eukaryota; kingdom Metazoa; phylum Arthropoda; class Insecta; order Lepidoptera; family Gracillariidae; genus Euspilapteryx; species Euspilapteryx auroguttella. Next base: position 7,441,903 of record OX637658.1, on the reverse strand, counting down.
CATAGTGTCCAAGGGAAACTAACACGTAACTTATTTCTTATCACTCGTGCGTTTAAAATCGTTTAAATTGACTTAAATTAATTATTTTGTGAAACGTCAGCGAAGCGAGAAGGTGTTTCATACAAACGCAGACTGACTCGCGGTAGAACATAGAATTTTCAGACTTCGTTTTTAGTTCAAACCAACACTTTAAGATTATGTTACTATATTCGAACACTTTTTACATTCAAGTAGTCTTAGTTAATCAAGTTGATTTCTGTTTAAAATCAAATAAAACAAGTAAATATGAGTAAACAAAAGTCCGCCGTAATAGGAAGGCTTTTTGAGGGTACCGCCTATTACGGAGGGTACCATCGGTAATAGGAAAAACGCAGTGTCGGTAATTTTTGAATTTGGTGATATAATAAATAAAATTTATGAACATTTCGTTATTTAAGTGTAATTTTCATTAGTTCTTAAGTATAAAACCAATTTCGGAGGTACATGTTTATTTAACTAGAATCCATGTTTTAGACGCTTAAAGTTGAATGTAAAATTTAAGTTTGTTTGAATATTGTGAAACCTAACGTGTGAGTTTTAATTAAGAAAAATAGATACATACAACGATTACTAACGATTAGAGAGTTTAATGGTAAAGTCAGAGTGCTCTTATTTGCAAGTAATAACTTAAATTACCGAAATATCTTAACATTATATTTCAGAATTAGGATATAAAAACTCATTAGATATTTTAGTACCTACCGTATTAGGCTGTAAGGAATCCTAACACGGTGTATGGAAATTACAGAGCTAATAATTTAAGTAGATTATTGAAAAACTTAAACAAAAATTTATACTAAGCTTAAGTTTATCTTATTTTTCATCAATGTAAATTTACTACTAGATTTTACCGCCACTTGGACACACCATACAAAACTAATTATGATTCGTTGGTTATTTTATATGTTATTGTATTTTGGTTTACTGTTTTGTTGTTTTTTTTTTTGTGTTCCATTTTATTGTATGTTTGTGTAAACATTGTTGTAAAAAAATGTATCTTTATTTTTTTTAAACTTTCTCCGCTTTTAAACTTTTTCATATTTTTTTACCGTTTAACTAAACCTTCACTGACTGCGCCCCGCTAATTCGCCAGTTAAATTTTCCTTCAAATATGTTTTATTTGTAAGGTTTCATTAAAATCCATTTCGTAGTTTTTACGTAAAAGAGTTACAGACATCCTTAATTACAGACTTTGTCGTTTATAATATTACTTGGATTATTAAAACCCTCGTCCGGCCCTTTTTCAAATTCAAGTTAGAGAAACACGAACCACAATTGTTTTTTAACCGACTTTAAAAAAGGAGGTTATCATTTTGACCTGTCTGTATGTATGTTTGTCAGCGATTATTTCGCTTTTGTCAGAACCGATTTTCACAAAAGTATTTTTTAAATTCAGGAGAAGGGTTTTAGTACCTATTTTTAACTGACTTCAGAAAAGAGGAAGTTCTCAGTTTAGGTTTGTATCAGTTTATTAATAAAGGTTTCGGGTACACGTCCCGGGACCTTATTAATATGACTTTTCCATCCGTCCGTCTCTCTGTCTGCCAAAGGCACTTATTTCCGAAACGGCTCGAATAATTTTAATGAAAAAATTTCACGATATTTTATTTGTCGTCCAAAGAATACTAACAAATATTAAAAACTTCTTAAAATTATGGAAATTTAGAGAACAATGCAAAAATAGTGCCAAAATATTTCTTTTTGAACAATCTTTTGTCGAGCCTCTACTGATACATGGTCAACAGACAACAAATAATAATCATTTGTAACTTCACTTAATGTAAATTAACAACAATTACTAAAAATTATGCAAATAACCTACCCAAATTCGCACAATAAAGAAACGATCTCAAAATGGCGGCCGCTGTATGGGTTGTCTCACTTCTTAACTCTTCCCTCATACTAATATACGTGAGATAGCATACGTTCGGCCGCCATTTTTAAATCGTTTCTTTATCTGCGCGGCTTATAAAAAGACAATCGTCCCTATATTTAATTCATTCCGTTCCGTTGTGCAGAGAGAACGCTATGATGCCGTAGTTTGATTGATGGATTGTTGTTTTGTTATTCGCTCGTTCAGATCAGGCAAAGGAACATAGTTGTCTATACTGCCAAATAATAATTATTCGTGTTTCCTAACTTAATTATATTAGTTTTAACTTCTTAGCGCGAGGCCGTTTATTATATAATTCATACACAAAATATTATCCAAATAGCCCCTTATAAGGAAGAACCTGTATTTATGTACAGTGCCCGTAACAATTACACCCATCGCATACCATTTTTTGGTTGCACGGAACCATGAGCAAAATGTTTCATCGTTAGTGTGTTGTCATACCATACTCCATAATAGGCTGTGCTTACCGCCGTAATGGGATTCAAATTTTTTAATGCCGCCGTAATAGGAATTCCGAATTGTCAGAAAAAATATTTATTTAATATTAATAAACACTATAAAATAAATAAAACGACAACTGAAATAAAAAATATAATTATCATGTGTGTCAAAAATTTTTTCAAATAAACGCTAAAATATATAGAAATGCTTACCGTCTTATTCATAAAAAGTTAAAGAACATTTTAGTTATTTGACGTATGTCAATTTAGACTGGATGTCACGTATTTAGCATACAACAAACCAGAGAAGTAGACCTCCAGTAACGCTACTTAAAATCTACTGTATCTTTATGAATAAGACGGTTAATTTCTTATCCTACTTTAAAATGTTGTCAAAACGCGCCGTAATAGGGCATGTTACCCTAGCAGTGGTTACGCTTAATTTCATTTTAAAAAAAGGAAACAACGAAACAATTTCAAGTATTTTTACCGTAAAATACTTAACACTTCATACTTAAAATATCAGTTGATAAATAAAAAAAAAAATAGATAGATCACAACCCTGTCTTCTCCCATAGGTTATTGTAAAAGGCGACAAAAATCCAAAGAACGGCAGCAGACTACTTAGTTGAAAAACTTGAAGCCAATAACTTCTTTTTTTTTGACAAATGGGGGAAATGCGCTAGGCAGCATTTACCGTCGCTCGGGGGAGCGATGGGGGTAAGCTGGGCCCGCACCAACTATGACCCCCCGGTGGCCGTTTCAGCATTTTGGGACAGACCCCGGGAACCGTTGCTGTCCGTGACCGGCATCCGTTGTCCTTCCCACACGAACGCCAACCTTGGTCTGCCATGCGTGACGGTTATGGCATTCCATAAAAAAAAAATCTACTTGGCAATGTGTAAGGGAAGCCTATAGTAAACCGTGGACGTCTTAAGGCTGATGTGATGATGATGCTTAATAAAAAAAATTGGTATGTTTAATGTACCAAACTGGCGGCATAAGTTTAACTAAACAACTTTGAATACCTAATGAAAGTTTTATTTTATAATATTTTAACAATTGGGTACTTACAAAGTTCAACCATCCGCATTTGGGTAGTATAAATAAACAAAGGACTGGGAACAGGCGGCCGGATTTGCAAGACAACATTAACTTTAAACAAGCAGATTTCAAATAATACCCAAATTATCCGTTAAAATAATGTCTGTTTATTTTAAACGATCGTCTCCTTATTTTAGAAATTATTTTGCTATCAAAATAAAAAAGCGTGTGGAAAAAAACTGATCATTGAAGAAATCATGTTCAAGACAAGAACTTGTCACTCTGTTTTGTCTATAGTCTGATACTATTGAGATGATGACGATGATGATGAAATTTTCAAAAAAAAAAAAAATGTCTTCAGCAGTAACTAAATTAAATCTAAAAAGCATGGGAGACGATGTACGTGGATGCTAAAGACAGATAAAGCAAGTAGCCATCTTTTCTGAGAGTCATATGTCCCTGTTCGATAAGACTGGTTGACAAAATCATTATCAACTTAATATTTTCCAAAATCAGAATACACCACTCGAAATAATACACAATTCATACTTCAACACAACAGCTCACAGCTCGGACACTCAAAAGACCGTTTTGTGTGCAACACTTTTTTGCGGCCAATTAGCGGGACAAAGTGGCATTTTCCCCCAAATAGGTCAGTGTCCTGTATTGGCTCGACGCCAACTGATGTGCATGCTACGTGCATAAGCGGCAGCGGGCGCGGAGGAAGTCTGTAAATAGATAACGTATCCCACATAGAGCCCCCCTAACCAAACCAGATAATTAAATAAAATTAATTACATACAGCTGGCTGGGAAACAAATACCAATGTTTGCTCCCGCCGGGAATACCCCCAACTTGAGTCACAGTCAAAATGTGTCAAATTTCAGCGATATTTCCAGTCAGCTGTTAAATTCCTCGATTCTTTTGGTTGTTCATTTTCCTTTTCTGCTGTTATTAAGCTTCCATCAATAAATTTTCCATCAATAAATTTTAACGAATAAGCACCTTCCGAAAGATTATTAACTCTCACGTTGCTACATGCATACATTGCTAAATTTTTAACCCATTTAATAAGAGACATCGACATGACTCGGCTAAACGTGGGTCCGGCTCTTGAGCTGGTACCTCTGCCTAACCCTTCGGGGAATAAAAGGCGTGAGATTATGTATGTAATATGAGACATAGAAAAATAAAAGCCGCAACAAAACAAGGCTTTTGCGGCCCGCTATGCCAAGCCAGCGGTTCATACCTACTCACGTTTGACACTAACTGAAAACAGCTCTCACACCGCTCATAGCTTCGAAAAATAGCAGTGTCGCGTTGGGCATTAACATTGCATACAACTGACGAGAAGTGGGCAAAAAGCAGGCAACCGAATAAATTGCTAATTTATGAGTAGAACGACAAAAATGCGGTTGCAATGGGCTTATGAAACGAGTAACTAGCTGTTACATTTTTTGTAAAAATTTGTAAAACAAAACTGTTGAAAAAAATGACTGACTGTATTCTGAGTTGCCAGATAATATTTGAGAACGGGTTAGTGGTAGTAATGCACATCAATATAGGTTGGGAATTTAGATTTAATAAAATTATTATATACGTAGGTATATTTTTACCTTTTACTAGACTAAAGAATTTGAACAAGTTTCGCATAGTTTCTTTTGATTTAGAGTGGCCTCAGATTCCAGAGCCAAAAACCCTTCATCTGAACTTAAAACTCTATCCTGAAATCGAGCAACACTTATTTATGGTTCCAATAACAAAAATACGATGCGTATAATGTTCGTGAGGCCTAAACTTTTCAGCTCGAATAAATCTTAGAAAATAATCGTTACCAAATTTAGACAAACATGCACAACTAAATTGCATAATAGATAAAACTGCATTTGAAAGCCTGTCTTAATATCAAATAAGGTAACTTACTTAAACTTAACTAAAAATAAAAAAAATACTTACCTATTCCAAATAATAAAATATCACTTGAACTATTTATGGTTTGAATTTGTTTTTGTTTCATAATATCACAAGGTCATAATTTTTTTTACTATAATCGGTAGATTCTAAAAAGCGACTAAAATACACGTTTCAAAATAATGCATATTGTTTAAGAAAAAATTATTGTTATGGGTACTTTTGCCACTTGAAATGGGCCTATTAAGGGCGACTCTTGTAAAGTTAGATGAGGCTTCTAATATTTCAAATTTGTTTGGTTTTTAACTATATATAGCTTTTGTAAAAGTTAGGCCAAAGTTTGTTTCAGGCACTTGTTTGCGTGTTTCATTTACCTTTCATACAAATTTCAAATTTTTAAATAGTTGGTTATGTCATTGAACGTAACAGAAGAAATAATAGCATTTCTTTACTCTAAAAAAAAATAGGTATATAGGAAGTAGGTAGGATAGGAAATAAAAAGTATATTAGGTGTTAAATTGACAAAAAACCCATAGAATAAAATATTATATTATAGCGTACCGTAGCGCGACAAGGCATCGCAGACAGCTCTGCTTAGTAGATATGAAAATTGAATGGATATTTTAAATTGTTTGTTTAAACTATTTACAGCGTCTTGGACCTGAATAATGCATGAAGGAGGTGATTGCGGCTATGCAATAGGGTAGCTCACATGCCAGATCGAAGAAACTTTGCTTACACGAGCCAGTACCTACTGGCTTTGAATGTTGACTTTGTAGGTAACTTGTGCTGCAATATACTAGGCCGTCAGCAAATGGCGATAAATTTAAAATATAATAATTATATGAAATTAAGCTATCTATATATCCTTCCATTTATTACACCATACGTTACATCTTGAGCAAAAATGGTTTCTTATGTCCAGCTATTTGTTTTTTAGTCGAACTTCTGTAAAATTTTGTAAAGTTCGCAAATCTTTTTTTTTTTTTGCAATAAGTATAAGCACGTAGACTTCTTCATATTCAGCATAGCTAATATGAGCTGAATGCTGTGCAAATACCTCTCCAATTACTTTCCAGTTCGCCCTTTTTATGTCTCCCCGGTCTGTCTTAATATCATCGGTCCATCTGGCTGGTTGTCTGCCTTTACCACTATTTACCTCTTGGTCTCAATTTAAGGACGGCTTTACTCCATGTTTCATCTTTCGCACGAAGACTGTCCAAATGCAAATAAGCATCTTGTTTAAATCAGTAACCTGGAAGCGGAGTGCACTAGTCCGGATAAACTAGTGTCATACGAGCGAGCAAGGGAAGCGAGTAAAGCTAGTGGAGTGACATCTCGTATCTCTATATCAATTTGCATAGCGCGAAGTGGGAATTGATTAGTTGGTCGTGTGATGCTTGACAAGTATATTATTGGACTAGTAAGTGATGTCATTTGGTTTGTCAGTATTTCGAAATTATGATTAACTAGTCGACCCTTCGCGGGCTTTGGCGTCCGGCGGCTTCGTACCGCCTGTTTTCCCGGTAATTATTCGAACTTTTCTCGCCTTAAAAACCATCCTTGGACTTAAACTGGTATTGTACAGTACAACTGGTGGAATTGGTAAAATTGTTCGAGGCGCTGTGGAATTATGCGCTTACCAAAACTTTTTGCGATTAATTTTTATAGTATAGATACTGAGACAGGGTTGCACCGGGTTCGATTTCCAGCGGGGCGAAATTTTTAATGATATGTGTTTTAATACTGGTATGTGTTATGATTATTCATTATAGATTTTTGTTTCCTGGTCTTGGTTTAATGTCTGTTTGTATATTTTCGTGCACTCTAGATACAGGATTTTACTAGTTTGGGGTTCTAAATGTGATGTGTTATTTATTTATATTTTTGCATGCCTGTATTGTTATCTTCTGTTAATAAACACTTATTTTCAGTAAATCAGTGCCATCGTAAAAGGCATTAGGTCATCGTTGAAGAAGTGAAATAATAAAATACTATAATCTAGAGTATATAGGGGTTCATATTGGATCTTTTTGCGAAATTAAAATAGACGTCTCTTTAAAAAACTTATTTTCATTTCATCATTCATATTTTTGTTCCCATTTAGAAATACCAAGAGACTGTATTAACGATGATAGGCTGGCATTTTCCGGAAGTTAGTCTAAAAAAACTTTTAGCAACGACGATAAAAGGTTCATAAATTATATTTAAAAAAAGTTTCTAGCGAGGGTCTTATTGGGAGCTGAATTCTTATAATATTTTACATTTTTAAAACGCATTTTTGTTTATTATATTATAAGTTATCTTTCCAAAAATGCACAGCATTATAATAGGTAAAACATTAGTCTATTGGAAACGGTTACGAAATTATTAAGTAATGCTTTAGAGAAATATACATAATAGTTGCTTACATGATCTGCCATAGTTATGGACTAGAGGCTGTCCCGCGGTTTTTCCCGCGCAGATTTTTCATAAACACAAAATTCCCGTTTTGTCCCGTTCCCGTGGGAATTTCAGGAAATCCCTTCTTAGTGCTCACCTACACTCCCTAAGGAACCTACATGCAAAATTTCAGCCCGCTACGCCCAGTAGTTTCGGCTCTGCGTTGTCTGTCAGTCAGTCAGTCAGTAACGGAAGAGTTTTATATATATATATAGATTATGACTATTGAAAAATAAGATTTTAATGAAATTATAGCTGAGGCGCCCGATGCCGCAATATTTGGCTTAAAGAATGTAACTATGCTAGTACTTTGTAAAATATATAAAAACCAATTTTTGAAGAAACTAGAATCGCAGTCTCTCGTTACCGAGTATTAGGAAGAAAATTATCTCATTACAAAGCTAAGGGACCAATCTCGAGGTCTCTTTTTTTCTTTGTTTGCTTTTGGCATCTGTATTATTAATTCACATTCTCATTAATTAAACAAAGGAAATCTAGTGATCTTTGATCTATTTTCGTAGATTTACCTAATTTAAATAATTTCTTAGTATAAAAATAATTGAAAAATATCAGTTGCTTTATTTTTGTAAGATTCACATTGCTAACTTAATTAGTCAACGGGTGACGCATTCATCTCTACGTTTGAATCTGAAGACAAAACATGATACAATTAATCTTCAATATAAAAATATAAAAGTTATTCACGTTGTAGCAAACAACCGTACTTTACATTATGATTTGGTATTAGAAGAATGGTCTATAGAAGTGAACTTCTTGGCTTCGATGATGAGAAAACATAAAAGTATATTGCATTGGTATAGAAGGGATTCTGTAATTCTGTAACCAATGTCTGTTAGAGAAGCTATCACACCGTGCGTTTGCTTAATGGAAGACGCATACAAGGTTGTCAAACGACCTTGTGAAGGTTAAGAGTGAATGAGGGTCGCTCAAGACCGGTCGGTGTGGCAAACTGTGGGGGAGGCCAATGTCCAGCAGTGAAAGTCTTTCAGCTGAGATGATGAACATGTACTGAAGAAAACTGGCGACTCGGGGTAGAACCTTGACAATGTACATTCAGGTTACATTCGGCTTAGCACATTTTCTCCTCAGGTCGCTGAAAAAAACAAAAAAGAAAATCGATATGGCGGCGGCCTCTTTTAGGCTCATTTGTCTTTGGCCGAGATATTTTCCAGCGGATTTCCTCTGGCTCCTACTGCCTATTGTGTTTTTTGGGATTCCTTTTTTGCACGCTTATCGGGTGTGGGCGAGTAAAGCATTAATAATCTTGCCAGAGTCTGGACTCGCTTGTTTTATGCTGGATTTTGGAAGAATTATCTGTAAGGATTTTTCAAATAAACAAAAATAGACGGTAGTCTATCTTCCGTCTGTTAACCAAAAGCATATAAATACCGGACTCGACGAGCAGGCGAGGATTCTGTTCTGAGCCTTCGCGCGACACAGACGTACTAAAAATTGTTAAGACCGTGCTGACAATGTTGTGAGTAAAGAATAAAAGTAGTAAAGTGATCCTTGTGTATTGATTTTATAACAAGTCAGAAGTGGTAAGTACACGCTGCCAATTTTGTAATTTGTTTTTTGCATGATTAGTATGGCCCTTTTTTCTATCACACGTTAAAATTAAAATTACGTCATTATTTAAAAATATTTTTGTTTTGAAATTGGAATTTTAACGTCCGTGATGGTATCATTATTTAACCAGACAACCAACATCATTTTATTCATGGCGTTAACAGTTACCCTACCTACGTACCAAAAAAAAAAAACAACAAGAGTGTAGCTAATTGCAAAAGATATTTATTATAATATAAAGTAGAGGGAGATTATAAGGGTATGTAAATTTGTTTTGAAAATATTTATTTTGTAGAGTAATAAATTACTTAATAAATTCATTTAATGGATTTAACTTAGTGGAGTAATTTGCCGATCTCTGCCCGGCAACTAGAGAGAGAGCATCTTCATTGTTCTGTGGTTTTACCTACGGTAATCATAATCATATTAAATATATTTAACTGCTCCGTGGCTCAGTTGGCAGTGACGTGAACTGAGTAAGCGTGTGCTGTGCACCCGGGTTCGATTCCCGGGCGGGGCGAATATTGCTATGATAAAAATCGATGTTTGTTTCCGGTCCGGATGTGATGTTTATCTCTGTGTGTTTCGGGCACCCTAAATACAGGTTCTTCCTAGTTAGGGGCTCTGAGTGTGATGTTTTATTATTATATCTATTTTTTTGTAAGACCGTTAACAAAACACGTTTTGGAACCTCCGTTAAAACAATTATCAGTTTTATTAATAGATAAACTTACATTTGTGAATGTTTTTATAAATTTTGTACCGTATTCTGTTCAATTATGATTAAAAGTTTACATGAATTATTACTAATAATAGGCAAAACTATAATAACTAAACTAAGTATACAAGCGTAGACAATAACTATTATTTTCATTTTACTATTTTTATAAATTTTATTGAAAATTAATAAGTGAAATTACCTTGAACAGAAACTTAAGAATTTTATTCCAATTTTTGATTTACCCTCAGATCCAAATCAAATGTCCGTTATTTTTATTACAGACTCAGAATTGTTATTAACTTGAACAGAAACAAAAAAAAAAAATGACAATTTACCCTCAGATTCAAATAAAACGTCCGTTATTTTGATTACAGACTAGGAATTGAAATTTACTCGAACAGAAACTTAATAATCTAGATCAATTTACGATTCACCCTCAGATTTAAATAAAATATCTGTTTGGTGTATTTGTTGTTGTAAATTTATTTTTTTTAGATAATTTGACTGATGTAATGTTTGAATGGCGTAGTGATGCTATGTGTGCTTTATTACTGGCTATGTACGCCGTTAAGGGGCTATGTGTGCTCTATGACTGGCTATGTATGCCTTAGAGGGGCTATGTGTGCTCTATGACTGGCTATGTATGCCGAAGAGGAGCTATGTGTGCTCTATGACTGGCTATATATGCCATAGAGGGGCTATGTGTGCTCTATGACTGGCTATGTATGCCGTAGAGGGGCTATGTGTGCTCTATGACTGGCTATGTATGCCGTAGAGGGGCTATGTGTGCTCTATGACTGGCTATGTATGCCGTAGAGGGGCTATGTGTGCTCTATGACTGGCTATGTATGCCATAGAGGGGCTATGTGTGCTCTATGACTGGCTATGTATGCCATAGAGGGGCTATGTGTGCTCTATGACTGGCTATGTATGCCGTAGAGGGGCTATGTGTGCTCTATGAATGGCTAGGTATACCTTAATATGGGTCATGTATGCCTAAGCGTCGTTTAGGCATCCATCTTGTATATATCTAGTCATATGATTAACTAATGTGGTTTAATTGGGAGAAATTGCTTTCTAGCGATAAGGTCACTCATTGCATTTAAATTTATTATTAAAACTAGAGGCTGCCCCGCGGTTTTTCCCGCGCAGATTTCTCATAAACACAAAATTCCCGTTTTTTTCGTTCCCGTGGGAATTTCGGGAAATCCCTTCTTAGTGCTCACTTACACTCCCTAAGGAACCTACATGCAAAATTTCAGCCCGCTACGCCCAGTAGTTTCGGCTCTGCGTTGTCTGTCAGTCAGTCAGTCAGTCAGTCAGTCAGTCAGTTAGTCAGTAACGGAAGAGTTTTATATATATTGATTTAATTTGTACAAGAATTTATTCGGTGTCATTATTATCTAAAAATTTCAGCCTATCGGTGACTTTTAATTAATAATATTATATTTTTTTACGATTAGATCAATTTGATAGCAAAAATTAAAACCAAGCCACTATTTGTTTGTAAAAAAAAAAAAAGTACATATTTGAGAAAATTGTATAAGTTTAATGCATTATTTAAATCTGATTCGTACTTGTGAACGTCACCGCCGGGTTTGACTGGGTTTCTATCATGGAATAATGTAAAAGGAAATCTATAGCATTTGCAATGTCATTAATGCAAATTAGAATTAAAAGGGGCCTAATACTTTATATATTTCTTTTATATTTAAGACTTATTTTAGTTATCTGAATAGATCTGTTTGGCAAGGTAGGATTTAAGAGGATTTATGCAGGAGAAATCAAAGGAAAGAAAAAAAAAAAAAGAACGGAGACAGAGCTTCTATAGTACTACTGGGGAAAGGGACAATCATATTTTAGTCGCTAGCGTCGGTTTATACTTTTTATTGGAAATCGTAATAATTATTTATTCTATTTTATTTTTATTACTACTAACTCATTCAATCAATTGTTTGGAATCTTATAATAAATTTTATTTTTGTATTCAAATACTTACTTACCTAATAATAATAATAGTTTATTATCGGGCACGACATCCATAGTTTGAAAGTAAAGATTAAACAACTTGTCCTGTGCTGTTTGTTCTAAAGATTTGTTTATGTTAGGATATTTTTTTTGTGGCGTTGTGGGTTTTATAAATATTGAGTTACATACCTTCGGAAGATTATAATATATATTGTCATTTGAGTATTGAATAAAACCTAGAATTTTAATGTCAAATCTTAATAAAATTACAATAACATTTTCTTTTCTTTCTGTATCTGAGTCATAGAGATGGAGCCAGACGAAGGGACTGATAGGCACCGCCTTTACACCTCTCACCGCGCTGCATCACGTGTCAGTGATGTCGAAGGTGCCACGACCAGAAAAAGTCTCGAGTGGGCGTCGCGGCGCAGTGCAAGGGAAGCCCAAGCATTTAGGACAGAGAGCACAGCGGCCGTGCGCAAGGATCAATGTGATTGTGTATGTTTTTTTTTTTTATTATGTGCTAGTGTGTGTGACCCTGTGTGTCGGAAGAGGATAACGAAGTTATATTTAACTATACACTTTATTCGGCCATGTGTGCCATAAGGTAGAACACATACCATGTAATAATAATAAATAATAAATAAGTTTATTCAATTTTCAATTTTACAAGAGTATAAAAGCGAGGAGTCTCCTTTTAAGTATTAACCTGTATCAGGAGACCCCGATCTTCCACATTGTCACATGCTTTTCAAAATATATTCTAAATATGTTAAGTTAAGCTGATTTATACATAAATATAGCTTAATACTATTTCTAATTCTAGTTACACAAATAGAGAAAAAAGAAAATATCAATAATACTAACAATACATTTTGAATTTCGATTTTTTAATTTTTAAGTTACTAAGGAAATAAAAAGGTATTAGGTTACATTTATTAGGTTTTCAATTTCATCATAATTCTGCTTCAAAAGCCAGCTGCATAAGAGTTTTTTTAACATAATTATACTGTTTTACTGGGGTAAATATTTAACAATTTGTTTATCTTATTATATAAAACTTATACTGCCTTTTTGCGAAAGCTGTCCTACTGTTAAATATAGGAGCCACTGTATGTTTGCGTCTACTTTCATTTTTTTTGGCGTCAAATGGTAATTTTGCATGCATTTTTAGGACACATTTTAGAATGAATAATTTTCTGACTGATAGTAGCTCACTGTTCAAGTTTCAAGTCTTGTAGGAAGAAAACCTTTTTGAAAAGATAAGTTAACAAGGTGGCTAATTATTGGTGAAACAATGTTTTTGGCCAGCTTCAGAAATGCTGTTGGAATATTGTCTTCACCAGATGCACTACTCGATTTAAGATTAGCAATGAGACTCTTTACCTCGTTTACATCTGTGTCAAGCAAAACAAAAGACGAAAGTTGCGAATGTGCCGTTAATTTTGAGTTAACTATTTTTGTGCAGTATCTCGAATTATCATTAATAATTTCTTCAGCAAGATCTTTTTCTATATTACCAAAGAAAGTATTTATCCTATTAGTTGATTCTTCGGGAGATGATCCGCAGTTAAGTAAGCCATTATTTTTAGATTTTGTGTTGTTAAGGTTTGTAATATTTATAATGTTTTTCCAGAGAGCTTTCGAATTTTTTTTCTGAGTTTTTTTTTAACAGATCACTTTCATATTCTCTTCTTAGTTTTTCAATAAGATCATTACAGAAGTTACGGTATCGTTTATAAGTAATTTAAAGAATATTATTAGTCGGATCAGAGCGGAGATTCTTTAGTAATTAATTTCTATTTTGAATACACTTTAAAATCCCATTTGTTATCCAAGGCTTTAAAATGCGCTTATTTCTTGGAATACGTTTAGTTACTTTGTTTTCATTTAGGGACTCTGTCATTTTATTGATCAGTTCATCAGTGATTTATTGAGGATCTTCGCAATCAAGTAGGTTATTTAGGTTCTTTAGTTCAAGACTATTTAGTGCTTGTTCATAGTTAATAGTTGTAGTATATTTACGAGTGTTTGTAAGTTTCGAGGATGTATTAATGTTAAGAAAGGTAGTGACATGATGTATGGTAGAATTAAGAATAGCAATAAAGGATTCGATTTATATTTACTTAGTTTTACCATAAAATGATCGAGGCATTTTTTCTCTCTTGTGGGCAACGTGTGCCCAGGAAATATACAATGTATGGAAAGCATATTTAAATACTTTAACCGGTTACTGCGTTCTTGAGAAGTTTCGTCTGGTTTATACCTTATATTTATGTTAATATCACCTGCAATAATAATATTATTATGTAGGCAGTTATTAGTGATCATTGTAGCCCTGTGTGTTACCAAATTTGCTGTCTAAATAGGCCATGTGTGACATAATGCAGACTAAATATAATATTGTGCTATCTAGAAATTAAGAAATAAAAGGAAATACAATTAACAAAAAAAAAAAAAACTTAAAAGTAAAAACATTGTATACTTTAGTTTTTTTTTGAGTTGTTTGTTGTTGATCTGTTCAGCCCTGTGTGCCAAAAAGGATGTTATTTAGTTTTGAATTTGTTATAAGGCTTTGTAAACCATTGTTTTTGATATTTTATTATTTATGTTAGAAGAAACTTGATTAATAATGTGTCATAGCAGGCCGTGTCCCAAGTGTGGCAAACGGTAGCTTGATTAATAATGTGTCATAGCAGGCCGTGTCCCAAGTGTGGCAAACGGTAGCTTGATTAATAGTATGTCATAGCAGGCCGTGTCCCAAGTGTGGCAAACGGTAGCTTGATTAATAATGTGTCATAGCAGGCCGTGTCTGTTAAGTGTCAAACAAAAGCTTGAAATTGATTGAAACCTTGAACTTGTTAATCTGAAATTTATATAATGTTGTTGAAGTTAGCTTATATTTAAATAAGTTTTTTTTATGTTCGTGAACTAATTTATATTCGTGAAGCTAATATGATTATATTTAGAAGAGGCATTATTAAGGCCTTAATCTTGATTGACTGATAATCTTTTTATTTATTTTTGTAATTTTTACGTTTTACCAAAAAAAAATTATTGTTTAAGTAATAGTTTGTATGAGATTTTACACAATCGAGGAAGGCTGAGAATTCCGGAATGGGGACATCGAATAGACAAAGAATGGTATCCCCTTAGAATTTTATAATGTTATAGTTTGTAAATCAATATTTTTACTTAGATATTTTGATACAAATTGTTAAGTCAAAAGCATAATAGAAAAATAATGGTATCCCCTTAGAATTTTATAATGATATAGTATGTAAATCAATATTTTTACTAAGATAATTTAATACGCATTGTTAAGTCAAAAGCATTAGTTTTCGAAAGTACAATTGTTCAATTGATTAGAAATGTTGGTAGGTAATCTGTGACGTAGATGACGATTAGTTTTGGAAGAAATATTCATATGTGATTCATATATACTAGAATTTATGATTTTGTTTATTACTCTAATACACTTAAGTTTATGAGTTCTTGTGAAACTAAAACGACAAAGATGCATGGAAGTAACGTACTTATTTTTTTTTTTAACACTTTATGTACTTATTTTTTTTAAAGTAATTTGTATTTTTTTTAATTGTTGTAAATTGAATTGTAATGTCAAAAAAAAAAAAAAAACAAAAAAAAAAAAAAAAAAGAGATAAATTGTAAAGTAGAGTTTGTTACCCCTTTCTTCTCTACGCTGTAAAATCATTGTGAAAGGGAGTAGAATCATGACTTTTTGACTTTGACTAGAGTGACTTCCGCTCGCCGAGTGTAAGGATTTTTATAATATCTTCTCCGTATTTCTGGTCACGTGTACGAGGACGTACACGCGGTCAGGATGGACGAGTGTAAGGATTTTTCAAATAAACAAAAATAGACGGTAGTCTATCTTCCGTCTGTTAACCAAAAGCATATAAATACCGGACTCGACGAGCAGGCGAGGATTCTGTTCTGAGCCTTCGCGCGACACAGACGTACTAAAAATTGTTAAGACCGTGCTGACAATGTTGTGAGTAAAGAATAAAAGTAGTAAAGTGATCCTTGTGTATTGATTTTATATGCTTTTCTAGATTCATTTTTCTTTAATAATGATATCAAGTAAGTGACACGGCAAAGATAAGAAAAACCCAATAATATTTAAAGATTATTATTAAAAAAAAGACTACAAATTTAAATCCTAGCAATTCACGACACGCACGACTTTAATCGACTCGCCGATCTGAACGAAAACTCCTTTGGCTGCATAACTTTAAGCCATAGACCATCATTCAAAGTAGACGAAAGCATAAAATAAAAGAAAACGAAAACGGCAAAATTTAGGCCGCAACACGCGCGTGACGTCATTTAAAGTTTTGCAAATTTACCAAAAGTCATGGAAGGAAATGTCAATACTCAATAATTTACCTTAAACAAGTTTTACACTTTAGTCTAGACACTAGGGTTAACATTTGTCTCCTATTGTAAATCAATTTCCTATTAAAATATTAGTTACTTTATTTAAAAAATGACCGTCACCGTCATCATGAATAAATGAATGATCAATTTGCTGCATTTAAATTGCTGTTTCTAGTTTTTGTGTTTGTATGACTATGGTGTGTGTAAAAATAGAAAATTTTCTGAAAGCGATTTTTCAAGGCACCATTTGTTTCCGGCTTCAAAATAATTTTCTTTAAAATTTCAAGCAGAGTAGTTGAGTCTATTTCGATACGTGGTCTGTGGCTAGAGCGCACTCGTGCAGCCAGCCGTGCTCGGAAGAAATCGACACTCGCCCGCTGCCAAGCTATCTGCATGCGCGGTCGGACTCGATCGTGTAAGATTTGATTTATTTACTTACCTACTTGAAAATTTCCTTCGGGATTTTATCGCTTGTTCAAACGTCGTTTTTTGGTAAAGATGATTTGTTGCCAAGAAAATTGTATGATTTGGTTCTTATAGTGTAGGTATTGATCGCCTTTGTAAAAATGCCAGGTTCTTTTTTTGTTTAATTACAAGAATGAAATGTATAATAAATGTATACTTTCTCAACGACGTATCCATGGCTTAGGAAAATATGTCTACATTCTAACCAAGGAAATAATAATAAATCATTCTACACAATCTTAAGAAAAAACCAAAAATTATAATCTCCTAAGGAAAATTACACGTATTTCATTTTAAAAGCCGCTTGCTAAGCCGAAGCAGAGATCAATCATTCCATGTCACATTGGGGTAAAAACCCCACCTTATGAACCTTTGCACAGGACAAACTTATATAAAAAAGTATTAAAAATTTGGAGCTGATTTCTTAGCCGAGAAAAACGGAAATTACAGCGGGAGATTTTAGCCGATATAACAGAACTCTATTTTTTTTAATCAGCAACGCAATCGGCTGCTTGTCAGCATCAGCTCAGTACAAAAAGAAAAAACAAATGAAATAAATTGGTTTTAAATCGGCAACACAATACACGCTTCAAAAAAAAACTATATAGGTATTGGATACAGACCAGACTCAAGATAGATTTAGAAAATGGCAGCAAAAATATTTTGATTTGAAAGTTCATATTAATCCATCGACATATTTATACATCCATATGTTCCTTAATATATTATTATGTTCACAGACCAACTAGAGATACTCTATGTTATCAGATATTTTTTTACCTACCCCGTACCTACCCCGTCGTTCCCCTTGCTTGCCTCTATTTTTTGTGATGCTCAGCTAAAACTTCATTTTACGCTCACTTGCATTTTCCATAAAATATGTGTAAGTTTTTGTATATGTGTGACTGAAAGAAATCGATCTTAGCAATTAGGCCACCCATTGCAATCAATGTACTTATTAGTCTAAGAATTTTTTATTTATGTATTTATGTAGTGGATTGATTGCAATAAAGTTTCTATCTATCTAAAACTGTTCTAAGGAACATACGTCGAAGTTAGCAGTAGGTTTTTTTCCAGTTTTTCATTCAACAAATTAATTCTACTCCGAATCGTGATCGTAACTATAAGTTGACCAAAAAATAAATTCACAAACTAAATTTGTAAGCTCAAAGTTTCTCGAAGCTTCGTTTCCCTTGCTCGCCTTTTATGTTTTCGTTTGAAGTTTTGTAATTTTGTGAAACAGTGCGCTCATTTAATGGACTTTATTAAACTGAAACGCAATAAGAAAAGTTCAGTGCTAGAGCAAAGTTTTTAATATAAGCAGAACCATTTGACAAATAACTGCTACGGAGACCACCTCCATGGCTTTCAGTGTTGTTGGACGTGACTTCGGAGGTCTGGGTTTGATTCCAAAGAGCGAACATTGTATAAGGTGATAATAATATAATAATAATAATAATAATATTTATTTAATTCAGGCAATATTTACATTTTGTAGATGTTAAATAACATAAACAGAGGCCCATATCATAAATACCTTATAACTAAAAAAACATAATGTTAAACTAAATAACACATCACACTCAAAGCCCTTAACTAGAAAGAACCTGTATCTAGGGTGCCCGAAACATATACAGAGACGAACATTACACCCAGACCTGAGACAAACATCGATATTCATCATATTTGCCCCGCCCGGAATCGAACCCAGATACGCTTACTCAGTCCACATCACTGCCAACTGAGCTACGGAGCAGTCAATAAAGATAGAGATCGATGTTTGTTTCCGGGGTCTAGTTGCATTAGTATGTCTTTGTATGTACATATTTTGGGCGCCCTAGTAACAGGCTCTGAGTGTGACACATTATTTTATTATAATTAACAGAACCGATCTCATTTCAAAGGCATTTAATTTTTTATCATATATAAAATATATCAAATCAAACATTATTAAAACGTCGCTTCCCGGGTCTGTGCTGCTATGCTGTGGATATGTATGATTATATCTTTAAAACTCTGCAACGGATTTTGATGCGCTTTTTTAAGGATAGAGTGATTTAAGAGTAAGGTTCATATGCATGCACATTTCATGCACAACATAGTAATAGCTAAGGCGGTTCGAAGTTCGCTGGGTAGACTAGTGTATGTATAAAGATATCAGAAACACCAATCGTTTCACCATACATAGACCTCCACAGATCAACTTAAGAGTTTTGCTATAATCGCCACGCTTTTCAGGTTTGCGATCGCAGTATATAGCTAGCCCTGTGATTCATAAAAAGTTAAAAAGCATTTCAGTTATTCGACGTATGTCAATTTAGACTGGATGTCACGTACATACAACAAACCAGAGAAGTAGACCCGTACTTAAAACCTACTGTATCTTTAACTGTAACGGTAATTGGTTAAAATTAAAAAAAAAAATCGGTACAGCCCGAAAAAAAGTTATAAATTTTGATATTGGCCCTGCATACGGGTTACTTTGAAAACAATGAAAAGTTGTTATTAAAATTCGTTTCTGATGCAATGTAAAAGGACAAAGGGTAACAAATGAACTCCACAACTGAGTTACTTCCTCAAAGGCGTGGAATCTTTAGACCCTCAAACTCTCTCGTTATTTATGTCTCCCTTACAACAATTTATATAGCGTTAAAGGGGAGGATCTAGCAGAGGTTTACTGAGAAAACAGGTTAATAGAGCTGTTTAGCGCTTTAAAAAGTTTTTTTTTTCACCATAAATGACGTACCCGCTGGAAATTAAATATCTTAATTAAAATACATAAATAGAAATTAGGAACCCTAGTAAAAGAACCTACAAAATGCAATGGTTGCCCCGTCGGAAACCAAACCCAGTCCCACGTAGCCTCATATTCGACATCATACGCCATGCCTGGTTGCTAAATATGCACAAACTGGGAATTTTGTTTGTACATATAAAGCAACACAAAAATAGGTACTTATTTAAAGGTAAACGAAAGCTTTTCATTATATAAAATCTGAGATATTAATGTTAACGGTCTCGACTTTCTTTTCCGAGCAAATTACGTTCTTTTGCAAATATTAAGATTTAATGGCACGTCGAGCGACATACATCGGGCAGAATGATATTTCATGCACAAAAGCTCGCGTTTCTTTAAAGGATATATGCGCAGTGTGAGTGAAATGTTCCGTGATGCCTTTAAAACTCGGCGTATAGTAGCACCACGCATCAGTAGAGGAAGAGTAGGCAGACCCTTCACAAGGTGGTCGCAGATTACATGGTGACGGTTGCGGGAGCGCAGAGAGCACAGATGAGCGTCGCACAATTCGTCGGTCAATGTGGGGGGGCCCATGCCCAGCAGAAACGACTTTCGGATGAGACGATAAATAATGTTGTATCACGCTTCGACTTTGATCAGAACTTTCAGGATTTAAATTAACTAATGTAGATATCGAGTCCAATATTATTTGCTCCGTTTACAACCTGCTGTTGTTGGCACGGCAAAAATTTTTTGATAAGGACATACCGTAATTTTACGCGCATGATTTTTTTGACTTTTGATGGCTATTATCGTAGCGGCGGTGTGTATAACCATTTTTAAGGTTCCAGGTACTCGTAATCCGTCCGTCCGTCTGTCTGTCAAAGGCACGTATCTTCGAAACGGCTCAAAAAATCCAAATGAAATATTTGCACGATATTTTTCTTGTTGCCCAAAGAATACTAAAAAAATATTAAACATAAAAATATTGAAATCCGTGCGGTACTATACCGAAACCTTTTAATCGCGAGTCCTCGCACTTGGCCATTATTAATTGCTTATAGACAACTTTGAACGTCTTTTGGCTGTTATAACATAGCATAATACTATACGTCTGATGTTTCAAAGCTTCCAACAGTGCCCTGCGCTCTCTAGTAATAACTTCCTCGAACCTGAACGTTTAATTAATCTCAACCAACACACGTACGTTGATGAACACACAGCTATGAAATATAGTAAGAAAGTACAAAAAAAGGTTGTTAAATAATGCCTTTATTATTAATCTTGCTCAGTGTACGGCGGTCTTGAAGCGCTTGTCAACGTAACGCCGCAGAGGACACAAATGATAAAGCTTGCGGCGGTTTCTTGCTGTCATTTTCTGGATGTGATTGGCGTCTTTCTTCATAATCCCAACTTTGAAAATTAATGATTTACTGGCTTACTACTATTAGTACTATTTAACTTAATGTTACTACTGGCTTGTCTTTAAACACACTATAGCTATATAATAATCACGTCAAACAAAAACGTATAAGAATTAAAATGTTTTATTATATACTGGTCAACTTGGCGACTTCGTACCGCCTAACCTGTAACTATCTTGTACTTATAAACCTTCCTCTTGAATGAATCTATTAAAAAAACTCACATCAAAATCCGTTGCATAATTTTGAAGATTACAGCATACATAGGGACAGGTGCGTGAATGAATCGATGATAATTTTGGCCAAAAATACAGAGGGACACAAAAATAAAATAAAGAAATTGGAAAACAGATTACAGAATACATAAAACAAAAATGCATAGATACTTACAGAAGAAGTAAGTACACAACACAATAGTCCAGTTAGTACTACCTATTATTTATTTAGTGTCCCGGTGAGCGACTAGGTACATAGTTTTTCTTTTTCGATCTTGGTCAAACTTCGAGAACACCATTGTAGCCACACACAAGAAAAACTTATTTCGGTACCTAGCTAGAGTGCCTTCTTAGTTTCCCTAAAGGTAAAAGTAGGTAAAATATCAAAACTTCCTAAGCCAGCTAGACCGCAAATATCGACAGTCATCCAGGGGCCGTATTCAGTTATTTTGACAGCCACTATAAAAGTACCTAGTGCTAGTCAATGAAAGTTATACAACAGCAATCAAAATTAACCTTTATATAGATTTTTTGTTTAGAGAATACCCAAAACGTGATATTTGACAATTGGCATATCATAATAATGAGACAATAATTAGTTTTTGTGATTAAAAAAAAAAAAGAAAATGAGGCCCCAAACAATCTATATTTTTTTTTACCATGGATCGCTGCTGTATGTCTTTAACATTGACTTGCAAAAGGTACTATAATGTCAAAATGAGTGAATACGGCCCCAGGACCCGTGTTCTGGACGTAGATCGGGCAAGAACAATGATTTATGGCATATCAAGAAATCCGCCGGAAAACTATACTAACAGTTTTTGTTATTGTACATAATAAATATTGCGTGTAAGTAAAATTGTCGTCTGGCTATTTAATGATGTGATTTCGAGATAGAAGTTATGCATCGTTAACTAGTTACGTTGGTTGTAGCTGAGATAAGATTCGATTGACCACGTTAAAACGTGTAGTGTTGCTAAAAACGGCCACTTTTGGCAACAATCTGTAGCTTTCTTTGGTCTTTAATCTAAAAGCTATACAACAGTGCCCTAAAAATACTAGGCTACATTATCTAGTGGAATACTGTTTTATATTTTTAAGATTTACCTAAGTTTAGAAGATATAAATTTTCTTTGCGGGTGGCGCTACTTTACTGCTGTTCACTAACCTCTTAACTAACGTTTTACGTTTTTTTTTTCTAATCTTCTAAGATTGAAGATGTGATAAATTTAAAGGCCATTGTTAGGTAAGGTAAATACTCTTGTTTCTTACTACCCACTAAAAATCATCCAGTAGGTATATAGCGATAGATTTGTAATGTAACGAACCTAATCCGCTCACGATTTTAGTAAGTTCACATTCACATCATAAATACTTATATTTCGCTAGAAGCTAATGCCGGTCGGTCCGACGATGGTGAAATATTGCGCTGACGTGATTCGTATAAAACTATGCCATTAAGTTAAATTCTTGATTTTGTGCCTGTACTTTTAGTAATACTATTGCTATTAGAAGCTTATGATAACCAACGGAAGAAATCATTGGCAAAGACTAATTAATTACAAAACTAAAGTGGCAATGGGTAACAAATACTTTTGTAAAAACCGCATCAAAATCGGTTTAGCCACAATCGAGATAATCGTGGACTAACATACAGGTCAAACTGATAACCTGCTTTTTTTAAAAGTCGGTTAAGAACAGATGATTGCGGGGGCCAAAAAGTATCGAAAGAGAAGAGAAGAAAAGAAGAAAGTGTAACCAGAACAAAGCTATTTACAAAAAATCTGACTGTTCTGCTAAAGAGAAGAACACTATGACCAACAAATTTACCTACCCGACCCTAGATATGGCTTAGTAGTTAACTAGAAGCTGCCCCGCGGTTCCACACGCGCAGTTTTCTCATAAACACAAAAATCCATTTTATTCCCGTTCCCATGGGAATAACGGGAAATCCTTTCTTAGTGCTCACCTACACTCCCTAAGGAACCTACATGCAAAATTTCAGCCCGCTACGCCCAGTAGTTTCGGCTCTGCGTTGTCTGTCAGTCAGTCAGTCAGTCAGTCAGTAACGTAAGAGTTTCTTCTCTACGCTGTAAAATCATTGCGAAAGGGAGTAGAATCATTTGACAGAGGAGGGCTCGTTTGGGGGCGTCTCCAGGCGACCATTGTCGTAAGGCAAGGCAAACATTATTTGCCTGAGCCAATTAGTGGGCACCCTGAACTACCTCGCCTCTATCAGTATAGGATACTTTACGAAATAAGGTATCAATATTAATTAGATTAGTCTAATTGACTTTCAATAAGCGATATCTTGTATCCTGTATTGAATAAATCATTTTTTACTTTTACTTTTAATTTACTATATATATAAGAAAGAAAGAAACTGGGCGTGCAGCTTCAGGCGAGGGTTATAAGGAAAATTACTGTTCTCAGTTTTTGTTTTACTCTTTACAGAAAATTTATAAGCGGAGCTGCAGTATTTGCATAAACACGAACCTACTTATCAACTCTGCAACCCCACTTGACTCACCCTACGGAATACCAAGTGAACTTTATTAGCCTTAGTCATCGTCCTTTGTCTCATAAAAAGGCCCTTTGTCAAAAAGTTGTTAATTTGTCCAAGTGTTTACTCCTTAGATAAGAGAATAAACAACGAGGTGGAAATAAATGAGTTTCAATTTGACATAGCGAACCACTTTCCCATTGCAACAAGGGTCGACGAAATTTTGAAAAAGAAATTAGCCTATCCCGTATATATTTATTGACCCAGTTCAAACAAAACAGAGAACAGCTGTTTTTTGTTTCTGTTTTTAGAACAGCTGTTTTTTTTTTTGCTTTCGACCCACGTTGCTTTGGAAAAGTTGTAAGTTATAGAGGGCTGGATCACACTTTTAATTTATTTTCGTCTCGTCAGAAACATCCCGTATAAGCAAGATATGGAGCACAGCTCTCTATGCTACGAAATTTATTTTTGAAGTTTTTCTCTGACATGGAAACTTATATGTTCGAAGTATGGAAATGTAATCAATACATAGTATAAAATAACGTCGCTTTCTGCGTCTGTCCTTAAGTATGCTTAAATCTTTTTAAGTTACGATTTTGATGCGGTTTTCTTTATTAGATAGAGTGATTCAAGGTTTATATAAGTATAATGCATGCACAAAATAGTAATAGGTTAGGCGATACAAAGTTCGCCAGGTCGACTAGTTTTCTATAAAAGATTCAAATTCAAATTCAAATTCAATAATTTATTTGCAAAAAGAATGTCAGTCAATCAAGACGATCGCGGGAAGTAAACAATTTAATCTCGACTGCTCCGTAGCTCAGTTGGCAGTGATGTGGACTGAGTAAGCGTGTGCACCCGGGTTCGATTCATGGGCGGGGCGAATATTGATATGATGAATATCGATGTTTGTTTCCGGTCTGGGTGTGATGTTCGTCTCTGTGTGTGTTACAGGTTCTTCCTAGTTAGGGGCTCTGAGTGTGATGTGTTATTATCATTATTATAATCATAAAATAAAAGTACAACAAATAATATAAATCCGGCTCCTGTTTGCCACATAATTAAAGCTGAAAACCTACATTATGGAAATCCCAGTTAATTATTTATTGAACTTTCCATTAAAGCGATTCTCACGTAGCATAAAGTATGATTGAATCGCATAACGTAGATGCTGCAGTGAAGGTGAGTTGATAATTGATACCTACTCATTTTATTTATCTTCAGCCACCCAATAACTTACAAAAAACATTGTCTAGGAACGTTTGCCTAAATTACGGTACGTAGTACTGAAAATTTACTAGTATTTTAGAAAAACCTTTTTTAATAATATTGTGTACCTATCAAATAATATCTGAAAAACCGAATGCATATAGAATATTTTAGTAAAGCAGTAAAGTAGTTAAGTAAAATTGAAAATTTGCAAAAAGTGTTCAATTTAAAATACATTAATGATCATATATAACCAAAGATAAAATTCGTTTTATATGTTTCTCAGAGAAATTAACCAAATGGATAATTGCTCTAAGTTATGGTTAGACCAGAAATTTTTAAGATTAACGTTAAAAAAATAGTGTCTGCAACATGCTCTCCAGAGAGTTTCTAACGTAATGGAACGGATCAATTTCCGCTACTCAGCAAAACTTTTTGCTCCATATGAAAAATTCTAATTGCTCCCTCACATATTCTTCCGGTAGAAAAGGTAAGAAAAGAAAAGAACGGTTTAAATCAATACCACACGTTCATTTAATGTGGTAGTTTTAAAAAGGTATTTCAGAGCCCGTATTCGTAGACGGTTTAAGCATTTATATAATATAGGTGCGACAGACAGCCCTCTGTGCAGGGCTTGCATGGAAGTGGATGAGACGGTGGAGCATATGCTGTTAGCCTGTCCAGCCACAATCGAAACCAGGTTGTCCATTCTCGGCCCAGGTAACCATCTAGCTGAGCTGTTGGAGTATCTAGGCCTCATCCTACAGTTTGTTGATGAGCTCGTTTGACTTCTATAAATGAGGGGAAATGCACAATGGCTCCAAGGCAAGACAAATGAAGAAGAAGAAGACAATTTAAGGCAAAAACACCGACTAGATAACAAAATATGTCTCTACCATTTTACCACATAGCATTTAGTAGGAATTATCACAGATTATTTGAATTTGGATATAGGTTACACGATAAAACAACAGAGAGTTTTATTATCGTGAACGATTTGGCAATTAATAATTCACAATTCGGCAAATGTCCAAATAAAATAGAATTCAAATCATATTTCTGATAACAAAGCGTTGGAGCTCCAGCGCTTGTCCGCTGCAAGATAAATAAAGTTTAAGTTTATCGCTCTGTCGCATCAAATCAAATCTATTAGGTATACGAGTATGATTAAATTACAAAGAGATTTTTTTTTGTCCATAATAATAAAAATAAATCATTGATTAATAATTGACAGAGCTCAAACTTTTATCCCATTACGCCAGCCCTACGTTAAATTTAAGGCCTTATTTCAAAGGGTGGGGTTTAAAAAAAACAATTGTATTAATTAGATACTAGTGAAAAGTTTTTGTACTTTACGAAATGTCTTCACATTTTTTTTAACTTGAAGTACCTATAGTTAGTCTATTAGAATAATACAGACAAGTGCTTTGCAGTGCAACAATTATTTATTTGCTTTAGTATTTTTTAAGTTACTTAACAGGATCTAAAAATACTAAAGCAAACAAGTAAAGTCGAGTAGAAGATGAAATATAAAACATTTACGAGGCAGACACAGCACCGTATCCTTTGTCATTCGTATCGCTTCATCCCTCGACAGGGGCCTCGCCACTCGCGCGCTGAATAAAACAGATAACATTCTCAACTCATAGTGGCCAAAAAGTCTTGAGAACTGTCTAAATCTCGAAATAAGACCTCAGTTCAATAAACCTAGACAAGAAAAAAAAACGATTTAAATGACTTAATGATTTATATAGTCGAAGTCGACCCGGCGAACTTAGTTCCATATAACCTATTAGTATATTGTTCATGTATTATACTTATACACCTTCCTCTTGCATCAATATTAAAAAATTCATTAGAATCCGTTGCATAATTTTAAAGATTAAAGCATACATAGGGACAGACGCGGAATGTGACTTTGTTTTATACTATGTATTGATAAAAAATCAAGAAACGATAAACTGACATCATCAGGAAAGATGACCAAAGGCAACCGTATAACTTTAAGCGATTTTTAATAGGACAATATTGCCATAATAACATTTAATTATACCATGCCCATTCCGAACTCATTGCAATTGGATAAATATAAACATTTTATTTATTTATTTATTTTTATTTATTTATTTAATTCACAAACTACTCTATCTATCTATCTAGTATAGAATGAGTCCCTCCCCTCGCATCACACTCGAAACCTCAATCAGCTAAAAAGTTTAAATAATTGCGCAAAATACGCCATCAATATTATGTATCGTGAGTTGAGCCTGTATGCGCTGTAAATACGTGGAATTACCATAAAACGGCCCTGCCCCGACTGAATTTTCACTTTTCTACACAAAAGGGATTCCAATCAATTTGCATACAATAAAGGTGTACAATGTACAACAGGCTACAATGCTGTTTGACCCAACCCTAGCGATGTTTTCGAATGATTTCGGCAAGAGAATTATTTTCGAGTATGTTTGTTTTTATTGTTTAACAGGAAATGAGTATCAATTTTATTTATTGTTGATATTCGTTTCCGATTTATTGGTTTTGATTTTAAAATAAATTAAAGTGCTTATACCTTGGTTTTCTTCTTTTACTTTAAATAAAACGCTACAAAAACGAAAGGACTCTTATACAGTCTTATTACGGATGTTTTATCCCACGGGAAGAGCCCACTGCTGGACATGGCCTCTTCTCTCGCACGCCATGCACCACGGTCCTGCGCCAGTCTGATCCACAGCCTGCTGGCGACATTTACTATGTCGTCAGACCATCTGGTGGTCTGCCTCCACGTTTCTAGGCCACCACTCTGTGACCGCGCTCGTCCACCTGTCGCCTTAATTTTTATGTACACTTTTTTATTACTAAAAAATCTTACGTTACAAAGTGTTTGAAACCATAGATTGCATGAAAACAAAGGAAGCATGTTTGGATTTTATAAAGTTAGCGGTTATTGATCTCAGCCTACTCCATGGGGATAAAGTTTGATGCCTATGTACATATGTTATTTGATTTCAGGTTCGGACTGGTTTAATCAAAGGACTAGAACTAAAAAAGCAAAGTTTGATGGTTACCTAAATAAATTTTAGCCTAGTTTGGTTAAAACAATTTTTCGCCACCTCAGTCAGAACGACAACGAGACGCTCCTAGCCGTATTCCAGCGAACCACGAAATGGATTCCGCAAATTACCATAAAGATGAGGTCCGCTTCCCGAGTAACTACTCCTCTTCGTAAGGATTGATTCAATCATCTGGCGATTGCCTATTAGTGCGCTATTCCATTGCGATAACTTCTTTATTAGAGTCAATTTTGAAAGTTGAATGCCTGTAACAAAACAGGATCATTGATAAGGTTGAAAATACGGAGATGCTACACCGTGCAATTAAAGCTTTTTAGTTCAAACGCAATCTATTTTTTTATCATTGAAAATTACACATTATTTATTTATTAAAATGCTTAATAACTCTAAGCCTCCACTGTTGGACATCTCAGTGCTACTTCCTCTCGCAGACGCCCCGCGGCGTGGCGGCGCTGGCAAAAAAAAGTCTTACGTCGCTGCCACTGCAGAAAGTCAGTAAATATTAGCTTTAAAGACTGGGTACCTAATAACTATTGAACAAACTTCAATACCCTTTAAGTTCAATACAACCTGCTCGGAGCATTATGGAACACGATTAGATAATAAAGTTTGTTACACACTAAAGCAATGTATGTGTCCTACCTTATCAATTCAAGTTTTTACCGGAGGAAATTTCAAGCCAATCCTTTTGTTATTACCTTGAGATTCAGGGAACGTAGTGTGCGACCATCGTTTACGTAATGTTGAACAAGAATGAAATAAAAATTCTCCAACTGAAAACAGTAAAAATTTGTGACGCGCACTCGGGCACGCATGAAAATAATTCTTCAGGATTTTCTTCTTTAAACACGGACTTTCCATAGATTCACCCTTTCATATATTTTTAAATCTAGAAAGCTACTTAGATATTTATTACTAACAAAAAAAAAATATGATTGTGAAACGAGCGAGATATGCTGCACATTTATCCTTGAAAGTCAACGCATGCTTTCCTGTTCTGAAACGGTTTTCGAATAGACCTCAATCGTCATGACAAACCATGATTTATTAAAATTCGACTCCCTGGTACCTTGATATGGAACCAAAGTGTTTTACCATTCTAGAAAAGTCTACTGTGATCTTTGTTTTAAACTCATTAGTAAAAATCGGTTTTGCCGTTCTTCACGCACGACTTTATTTTATGTAAACACCTTAATATACTCATTTATATAATTATAAATAATAGAATTAAAATAACAGCATAAAATGAAATTTAAGCACATACCTATTTTTAAACTAAAATATTTCAAATCTATGCTACCAGCGGGTGTTTGAAGGCACGAACATGAAATGCGTATGGGACATTGGTTTTAATTGTCCTCGGATACTCGCGAAATACAAGAGCCAACGCGGCCTCACTACAAATACCATTGTTATTACTGAAAATGTATTATTTCTTCTTCCTTGATTACATTTTTAAATTGTACTCAGATCATAAAATAAAAGCAAGAAACGTGTAATGTTGTAACTAGACTAATTGAATCGTTTGCTGGAGGTAAAAAGGAAAGCGTTTCATTTTTATTTTTTATTATTAAATATTTCAAGATTTCTACATTCTTTTTGTAATTTGCTTGTAAAATTTCTTTATTATTTCCGTTTAACGACGGTCTTTTAAGTACATTTGTCTTAGTACCGCTGTTTATTTCCGCTATTTCACACAAATTTGCATAAGTTTCTTTTTGTGGGTTGCTGTACTTGAAGGAAATCGATAAGACCGCCCATTTTTCTGTTTCTGTTCTTTTCATATTTTTTCTATCTCTATAACTTTTTTTTACTTATATTACATGTTATAGGTTGTGTTGGGCTCCTGTAGTTAAAATATTCTGCCTACGGAAAGGCTTGGCTTTGGCTAAAACAGCGACTAGATGACGCGCGACAACTTGGCATCTCGCTAAAGAACATTTCATTCTCTTGATAAATGGAGTTGTATGTCAAAACCAAATCTAAGAGAAATTAATTAAGCTAAATTAAATTATGTCTTATTTTGCTTATAGGTATCTTAGGAATCAAGGTTACTGAATCTTAAAACTCCATAGTCAATCAAATATCGTTGGCATTGGCTTGGCATGGCACATGTGCTTACGGTGAAATAAATAAAATAAAAATCTAATCATTATTAATCCTTCTTTGAGTATCAATCAATACATAGTGCAAAATAAAGTCGCTTTCCGCGTCTGTCCCTTTGTATGCTTTAATCTTTAAAACTATGCAACGGATTTTGATGCGATTTTTTTTTAAAATGGACAACTTTGATTGATTGACAGAACAGATTGACATCAATAATAGCTCTTTATTTTTAGCTTTTAATTTTTCGACACTGCATCTGTTGAAGGGGACCAAATGGGCGCAACAGAAGGGAGTTTGACAAACAAAATGGCCGCCATGTACTACAACATACAAGGGGCTATTAAGTACCACTTTTTTGACCGATCTATTTGAGCGCACGCTTTATATTGTAAAGATTTTAGGATTTTAATAAAAAAACTAAATTTTAAAAAGACGTTTTTTCAAATGACGACGTTTAGCGAATCTAGAGAAGAGAGAAATAAAAAACTACTTATAATTGTATCTCGAAACGATTGAGCCACACTCAAAGAACATTTATCACTCAAACGACCGGTGGCATCCAATCTGCCACAAAGGGAAATGACCGCAGTGGCGATTTTTCAATCTCTTCCCATTCCCATACCGGTCAAACTTTGAATGATGGCTAGTGCTACTGAATGTAGTGTAAACTGAATGTTCCTGTCGATTTGCTAGAAATATCTGTTTGCAGCTTTTTGTCGTGATGTATCTCTTATATAATGCGCAACTTTTTTTTTTTGAACCAATCCGCTCTCGCAACCTACTCTGTTTTAATTTTTGTAAGATTTATAAAAAAATTCATTCAAAATATAACCTATTCGCGAATGCACTTGAATATTTTGAAAGCAATGTAAATGTAACATATACACAATTACATTTTCTATCGCGTTTTTATGTCCATCTTGCATTTTCAACTTTCAATTCGTCTAGCGTCAAGCGTTGTGCTTACCAAGTAGGGTATCGTCTCATGCATTGCATGCGCTGTAGTTGCTCAGACATGCGTCAGAGGAAGACGCAAGTTGAACAGAAAGGCACACTGGTAAAGACGTAACATAGCTAATAGCTTATGCGTCACTTTTCCAATAAGTATAGGTTGTTTTTTTCATATTCTAGTAAGTTTTAAAGCACCACGGAGCTAACTCTGTAACTCGTTGAGGCGTCAACAGCGATAACGAAACGAATTTATGGTTCACGAACTAACTAGCTGGTTTAAATTCACTATCACGTAGCAGAGCTGGCGTAGTTTTATTGACGATAAATTATCGAACGCGCTTCGTTATAGTGACCTGAATTGGGGCTTTATGAACCGTTTTTTTTTTAATATAGCTAGGTATATTAACAGAGTGTTTATTCTTAGTTTATTCTCAGCTACCAAAAAACGTTCCTATTTAAAAACCATTTTGTGCATGTCTCGCTATACTTACATAAGACACAAATTTCAGAATGGTTGAATTTTTGTAGGGTATCATCATATTTTTCGCAAGGCATCACAATATTATCTAAAGTCTTTGTTGTGAGATAACAAATATTTACAAAGTTAATTATTTTTAATTTTAACCGAGACTAACTTTTTTTGTAAATAAGCTAACAGTTTTAAGGATTGCATGCGGCTCAATGAAAATATAATATTAATTAAATTATACAAATTATTATACAAATATTTTTCTAGTTTCATTTGAACTAAAAATTGACTGTTAAAAAGGAACGTCAAAAGTTAAATTTTTTGAAACGTGTCAGGTTATAAAACCTTCCGATTGAAATGCGCGTTGGTAGCCAAATGGAAAATCTTTAAGGAAGGCAGCGACTCTACGATGCTTTTTAAATACTATGGAGTAACCCAACTCTGTATGGAACTCTTTGGTGACTCAATGGCTAGCGTTTTTCTCGTAAAGGGGTACTGGGTTTAAATTCTTCTTCTTCTGGTCGTGGGTGCATTCACGCACAAAGACGGTAACAAGCGCTAGTCGGCACTGGTTTGGAAAATTTTTAGAAAGTACCTGCACGGACATAGACCCTTGTTCCAGCGCGAGTGTCCGCGCAGGTATTTTCTAGGCATTTTTCGAACCCGCGCCAACAAGCTCTTGTTACCAGCTTTGTAGGTGAATGCACCCTTTTCTTGGCACCCTCCATGGAACTTGTCTCACCAGTGGCCACTGACGGAGCAACTAAAAGAAAAATTTCATGACATAAGCGATCGATAGGAGGGACTTGCTAAACTTATATTAATGTTTGATAATATAGAAGAATGCTTCAAAGCATAATGCCTACCTATACAGCTCAAAGTAACCGCATCGAATTTTGATTGAAAACCTATACTTTCAAAACATCTTCGAACTTATATTTGATAAGTAACTCAACTATTGCTTATTAAAACTTGGGAACATTTAACAAGTTTTAGTTTTTGCATTATTTCATAGTGTATTTTAGTAGTTGAGCAACCTCACAAGCAGATAACTACAAACAGTTCCAGCGGCGACAGAGTTGGACGCTCATGCCGCAATTTATTACTTTATTCAATGGTTGGAGGACAATTTACTTTAATAGGATTGTTTGATTTATTCACAGAAACACACACCATTTTGGTTATCGTCTGATAAAAATAAATAAGTAAGGAATTGCGTTGAATTTATTGAATTGAGAAACAAAGAAGTCATGAACATTCAATGACAATGACTGCATTAAAAAACCATTGCTGCTTTCCTAAAGGCAAATAGCAATGGTTTTCGAATGACGTCAAATGACGTCATGACGTTAATCGAATGTTAATAATTAAGGGTGTATTCACGTACACAGCTGGTTGTTAAGGTAACAAGTGCTTATTGGCGCTGGTTCAAAAAATTTATGGAAAATACCTGCGCTGACATTCGCGCTGCAACAAGCGTCTATGTCTGCGCAGGTAATTTCTATACATTTTTAGAACCAGCGCCAACAAGCGTTTGTTACTAGCGTTGTACGTGAATGTACCCTATGTCTTGATCATGATGAAGTGGTCCTAGGTTATTATATCTACGGTATTTAGTTAGGTGATTATGAATCGTTTGGTATTAGGTACAACCCAAAGAAAGAACCTAATTAATACATAGGGTTCATCCACTCGGATCACAGAAACGGATCAAATCAAACCAAATAAAACATTCCACTCCGATAATGTGAACCGAGTGGACAGCGTTTTCGATTTATTATTCCTTCTAAGGATTCTAATGTTCATGAACAAATTTACGCAGAATATAATGGCATATGTGGTGGTAACTCTCGGTATGGCGCGAAATTAATTTTTTTTACACAAACGAAATAACAAGACAGATTTTGTGTCTAAGGACATAAAGGCCAAAATTCAAGTTATCTCCTAAGACACAAAATCAGTAGGTCTTTCTTCCAAAAACGTTGTATTACAATGTGGAAGATAATTTTTTACATACGTGAATTCATTAAAACTTTATTAAAAATAAATACTTTCGCCAAAATAAATAAAAAACGTGAAAAAATTTGAATTTCGCGCCATACGGAGAGTTACCTCCTTAATCAAATTGCCCGCTACATTGTAGGCCTGTATCTGCATTACTGTGCCGACTTCGTATAACGAATAGCTTTAAGGCAATCCATGTTGGATCTCAATCAAAGCCCCTCGCTCGTACTTGCTTGTTGCCTAGGCAAATGGAATTTATAGAATTGAACTAAATCTTGTAGATTGGAACAGTTGTATCTAGACATAAGGCCAGTGCAACTGTTTCAAAGTCACTTACGTAAGTAATATAACGTTAATTCATAATTTGTTTTCACTTATAGCTGATGGTTCGCTAAAATATGGGTTTGAAAGTGGATTAACGGTGTTTCAAATACTGATTATGGAATCTTAACCATATTTTTAACTATTGAATACATGACTTGAATATAGGCAATCAACAGAAATAAGTAGGTATAACTATAGCCTCTTTTTCAGTGTAAAAAATAGACACATATAAAAAAACTCTACATTAACAAAAGAGACAAACTCTACAACAGGCACAAATTTCTGGTATAAGTGGCACTAAAAATCACAAATAAAATAATGGATTTGTGCATTAAAAATGCGTTTTGTGTTAGTGTCGTAGGGTCGTAGGGTCAGAAATCATAAGAAAAATACTGACGTATTGTAACGTTATATAAACGTCAAATGTTTTCAACGGACTCCAAGCGTTGGATTACTGAACATCAAGTAATTTGCGTGGATAATCTAGTTAACATTCAGGATGAAGGTCCTAAAAAAAACAGTTGAGGGACTGTGCTCTCTACACGTCCAGGACCTGACTCCAGTTCCAATATTTAGTGTCAGGCGGCTCCATTGTGGGCATCGACTAAAATATAACCGGCATTGTGCTCCCACATATTCGCTCCGATAACACGCGGTAGTTTCCGCTGAAATTCAGATAACATATTGAAGTGGCCGCTCGCTTCTTTATTTAGTGAAATTGGTTTGTGATGGAACCGGGCTTTATATTGTTTGCTTATTTTGGGATAGTTTTAGCGAAGTTTTTGTTTTTGGTTAGCCATAGATGTAATAATCCAAAGACACGGTGGTTTTTGTACTCGGTAACCTATATTACATTGTAATTTTCATTAGAGAGAAGAGAAGTGGCAAGAGGCCTGTTATAACCAATCACTGATATTTGAGGTGGTAACTCTCGGTATAGCGCGAAATTCAATTTTTGTCGCGTTTTTCATTTATTCTGGCGAAAGTATTCATTTAATTTAATACAAAACCATCTCCCACATTGTAATACAAAGTTTTTTGAAGACAGATACTGATTTTGTGTCTAAGAACTAAAATGCCAAAAATCAAGTTTCGCCAGAATAATTAAAAAAAGCGAAAAAATTGAATTTCGTGCCATACCGAGAGTTACCACCTTAATATACAAAAACATTGTAGATTATTTATGAATCGAGGGATCGTGTCGAGGTTGTCGCCACCACACCAATCCAGCAAGTCGATGTGATGTCTGATTTTTATATCTAACATTTTTAGGATCCCTAATTAGCATTTAAATTCCAACATTCTGAACGTATAAAGCCCTTGTAGCTGTGGGATAAAAACTATCTACAGAAGAAAAATGTAAAGTTTTACTTTATAAAAAAGACAGCTCTTTCGGGTTTGGGATGAATGCTTTAAGGATTCAGGTGACTATTTGACTGTGTTTATTTTCAATAAAAGGGCGTGTGTGTTCAAGAAGAGGTGCGTTTTATTTTCTTCGTGTCACAAAAAGACAGCTTACCGTACAGAAGGGCGCCCTCAGCGGGCCCTAACCTTTCTGAGGGCGCCACAATCTTATCTCTACTTTCCATGATCTCACTCTTGCCGAATAGCTGAAAAGCTATGGAATAAAATAACATTATTCCCAGAAACCTCAATATGTTAATAATATCTTATATTTGATTCTTTTTTAAGTATCTTGATTACCTATAATAACTTGAATGCGAAGGAATGCGAATGAAACACTAAGTCGAATTAAGTTTTTACTATTACATAATTAGGCAAGTGATGTTCTGGTCTGCTTTTACTGATCTAAGATAACGGTAATGTGGTTTAGTAGACACTACTGATTAGTTTAGATTAGGATTTTGTATTTTTATGTTAAGTAAACGTATTCAAAAATATTACAACCTTATTTATTTATTTATTTATTTATTTAATAAGGACTGCCAACAGGAAGCACAAGAATATTCTTATTCTAATATAAAAAGCCGTTAATACATTATTATTAACGGCTTATTCCAACTTTTTTTTATATATTTACTTTGTAGTGTTTGACAAGTTAATGCGTATAGTTTATCTTACTTTGCTACTTATATGCCACAAAATCAACATTCATGTACCTATTTGAAGAAGCAGCAGTAATCTAGATTTAGTTTTTCACTCTCTAACATAATTAGTATGTATTTTAGATCTATTTATGTCTCGGCCGCAATCAATTTAGTTTAATAACTAAATTGATTGTATAAAATAGTAGTTTAATAACTGAAAAGAAACGTCGGTCGGTACATTGAACATTTGGTTAGATCAACGGTACCCACCCCTTACATATTTCATGATACTAACTAAAGGTTTTTTACCTTTTCGCATGCTTACTATTATTTTTTTACGTTCACCGTTTCAGGATTTGCGTCCGCTGTTCAACATAATAGGGTCCAGTATTGTTAGCGAGCAGCATTTTAGGTTATCTTAGGACCGTCCTAGGCACAAAAAATACTATCCGGGTCGGAAAGTAAAAAAAAAATAGTAGGCCGACAGTGCGTGACGGCTGGGGAAACATTCTGTAGATAAGCATTAAGAATTCCTTTATTGTGCTTTTTTGTATTATACGTGTTAGGCTAAGCACGCACTACGTTTAATCCCAAGTCTGAAATAGCAAAAAAAATAACACTTAACTTTGTTTCGCAACTTCTTAAATTTTAACCGTAAATTTTTTAATCAGCATTTTGTCTCCGTCTATAATAGTAGTATGGTGGGACTAAAACCGCAATGCATCTTCATTATGCTTTAAAAAACCGCCGCGTTTTACCGCAGTGCGCACTCAGCCTTAGTAGGAGTGGTGGCTGCTCAGAGTTATTTAGTTCACCATTGGTTGCAGATGTTCTTAGACATTTTTTAACAATGTAAAAATGTAGCTAGCTAACCTGTTACAGCTGCGTTTCTAGCATATTTACAAATCTTAGATAACTTTTCGTCTCTCCAACTTTAAGACCCCCTTGAATTTCTTGAAGTTCATCTAGATATCTATGGGAATGCCTTGTTAGCGAGTATTGTCTTGTTAGCGACTTCGTTAACCATTGCCGCTTTAACGAAGACAATTTCTGTTCCCTCCCAAATAAAACAGCAATGGTTAACGAAGTCGCCAACAAGACAATTAAGTATCGATCTTTTTTAACCAACTTCAAAAATTTCACGTTATCAGTTTGACCCTTAAGTATGTATGTTTGTATGTATGTGTATGGCTTAACCGATTTTGATGCGGTTTTCAGTAATGTATTTGTTACATTCAGGAGAAGGTTATAGTACCTATTTTAACCGACTTCGAAAAAGAGGAAGTTCTCAGACTATGTTTGTGTCAGTTCTTTGAAGGCTGCTCTCTTTTTGTAAAAAAAAGAAATTATTATTATGGAAGACCCCCTGGTCTATTTTTTAACTATCTTATCAATAAACGTGCTTATCTACACCCTAAAACAGGACGGTTTTTAGTACATTGGACACGTAAATTTTTCATATTGATAAAATATTTACAGGGTACCTAAAACAAAATAAAGTTTATAAAGAAAACCAAGAGTGGCAATAGAAAGTGATCTGAAAATAACAAAGTCACGTCTTCGACATTAGGAAGCAACCCGCGGCGAGTTAGTGTCCCAGTAAGTTTATGAGGTGACCTCTGCTGAAATTTGTTAGTCCGAAATGTTCAAACAGTCACGATGCCTTGCCGGAATTGGTTTTTGTTTCGCCAACATTCTGCATGTACCTAATTGACTTAGTTGATATTGATAGCTTTATGGATGTAGTACAGTGGCGGAATATGACGGCGTAACACTTGCGGTTTTTCTGTATTGTAAGATAGCTCTTGTTTTTTGGGCTTACAGTCTAGAGCGCACAAGACTTTAGAAAAAAGTGTTACGCCGTCCTAGTCCGCCACTGTACCAATACTGTGTTATATATACAATTTAACTTCATCCCCTACATTTGTCTATTCTTAGCCATCCTTGTTAACTATGACATTAAAAACTATAAAAAATAGTAAGAAACCTAACTAGGAAGAACCTGTATATAGGGTACCCACAACGCACACAGAGACGATCATTATACCCATACCGAAAACAAACATCGATATTCATCATATCAATATTCGCCTTGCGTGGGAATCGAACCCAGGTGCACACGCATACTCAGTCCACATCACTGCCAACTGAGCTACGTCAATGATACTAAGATATGAGATCTATTTTTTATTTAATGTAGGTTTATAATTATACTAAATTCAGAGCGTTTTTGACGTTTTTCCATAATACCCGGGCTTACGTGCCTGGGATGTGACGTGGAAGGGACAAGGCGTGGTCAAGTGACGCCCATCGTAAATGTTCCTGTCCCGCTTACAATGTTTAAGGATTATTACATAAAAAATATTATGTGTAAATAATTAAAACCCCAACTCATATTTTAAATGCGACATATTAATTTTGAAATAATATAAATACGAAAGTAACTCTGCACGTCTATGAGTTACGCTAAACCACACGCGGGGCGCACCCTAGTTAATTATTTTAGCGTAAAACCTGCTAAAAGAACTGTAGCATGCAAAATTATTGTAAATTAAATATATTTTTATGTTAGCACCTGACCGATCATTGTGGCGATCTGTAGGGGATTCCTATGTCCGTCTAGCCGAATACGTATTTAAGCTGAGGTAATATGATGATGATATTGCATAAACGAACTAAGACCGTAAAGGAATTATAAGTTAAAGCTGAAATTTCATTGTGTTAAGTAATTTTTTGAGTAATTCTCAGCATGACCTTTTATGTGATACTTAACCATATTATTGTAGTAGTAAACTAAAAACCACTCGTCCGCCATCTTAATTTTTCTGATATGCTGGATTTTTAATGACGTCAAATTAGCTTAATAAAATTTCAGCTCAAACGGTTAAAGATATCTGCTTCAAAATTGAGTTGTCAGATTTTACCTGAACATCATACATTTATACATTGCAAGTGAAATAAAAGTTTTTAAAATTATTTGAAACGTCTATCAACTAGGCTACAGCATGACAAAACGAAATCGTGAGTGCAATTTTATTGGGAACATAAATCTTTGAAAGCCTCTGAAATAACAAAAACAATTGCCAACTATCGCCGGGATCTCGACCGTAAAGTTTCCCTCCCTTACCTACCTATAAACCTATTTGATCATTTGATCACTGATAAAACTGATTTCCAGGTGACTGACATTAACCACCGTTCTTAGTTTTTTTTTTCATCAATCCTTTAAATTTAAATGGCCTAATGAAAAAAGATTATTAAAATATAAGCAAGAAAGTAGTGATCGTGTTTTAAACAAGGTCCGAAGTCCCAGGAACAAAGATCAGCAAAAAGAGAAATGTAGCACAAAACCGAGATACATGGCAAAGTCTTGTATGAGAGGCTAGCACACGTGTATCGTTGAGCCAGAGGAGTACACGCAAGTAAGTAAAAGATCTAAATTGTTTGTCGCCACTAGTGGGTAAGCGAAATCCGAACATTCGAAACACTGATCTACGCGCAAAAACAGGAGTTGCAGACGTTGGTGTTGTGACCGTTAAACTTAAGTGGAGCTGGGCTGGTCACGTTTGCCGCATGGATCCGAGCCGGTGGGCGAAAATCGCAACCGAGTGGGTGCCAACGTGCCAACCGATGGAAAACGTAAGCGTGGCCGGCCGAGAAGGAGATGGCGGGATGATATCGATTCCTACCTATCCGACTGGTTTCAGGTGGCACAGGAAAGGGACACGTGGATACAGAGGGGGAGGTCTTTGGCCAGCAGTGGGACAAAATAAAGCTATAAATAAAAAAAATGGATATGCGGCTTCCAAGTAACTCATTACTTCAGCGGCAGAATTTGGCGCTTTTACAAAAAGTAAATAACTGGCCTGAATAATGCAATGCAATATTGCAAGTGGTGGCCATCGATCACGGTCGCGGACAGCGCTCTTAACTGTGCTGCATAAGCTTCGCATAACAGATGCTCTCGCGTTGTGGTTTGATAAATTGTTCAGGTAATAAAAGTAGAAACCAGTCCAAAAATTGTTTAGAGAAGACAAATATGGCATTTTTACGAACTGCAATTTAAAAAAAAAAAACCAATTGAAATGTAAAAACAGAAAAAGGAGACCTTAGTGTATTAATTTAATCCACGAACCGATCGATATACAAGATACTGCAAGGGCACAGTTTAATAAATAGTACTACTACATAGCAGGGGTTATAAATTAATAAAAATAAAATTAATCTAGATGAAGACCAAGCTTGTACCTTGATGATAGTTTTTTGCTTTGGCATTGACATTAAGTAATTGTCGTTGTCGGGAGCAATTGAAGCCAACTAAATCTCAGCTTCCACAACAGAAAACCTTTAATTAGCGACTCGCCTGCCCATGCCCACCCATTGAGCATCAATCAATTTAGTATACTTGTTTACATTTGTGAAATTTTTTAAATCACTCATCGTCTGACCTTTGGAAAGATAAAAATGATTATTACCAGAAATTATAAAATTACAAAAGACCTATAGTTAATATGCAGAATCAATATATATAAAACTCTTCCGTTACTGACTGACTGACTGACTGACTGACTGACTGACTGACTGACTGACTGACTGACTGACAACGCAGAGCCGAAACTACTGGGCGTACAAAGCTGAAAATTGGCACGTGGGTTCCTTAGGGAGTGTAGGTGAGCACTAAGAAGGGATTTCCCGAAATTCCCACGGGAACGGAAAAAAACGGGATTTTTGTATTTATGAAAAATGTGCGCGGGAAAAACCGCGGGGCAGCCTCTAGTGTAGAAATAACAGAGGTACTCATCTACTTTTAAAATTCTGGACATGCCTGCCGGAACACGGTCAGTACTTTGACAAATTACTTAAATAACACGCACTAAAGTAAAGGTTAAAATAATATCCTCATACTCTTTAAGGTCATACGGAATCCTTTCTGGCATTAAAAATTATTATAGTTGGTTGTTTTATTTTCATTTGAAATAAAAAAACGAATTTAAACTTGATACCGCTTTCATTTACGACCCATTATTATGTGTCCATATCATTAAAGGTTTCTAATTCAATTGTATACAATTAAACTATACCAGCGCGGAAACGCAGCCAGCCTGCTGGACACGGTTCCGACCAGTGGCGGCGATCTGAACGAAATATTTTATTTGTAGGTAAATAGGTTTTATATTATTTTTATTTTTCAGATAACCGGTTTTTTTTTACTGTAAATATGTTATGTATTGTAAATGTTTTTGTTCCTATTATTAATCTATAAGTACTAAAACGAAACCTGAAAAGCTACCTAACTAAACCCTAGACAATTTGAAACCCATGTGATGTAGTCTTCCGGCGAGGCCGGCAAGGCTCAAGGCTCTAGGTTCAGTACATCACAATACAGGAGCGATCTCTCACAGGATCCTACACCCGCCCTCAGTCCCCGCATACCCCCGGCTCACCCGAGAATTGCCATTTTTCACCCTCCACGCACCATCTTTTCTCATTTTCAATTAGTGTTTTGCGTGAATTATGGACGAGGAAGGTCCGTTGTTTTGAAAGGACTACCAGAATAACGTTTCCGCTTATCAGGGGATTTCAGTTTGAATTATTTGATAACCCTCTCACAAAAGCTGTAGGTAAAATTCAGGTGTTATAATTTAAATGTTTTGTTTTTTTTTTTATAAAAATAATAATTTCCTTTTTGAAATATATAAAAAAAAATTGGATTTGCTGTTATGTGAAACAAAAGATGGTTTTACAGTAAAACTTTAAATTCTGGCTACCGTAGGTACCATTGCGTCAATTTGTATTGTGCATGTAGAATTCGTCCGGTGTTGGTATGAACACACGTCCGGTCCGGTCCGTGCGTCCAAA
Organism: Euspilapteryx auroguttella; assembly: GCA_951802225.1. Classification (NCBI taxonomy): domain Eukaryota; kingdom Metazoa; phylum Arthropoda; class Insecta; order Lepidoptera; family Gracillariidae; genus Euspilapteryx; species Euspilapteryx auroguttella. Next base: position 7,400,065 of record OX637658.1, on the reverse strand, counting down.
AGCAAACAGGGAGGCGACACGTGACGTAGATTCGAATTTTATTTGCTCTCGAGCCTTAAAGCTGAAGCTAGGAAAAAATTGGACTTCCGCAACCATTTTTTTTTCTTCACAAAATGGAAATAAAAAATTCAAGAGATACAATAAAGAAGAAAAAATTAGATAGTGAGAAATATAGTGCTAAAGTAATATTATGCAACAAAATTTCGACGCAAAATTTCGCCCAATTCTACATTGGGCTGGTCTTATTGATTGGACTAGAATAATTCCTCTCTCTTGCCCCGAATTCTGTCTCGCGGATTTACCTTGTTTTCAAATTTTTACAGTAAAGTACCGTTATGATAGAGAGAGAGCATCTTTCTTGTTTTGTGGTTATGACAGTTCGCACGCACCTTTCCAGCGGCTAAAGAGGTTATGTTTTGCCCCGGAATTATGAGCCTTAGTACAGCAGACGTAAAAAAAAACATACAATTTTGACGTTAATTCAAAATAGTTTAAGCATGAGTTTGAGTCAGTGATTTTTTCTGATGGTAAAATCTAAAATATACCATTTTAGATTTTACCACTACTGTGTTCGTATAGGCTATTGTCTATTGTGTATCAAATTTGACGGAATTTGTATTGAAATTAGAGTTACCAGGAAGGGGGGAAAGTCTGTTTCACGGTTTATTAATAACGGCCAGTGTAAGAGGTCAAATCCTTACGCTATGTAACCACTTCCTGAACCGGCCTGTGGGTCAACCTCGCACCGGATGGTCGGAGCTGCTTACTAGGAAATTGTTTTGTTACATACAAACTGTGTATTTCTGACAAGTTAGTAATAAATAACAATGGGTTATTTAGCTCACCATACCTAAAACTAACGCATGCTAAATCTTATTATAAATTTATACACTTTTATCTAGATTTATGACGATTTTTTCAGACAGCATAAACGTTATGTATTTAGGCCCCTAATATACATCTCGGTTAAAACCTAACTTTCGCATCTGTCACTTTCTTTCTAATATAAACAATAAGAGATACTTGCAGTTTAAACTGTTTTGGAAGTTTAACCTGCAAGTGTGGACTGAACTGAAGATGGATATTTTGGGAATTAGACATTGAATTCTTAACCCGACTCTTCACGATTTATCATACTTTATTAGTACTTTGTGGTTTATTACTCTCTTAACCCTTTCTCATTAATAGAAATGGTGATAGATATTCAGTCTAACTGAAGGAGATATTACTGGTGTGTGATGTAGCCTGACGGTTATCCATCATCTTTATCTGACCCTCTAGGAAGTTTTATATGCTGCTAAAATATTTGTAGGTACCTACTGTGCTTTGGAAGGCACGTTATGCAATGGGTACTGCATGTTTAGATGCTCTTCTCTCCTCTCCTCCAATTGACACTCTAGTGGATGCACCAAAAAGTGGATGTGGTGGACTTTTCTATTGACACTATGAAGCTAAAAACTATAAGTGGATTTTTGGTTAGATAGAGCTGCTTTTCGCTATAATAAGCATCAAGCGATATATTACCACAAAGATCTATCTAATAACATGATGACAATAAACGTCGTTGACGAATACGATAAAAGGTCCTATATAATATAAAATATGGGTATAGAGTATTCTACGTAATTGACTATGACTAGAGAACGAATGCTTCAAGTGCCATATGTTATATGCTGCATTTAAAGGGAGGAAGTATTTTGATACCTAATAAACTTACAGAATGATTATTTAATGAAACGATGATTACCTGAAACAAAAATGGTCAATGTTTAAAAAATCTATTATTAAAACATACTTAATTAAAAGAGCATTATTTGAAAGATCTAATTTGTTTAATTTTCTTAGTTTGAGCTTCGTTTTTCACATTGCTTTCAAGCTGCTTTGATGCAATTTAAACTCTGACAAAAGCGGAAAATGAAATCATAAAAAACTTTTTTCACATTTTACTTTTTAACATTTCACCTACTACAAATAATATTTCTAAAACTTACAAACTTGGACTTTGAACCGCTGATTGTGCAGAAATAATACATGAAAAGACGGAAAGTAATATAGTAAGTTCATAAAGCATTATACCACCAACAGCAAAACTCTTTTCACAAAACTTCACCTTTAAAGCATTTCGTGTAGAAAAAATGTCGCGACAAAAAACTTTCGTAATCCCTGTCGCAATATTTTTGTAACTAGCCCGTAACTAGATAAGCGTAGAAGGGCAGGGCGAGTCGTGCTCATAGCGCAGTGCTGATCAAAGAAAGTTTGAAAATGGAACTCTAGTTCTAAACAATTAAAACAAGTTCTGAATTTAAACTTTTTATGGCTGGCTGTTATCAGTAGCCTTTTAGTTTTACTTTAGTTAAAGAGTTAATAAGGTTTTTTTTTATTATTGTTATCAGGATTTCCTTTCTCTGCCCGCTTTAACTTACTTTACCTTATCCATGCTAGCAACATAATAGAAAGAAAGATTAGGGCTTCACAATACCGTCCAATCAGTGACCTACACCATTTCGTTTATTAACTGCAAATCCAAAACCAAATAAAAGAATACAAATAAATAAAAAAGCCAGATTTTCGAGTGCCTGATTACTTTTATAGTCGCCAACATCAGCACTCTGTTATTACCATTACCATCATAAGAAATGGAGTGGCTGGAAAGATTCGAGGACGCAACAACGACCCACCCGAGGCTGATTCCAGTCCGCTTTATGTCCGCCGCGAGCTAACGCTTTTCAGTTTAGTAAATTGCCGCGAAAAGTTATCAAAAATAAAAAAGAAGAAAAAGCTGCCAGTATTTTACTTTGTATTGTAATTTACTTTGTTTTGGTTCTACTTCTATTGTGCACCGTCTGTATTTCAAAACAACTGTAAATAGGTATAATGTGTAGGTCGCTTTCCTAAGAAAACTACTAAACAGATTTGAATGAAATATTGTATATAAGGATTATTATTATTATAAAACATAATTATACCTTTTTTAATATTTTCAATAATTCCAGTAACACACCTTTTTATTCTTCATCTTTTATTTAGAGTCGGTTTCTTGTCTTAACAGAGCGGCAACTCCATTCAGTAAAAAGCCTTTTTCTTAATTATTATTATAATTTTATTGCTATTAGGTCTTTTATATTTTTAGAACAATTTCTCCTTGGTTTTCCTGTCCATGTAGGAATATCGAATAAATCCTTACAAATATACAATTTACGAGTGTGATTATCGCCATATAACAAATGAAATAAATCACAAAAGATAAACTCTATCTACCAGGACATCATAGCTCATAAAAGGTTGCCGCCAACCGCTGAAGGCTGATAGCGTGAAAGCAATTCATCTCTGATTCTAGATCGAACAGCGCAAACCCACATCAAATCGACATGAGTTATCCATGTATTAATATTGTATTTGAAGGACGTTTTGTATTAGCAGAGTTGACATTAGCTGGGTAGCTACATTAAGTGCCAATTTATACGAATATGAGCTCGGTGTGCCATTTTTTATTTATTTTTAAGTGGAGCAGAATTTGCTGTCCAATTACTTACCTACCTAAAATGCTTTATGAAAAATATGATACAGTTTTGTTTTCCACTTTTATTATAGTTTATTACGCATAAAATGTTTGTTGGACTTGTGTTCAACTGTAGAAATCTCGAAATATATTATTATAGAGTCTATATTATACAGTCTATATATAGAGGATCGCGTTTTTGTATACGGAATTTTACCCCTTGTCGCTTTCTTTTCTTTAAAAAGCGAGAAAAACGTTTCTCGATTTCAAAACAATACAATGCTTGTTCAAACATATGTCAATCATTGTTTTACACTACAAACATATTTTGCCAATATCGAACTAAAAACGCCTTCGCCTGCAGGGTACTGGTACACTTACATGGGTAAATTAAATATAATACATTGGCTGACCTTAACTAAACGAAGCATACGCTATTAATCTTGATGCGGACGTCCTCTTAATACAGCTGCGATAGGACACATGACATATTAATTATCCAGTTTGTACGACATTAAGAGATACTACCCTACCTACTTACTAAGACTACCAACTTAGTGATTAACAAGTTCACATTTACAACTTTCTTCATAGTACCATAACTACAGTGGCAATCATTTTGAGTACTTATATAATACTAGAGGCTGCCCCGCGGTTTCACTCGCGCAGATTTCTCATAAACACAAAAATCCATTTTATTCCTGTTCCCGTGGGAATTTCGGGAAATCCTTTCTTAGTGCTCACCTACACTCCCTAAGGAACCTACATGCAAAATTTCAGCCCGTTACGCCCAGTAGTTTCGGCTCTGCGTTGTCTGTCAGTCAGTCAGTCAGTAACGGAAGAGTTTTATATATATTGATTTAAAACTGCGATTAGATTTTTGTTAAGAGAACTAGCAAGGCACCCTACCTGGTAACTCCAATTTCGATACAAATTTCTTCCAATTTGATAGCCTTTATTTATACATATAGTACTAAAACATACATCAGGATAAACCACTCGCATCATTGTTAAAAAACATTTAGGTACCTATATAATAACTTGTGAATAAGTATAGGTTTTTGGTGAAAATCTTGAATATCGAGATGTTGAAAGGTTGTTGACAATTTTGTTTGTATATTTGGCGTACCTATACCTAAATCGTTGTTTTGATATAAAAACAATGAGAAAATTTTATAAAAAAAAAACCCCGAGCTGTTTGTGAAAAACAATTCAGGTGTGGCCACGCATTCGTAATTTTTCAAAATACATATTTTTTGTTTACGGTAAGATAAAAAACCTATATAAAAATTTTCCTGTTCCGATTATGTTAATGCATCGTTTATGTAAAGAAGACATAGAAAAGCGACGGATCGTTTATTTTCTACCGTTCAGTTCAACCCATGTCACGAGCACGCCACGCTAAGTAGTCGGTGACAACTTGTTTTATTTCAATTGTTTATTCTTATTTGTGTTTATTTAAAGAGCATAGAAAAGTAGTTAAATGGTATATGCTTTTGTCATAGTTAATGTTAAGGCAGGCCACTACCCGGCTACTTCGGCCCTGTAGTTACGGGTTAATGAATAGTACTACGGTATCCCCTGCCTGTCGTAAGAGGCGACTAAAAGGGGTCATCGGGGCTTTGGGTGTGCGGAGCGGGGGCTCTAAACATCTATAAACACAGTCCCGAGATGGGCGGCGGCACAGCTCTGTGGCACTGTGCTGCTGCAGCACCAGTGGAGGTGCAGGGGAGGGAAAACATACCCTCCCCGAGGCAGAAGCTGGCAATGTAGCTATGCGTAGGAAGGTAGGCTTTGAGGCGAATCCCGGGGTCCTTTCCAAATCGCTGAGGCGGCCACCGGGGAGTTTTAGTGGGCGCAAGCCCCACACACCCCCGTCGCTCCCCCGAGCGACGGGAAGTGCGTAAGGCATTTCTCCTCGTTAACAAAAAAAAAAAGTCCACTACCCGCAGAACAGATGGGCCGGAAAGTTCGAATGATGATCAAGCAACCTGTGAAAATTTCAGTTGCCGGAATGCGATGGATCCAGAAAGATCAGTTATTCTGGAAATTTTCAGCAGAGACGATGACGACGAATTTTTATTCTATTGCCTTTCCTAAATAAATACGGATTATTTGAATATGCATTATTATACCAGAAGGGCAATGGGCATATTGCTCTCTTACTTCAAAGTACGCGAGATCTTCAATGTAAATTCATTAGAGAAGTGTCATTTTGTGTGACACGTATATTAGAGAGCGACACAAAGTAATTTTAGACCACTCTAAAATTACATATTGTATGAAATTGAGGCAAAAATTTTGTGTGCAGGGACTCCTTGATAGTACATTAAAAAACCAATAGAAAACGTCAAGGAAACTGCAAAAAATTCTTTTAATTTAAAAAAAAAATTGATGGCATGAATCATAAATGTTTTTAATTTATATACCTATATCCTAAAAAAACAAATTGTGTTGTTAGTAAGTCAATTTTAGAATTTATCATGCCATTCGATTTGTGTTTTACGCTTTGCCCGATAAAAACGACATCGTTTGCTTGCAAAGTGCTCAATATAAAACATAATATTTCACTTGACGGCATCTGGCGTGTCGCTTAAAGAAGGTAAATAATAAGTTATAGTACCTTCCTTAAGGAACTGAGAACTCATTTTTTTTAGTCAAACCCTTCAATTGTCCATGAAAGCTTTATTAAAGCAAATATAAAATAAAAGCTCGTATATACCTATTGTAAAAGTGAAATGTAATACTTGCTTGTGGAACATTTAATATAAGTAAAGGTGATAAAGATCAAAACCTTAAAACACAATGAGATAGTAAAAAAACAGAAAATACTATGTATTGAAGTATACCCTACATATTTTTTTAAATATTGAAGCATCGGATTACTAACTTACCTCAAGGCTGTAGTTTGGAGATTGTATTTCAAAACAAATTGAAGACGAGTTTACTTGTGTCGAAGGGAAGTGTAAAAGGGATCTGAATTCTTGGTGAATCTAGCGGGTACAAACATTAACTTCTAGACCCAAAACTTTAAATCCATCTACGTCTTTGACATAGGTTAAATGACCCGACCATAAGCACTGAAACTAGCGACGGGTGAAAGTGTTGTTGAAATAATCTGGGTAAACATATCATTTCACTATTAATATTTCATAGTTATAATATTCTGTTACATTTCCTTGATTGTAAAGATGTAATATTTAATCGGCAGATTTCAACGGAGAAAAAAAAGTGGCTGACAAACAAAACAGCTGTAAAAATAATGTGTTTGTATGTCTATGTTTCAGGCTCAGGCACCTTAGATACGCCCTCGACGTCGACGTCGGCTTGCTGGGTCTCTACTTATTGTGACTTCGCAAATCCAGATAAGTAAGAATACTTTACGTGATACTTGTGTAGAAACTCTTATTGCTGAATGATAAAGGTCGTAAAGGTGTCAGTACATAAACTTACTCCTTTTGGCATTTGACAAATACAAGGAAAGCAATATAATTAACGATTAACATAAAGATAAGCGTTTCGTCGCCAAAATAAAAATAAGTTATTTAAAATACAAAATTATACGAATACTTAGCGTGTTTCCTCAAAAAGCGTTATCGATAAACGGCTAAACGTGGGTCTGGCTCTTGAGCCAGTACCTCTGCCTAACCCTTCGGGGAATAAAAGGCGTGAGATTATGTTATGTATGCGTTATCGATCGCGCGATAGGGTTTTGCCAGCCAATATAAATCGCTCGTACATCCACGAAGACTGTCAGATGTAAGTAATATTGATAAACAATTGATATTATATCAATACTCACTTAATGTACGAGCCATTTATATTGGCTATCAAACCCCTATCGCGCGATCGATATCGCTTGTTGAGTAAACATGCTTAGAGTAAAATATCGTTAAAATCGATTTCTTCTAGGCGACTTACTAATAATTAACAATGAATAATATAAGAAATGCGTTTTAGTTAAAACATATATGTAATATCGGAAAGACAAAATTCAGGATCCCTTTCACAAAACTGTCCTGTAAAGGCCAAAGTAGTAATAAAAATTGGTCCAAATAGGGCACTTGTGTTGATACTTATTTGGTCGAAACCTGTCAGTAAAAGGGCCGTAAATCAAGTCTGTCCGTTTTATAGAGGCTCCTCGTGACGGACGCGACCGCGTGACGTCACGCGGCTTGTGCCGATGACGCTGAAATGATGGAGAGCCGAGTTAATTGTTTGAAAGAATACCATTGGGCATGTTTATTTTTTTGATTACAATTATTATTGCAAACTATACCTACTACAGTAACTAGGTAGTATATTTTAACAAAAAGGCTCGTACATAACGGTTTTTTACAAACTTTAACGACACGTATCAGTAGTATCTCAACGTGATAATAATATTATTTGTGTTTCTTGAGATCGATTGTTATAATTAGACTGCTTCGTGGCTCAATTGGCAGTGATGTTGGTTTGAGACGCGGGTGCACCTGGGTTCGATTCCCGGTGTGGCGACCATTTTTATGATGATTATCGATGTTTGTTTCCGGTCTGGGTGTAACGGTCGTCTCAGTATATGTTTCGGGCACCTTAGATACAGGAATTTCCTAGTTAAGGGCTCTTAGTGTAATGTGTTATTATTTTTTAAAAATACTATCCATTTAAAATATATTTCTGGTACATTAAGTCAGTAAGTATTAAATTTCTTATTTTGCGGTCAGAAAATGCTGAAAACTATATTGAAAACTTGTATGTACCTAGTACATTAATTCTCAATACAAAAAAGCCTTCAAAATCTTATCCCAATTTATACATTGTTACCATGCAGCCACACCACAATTTTCACAAACTGCGTGAACTAACTCAGAAACATCGATATTCAAATTACAATATTCGCTCCAGCCGATTGAACTTGGGATTTCGCTTCGAGCAAGAGGCATCAACTATATTACGTATCTGGTCGTTTGAGATGCTAGTACATTTGCTTTACAGTGTTCCTGAAAAGCCGTTATAAAAAGATCAGCTAGCTTGATGAACAAAAGGTGTTCTTTATTATTCAGTGGTCTTTCTTCAAGCGGTCAGTTCATTGTTAGACTATATAATAATAACCTATATATTATTTAGTTTTTAAAGGTTTGTCAGCAAATTTTAAGTAAGACGATCAGATTCACTTATTTAGGCTTTAAATCATCATCATCATCATTTTAGCCGTAGGACGTCCACTGCTGGACATAGGCCTCCATCAAGGCTCTCAATCTGTACCGATTGCAGGTGGCCTGCATCCAGCGTGGACCCGCAGCCTTGCGCAGATCATCCGTCCATCTTGTCGGTGGACGTCCTACGCTGCGCTTGCCGATCCGTGGTCTCCACTCGAGAACTTTTCGGCCCCAGCGGCCATCTGTTCTGCGAGCTATATGACCTGCCCATTGCCACTTCAACGCGCTTATCCGCTTGGCTATGTCGGTGACCCTGGTTTCTCTGCGTAAGTCCTCATTTCTGATTCGATTCCGCAGAGAAATCCCGAGCATAGCCCGCTCCATGGCTCGTTGAGCTACTCGGAGCCTGTTCATAAGCCCTATAGTGAAGCACCACGTTTCAGAACCGTATGTCATCACTGGCAGCACACATTGGTTAAATACCTTCGTCTTCAGGCACTGAGGAATATTGGACGAGAAGACGTTGCGTAGTTTCCCGAACGCCGCCCATCCGAGCTGGATTCGGCGATTGACCTCCTTCTCGAAGTTGGACCTACCTAATTGGATGGTTTGTCCTAGGTATACTTACTCGTCGACAACTTCGAGAACCGAGTTCCCAACCATAACTGGGGTAGGCAGAACATGGACATTAGACATGACCTTCATGAGGCTATAAATGATTTGTTTAAATTTCCTAATGAGTAAATCATTTTAATAACATTAAAATCCGTCAACTTCGTGCTATTTGATGCATTGCAAAAGAAACGTAAAAAAAAATGCTGGTTAGTTATAGCTTTCAGTAATCGAAATTATTTACAAAAAAGGATCTCAGTATTTTGACTTTAATTAACAAGCCCTTTCAGAATGTTTTTCTTACATTAGATTGAATCTCGTATTCCTATATAATTGGAGCAATACTTGTACGCTTTCTTGGTGACTCTACAGAGGTTTCAAGCGGAACTTTTTCAATCGTCCCATTCAGATCCGTTGAAAGCCAGAGACCGAAAATGGTCGATTTGAGACCGCGTAAAATTTTACAACCTCTCGCGCCTAGAATATTCAGCGTCGTGTTTGGTTGGCATTGACGCGGGAAACTTGGGGTCGACTCTCCGGACGGATGGGAAATTACCGGAATAATCTCTTTTGAACATGTTGTGAATGTTTACAGCCTCAGGGGGCTTGTTATATTATTTATTTGCTAACCCAGGCTCAAAGTCAGATGGTTGCTGTTTACTGGGTCTCTAAAATATGGTCGTTTATCGTTTTCCATTGTGTTTAATATTAGAGTCTAACCCTGTTATTCATAAAAAGTTAAAGAGCATTTTAGTTATCAATATATATAAAACTCTTCCGTTACTGACTGACTGACTGACTGACTGACAGACAACGCAGAGCCGAAACTACTGGGCGTAGCGGGCTGAAATTTAGTATGTAGGTTCCTTAGGGAGTGCAGGTAAGCACTAAGAAGGGATTTCCCGAAATTCCCACGGGAACGCGAATAAACGGGAATTTTGTGTTTATGAAAAATCTGCGCGGGAGAAACCGCAGGGCAGCCTCTAGTTTGACATATTTAGACTGGATGTCTCGTATTTACCATACAACGAACCAGAGAAGTAGACCTCCAGTTAAAACCTACTGTATCTTTATGAATAATACGGTTAGAGTCCAAGACTCGCTGAGAAAATGAATAAGGCCCAGGCTTCGAGAAACCTTAGAGAAACCCTTTATTGGACCGTTAAGCAGTTTTATTTTGTTTCGGTAAAAAATATGTCTGAAAAATTAACAGAAGGAGTGTCAAGCTCTTATCTCACCATGGGGAAATGTAAGGCGCTTTTATGTAAACCTTAAAATTTTATATGACGTTATTAAATTTATGGCTGATGTATTTCTTATCTGATAATATTTGACATCCTTTTATGCTTTATATTACGGCTTCTGGTGTGTAATATCGTTTCATTTCACATCAAACCCGAGAGTCACTGTAAATTTAATGGAAATACGTAGTATCGCTGGTGCAGTAGATATGAAATAACAAATTTAAAATTCATTCAAGTTCTAATAACATTAATAACACTTTAAAAAATTAAAAAAGTAGTGTTAATCAAGATTAAAATAAATATTCCGAAACATTTTTGATAAAAAAGTAAGTTTAGGTAAAAGACATAGCAAAGCTAAACGCACACCTCAAGATCAAAATGAGGTTCTAACTTTAGCATGGTATTTCTTGGTTTTGAGAAAAACAAATTACCTACTTTACATATTTACGTAAGATGGTTCTTTATCCAAAGCACTAATCTGTATTTAATAAAAATTGCCAAAAAATATCTTTAAAAATGGTTTTCAGTAGTAAATTAAGCGCTACAAAAATTGGAAAGAGCCATGAACGAGTGCTAGCAATAATGGCCGCCAGCGGTGGATCCGCCAATTTCAGGCACAAAAGCTGGATCCAGAGGCATTTTGCCTAAATTTCATTGAGCGCCCTAGTTTCCCTGTGACCCGGCAGACGTGCCATTACGAGTACATTTAAACGTCGAACTTTTAATTATTTTTACTGAAAAAGATTAGCTTATGTCAGATTCTGATCTGAATCTGTCAACAGAGTCTACTTTTGAATAAAAAAAACTTATTTGTCTAGGTGTACGAGCTTGTACATTTAGAAAATAAAAAATAAATACACATTTTAGAACAATAGGTGACAGCTCGGTCGTAAAGTTCTGATAATGCGAGTTCCTATAGTGGGAATGAATCACTTTTACAGGCTGAGATTGGCGATGAAATAGACTAACAGTAGATGAAAGCCGATAAACGTTTGAAAAATCGTTACATTATTCTATCGTCTTTAATTGTTGCTTGTACCCTAGATACAGGATCTTCCTAATAAGGGGCTCTTAGTGTGATGCGTGATGCGTTATAAGGCGAACTTCCACCGGTCGAGGAGGTATAACTTTAATCTCTCTTAAAATTGAATAAAGGTAAAAAGACTACAGAACTTATATATAGCAAAACCATTTCTCTAATACTAATTACAACCGATGAAAGCCTACCTCTCTTTTAAATCTGGGCTGATACTACTTATTGTGTATATGTAATAAAGTATTGAATATAAACTATGTCTGTAAGTATGTCTTTTATAAACTCCTCCTAAATTAGTCCTTAGGCCTAGTCCGTTAGTCAACTTCATAAGGCATTTCTTCTTTAGATAAAAAGGTAATTTCTATTCTCCCTAGAACACACAGCTTTGTTTATAGGCGGCACGGCTCTCGGCCGCAGTACAAAAGTTTTCTTGTTGGCGCTGGTAAGCTATCCCCGACAGCGGGTTTAACTGAACTGGCCGATGCCAGCTCATTGTTTGCGAGTAGATTTAAAATTTCAGATAGGGGCTTTGTAGGGATGGCAGAAATAAACTAGTCCGGATATAAGAAATGTGGTCCGAGCTCTAACGATGCAAATAGAAAAGCGTGGTCATCGGGTATTGTGGGCGGATTGTGAGATTAAATAAGTACATAGTACTTTTGTGTGTATGACTTTAAAGAAAGACAATAGAAAGACCCGCCGTTCGGGCTTCTGTAAGACAAGATTGTAGCTAGCGCTGGGTTTTCTCTACATCTTCCATTCAGCTATATCGAGGTACCTAGGCTATTGAAATTGTACTGGGATGAAATATTCAATCATAAAAGCTGTAACAGAGCTTTCTGTTCATTGAAAAAAAAATAAGTCATCTATAGTATTTGACCCACAGGAATCCCATTTTCATAGATTTTATTTATACCGCGTTTTTGTTTGTGGGCGCTAAAGGCAAAACTACTACTACGATTTCAAGTGTTATAAAATTTGAAGATTTGATACATTATCTTTTATTTTTGTTTATAGTAAAGTAACAAGTAACGTATAAGTTCAGTAGAGTAGAGAGTTCTTTAACGAGATAATGAGACCATGGCCAGAGCCGCTTAAATAAAAATGAAAAGACCCCACCATCATGAAAAACAGTCAAACATCAAAAGCAGTTCTCAAAGCTCTGCGATATGTTTCGTAACAGAATGACGAAAGTTTATCACCTGCCCGTACACGTGTACCAACTAAGTTCCTAACAGAAGCAACTCTGGAAAACAGGGAAACTTTCGATTGGCTTTATTAGTTGGGTACGCGGCGTGCGGTCGGTCGGGTGAACGCTCCCTTAAACCCCAATTTGGCGCTAGCTTAGGAGCTGCATTGGTTTGCTGGTAGATGCAGCCAGTGGCGTTGGACAAAGAATAACAATATTGAAAACTATTTCGCCTTTAAGCCTGACTTTTGGTTGACAGACAACCCCCTCGGAACATGTGGGATGTGATTTTTAGTGGTCGGGGCGCAGCCGTCGGAATAATAATTGAGAAAACCATTATTTTAAAAATATTATAAATTCTGCTTCCAAAACTCATAATCGGGCATAAACAGCATATTAAAAAATAAATAAATCTGGAATCCTTTTCTAACGTAAAAAAACCTAATTCCAAATTTTATGCTTCCTTTGATTGTTCAGTGTTCAAAGCCTTGCCGAAAAGGAAACAAAAATATAAACCATTAGGAAATTTTCAATGTAAATTCAGGAAAAATACTGGAAAAAAGGAGAAGACTATCCCGCATTGAAACTTGCATTTCTTTCAAGAAACTTCTTGACTTGGATAAAACAAAAATTAACTTTACTTCTTTCTGTAAGTTCTTTTTCACTGCAGCAAAACCAGCGAGAAAATTAAATAAATTAGATATACAGATGTCTGAAATGAGGAACTATGCAATTAAAAAATAAAAAAACGCAAGATGAATTATGTTTTTTCCCGGCGGATCGAATTTTAAACAGTTCTTGTAAGAAATTTTAAATTAAATTTTAATTCTATTTTCTTAAGGAATCCCAACTTGATATTTTGAATTATGAAATTATTAAACATCAGATACCATCTATCTTTGAAACAATTAAATACGCACGTAATTTATTTATAGTTATTAGAACAAATAAGTTTAACTGGTCCGTAAATAACAGATAAAATTATTTATTATTATTTATTATTTGTAGCCTGTAGTGTCCCACTGCTGGGCAAAGGCCTCTTTCCCCTTTCTCCACTTTTCCCGATCCTGGGCACATTCCCACCAGGTCTGTAAAATTACTGTATACTAAAACCAACTACGCAGTTTTCTGAGAAAGTTTTTTTTTCTCTGAAATGTCACGTGTTTTTATACATTATATTCGTATACTAAAGGTTTTTTTTTATCAAGTATTATATTCTCTGTAAAAAATACATTTCTCTTGACAATTCAAGAAATCCTTTACGTGGTGTGTTTTCTTTTCATAATTTTGAAAATTAAAAAGTTCCATAAATAAAACTCGATTGTATCTGTATTTCGTATATTCATTCATAAATTCCACGAGAGAATTTTCCCTATAATTTTGGCCGATAAACCGTTAGCCGTTTTATACGCGTCGACGTTTTTCAAAGGCTACCACGGATCGCTGGTCGTCAGTAATTTGCTGAGGCTATTGAAGGAAGAAATCAAAATGGAAATGGCAAGCTAACAGGTTCTCAGAAGATATAATGTTTATTTCGTACAACATAGCAAAAATATTGTACCTATATAAAAGATTCCAGTGTTTGATATTAGCCTTTTTCAATAAATTAAAGTTTGTAAGACGATAAGTTTTTACTAATATAAACTATTGTTAAGATTCCTGTTGATATTATACTTTAAAAAAACTAATTTCTATAATAATCAGAATAGACACGTAATCTGTGATTATTTTAACTTAAATTCAAATACCAAACAAAGTAAATAATATTAAAAATATTATATCGTAAATGTAAGTCAAAGGCATTCCTCATAAAAAATAGAAATATTCAATAAGGTTTTGATGTTTTTTCTATACCAAGCGAAGTTAAAGAGTCCAGTTGTTTTAGCGATAGGGCGTGGTATTAAAAACCAAAGCAGTTTCAAAAGTTAAAGTTGCCTGAGGGTTGCCTCTTTTTTGACGTTGACGATGCTAGAAAACGTAGTAAGTATCCGAGTCTAAAATGTATTTGAAGCAAGTAACTTGAGCAAATTTATACAACTCTTTAATAACTGAACATTTTCAGTTTCAGTAATGTCTGAGATTTTCTCCCGTTCACATATTAATGTTGTTACTTTGTATGATTACTCTTGAAACATTCTAGATGAAATTCTCTTTGATTAAGCAACAGAATAATTTAACTAAGTTGCTCATTGCAAGAGTTGAGTACGTGTACTAAAGATAAAAGCTATAAAAAAGTAGAAGTCAAAAACATGACCATTAAAAACTCAGTTTTTATGGGAGCTTCCTAGTAAACGAGGAGTTAGTACCATGGTATAAAAGTTACGGTAAACAATCTGTTAAAAGTAAGAACATTGCAAGTGAAGACATTGAGTAAGACCAGAGACAAACCCTTACTAGATACTAATATTTTAAATTCAAATGTTTGAGAGTTTTTGAAAACTTAGAAATTTGATGAAACTGTACAGTATGATATCATAGATTTAAGTCAGAATCGTGTTCAAACATATTGGAGTTTTAATGTGTTTAAAAATACAGAACTATTAAGGCTCGCAAGATTGAAATATGATCTGAAAGTAATAAAAAAGCAAACTAACCTGAAGAAACTTGGCACTTGTGATGTTCTCCTCAGTCAGAGTCAAAGCTCGATTTTCCCCCAACTTATAACTTTCATCGTAGTACATGTACTCTGTGAACGTCAAACCACTAGTGCTGTACTGTTGAGTGAAGTATATCGATATCGTTCCGTTCACAATATCATGCTCGATGATCCACTTGCACTTTATAGGTACGGGAAACGGGTTGGGGAAGTTTGGGGTCTGGATGATTCCGACTGGCCCTTTAAGACGGCCCCCGCAGGTTTGAGGGCCAGCGTGCTCCTTGGAGTGGGTGTGCACGTCCGCCGCCATCGCTGATAGCAGAGTGATGCTGAGAAGGCGTTGCATTGTTAGCCTAGAACAAGGAAAAATGTGTTTTATTTTTTGGTCGTTACAGTGCGTTTTTCTGTAAAGGAAATCTATCGAAGACGATTTTATTGAATCACAAGGTAAATTAGGCAAGTCAGGAAAAACAGAAGATTCAAGAGTGGAAACTGTAGTTGCACACAGGAAAACAATAAATTAATCCTAGAGATTTCTCTTAGGAACCAACTAATTTTTCTTGCAAAACTCAATAAAGCGGTTAAGCAAACCTTGTGTGTAAGTAACAAGTTTAGGTACGGAGCGGGGTTTTATTTTTCCCCCTATTTCCTTGGCCCCAGGCTGTTAGCCGCGTCTAATGAAAATGCACCGCAGCGGACGGCAACTTTGTTTCTATCGTATAGAATATTCCGGGGCGAACCGAAACTTTCCTTCTTTAAACTATGAATAAAGAAAACGGCGAGATAAAAGTATGATATCGATATCACATTTCTGTTCAAAGTTAGAGGAATCAAAAAGAAACAACAATTTGGAATTCTTTCTCAATTTAAAAGTAAAAGACTACCGAATTAAAGTGTACTTTATATATTTTAATTTTCGAATTGCGCTGACCACCACTTACCGTAGGATTTTTAGGAATAAACATAGGATATTACTGGCTGGTGTGATAAATACATAAAAAAGGTGAAAAAATATCGCTTTTCCTCTAAGGTCGTGTTAACACGAGGAACGAAGCGAAATAAATTTGCACGCTTCAGGGTTTCGTCCCTCAGGGCGCACTGAGCCATAACGCTGTCATTCTGCTGTCAAACTATGATATTGACGGTGAAGCATGACTTTCCTCCACCTAGTTTTATTAAGACGATATACGACAAATAAATGGAACGAGCGAATGAACAGAGTCTATCTCTTTGATAAAGCCTACTGAGGGCAAGGGACAGTCATATGTCAGTCGCCCCATCGGTTACTGACTCATTTTCAAAAAAATTGTACATGGCATAAAAAAAAACGTGTCGCAAAAGTTTGATCCCACATAAATCCCAATTTTATGATCGTATTTTCTAATTCTGTTGTTTTACTAGGTGGAAATCTTATTCTGCATACGAACATAATCATTATCTGTGATAATATGCATTTATTTATGGTGAAATATTCCAATTTCTGAAAACGTTTTTTTTTCTCCCCATACAAATTGCAAGTGTCGCACTGGTCTTTTTTTTTTCTTTCGCCTAAAATTATATTTTTTTGTTTATTTAGAGCACTCATTTAATTTTTATCTCATTAAGTAATGTTCAAATTGTATAGAAATTATGAAAATAAGCATAATTTAATACAAAAATATAAAGTAATAATACAAAATTAACATGTCGCAAAAAATTACAGTTTCGTAACAGACAGTTTCAAAACAAGAACTCACTAAGAATTTTTGAATTTTCTGAACGCGTTCCTAATAATTACCAATGCCGAAACATTCACGCTTCTGATCGGCTGTTAGAAAACCGTCTTGGCCTCTCAATTATAATTTTTTCGCCGGTCGTTGTTGGCGGATCCTGTGTTTACGGTTTCGTTACTGCAACGTCATGGACATTTTTTACCGGAACTAGCACGGGTACATAAGTGATAATTAAATATGTTGTGTATTTGAATGTATTAATCCTTTTTATATACACATTTACCTGAAAATAACGTTTTTGTGAAGTCATATTACACAATTTAGGTTATTTTTCTCTCACAGTTTAGTTACATTTTGTTGAAAAAGTTACAGTTTCGTTGCATTTCGTTACGAATTATTAGAATTTACGGGTTCGTTACACATAAAGCCATGTGTACATTACAGTTCAAACGAACTAGATACAGCTACCTAATTCAATTAATTTAATCAACTTAATTCAACAGAAAGAAGTCCTCTGTTCGACATAGGGTATCCCCAACAGATTTCCACAGGAACAAACATTCTAAGGGGGTATTTCCGTAATTGCCACGCTTGAAAAAAGGGTTGGCGATCGCAGCGTAGCTCTTTTAAGTTTTCACCAAAGCAAAACTGAGTGAAAAGTGGATAATAGTGGTAAATGTTTAATGTTTTCGCTTATTATTAATTTTTAATATTAAAACTTATAGTGTGTACATATAGCCCTACAGTAAAAGTTTCGTTATGACGGTTTCGTTACGTACAACTTTTTTGAAAATGACTCTACTACATTTTATTGGAAAAAGTAGTAAATATTAAATATCTTTTTAAATATTACTTTTAAATCAAATCTAAATTACCAGAATTTAATTTTGTTTATTATCATTATTCCGAGGTAGTTTTAACAAAAACTAGTAAGTCATTTCGAAGAACTAGCTATTCCCGTTTTTTGGAAAGGTTATCTTTGACGAAATAATGTATCGAGGTTTTTTGATTCCACTAGTGTTTCTCAATTATAAACAACTTTTTTATATCCTCAAAAAGGTTATATTGAAATTCCAGATCTTTACCTCCTATAGATTAAGAGAATTACTTGATTTAAAAAACCTTCAAAACTCATATAGCGTCTTAAAAGCTTTCATTTAAACTGAGATGAATGTATGTACGTAGTAGGTATTGTATATTGAGCAGCAATTTTGTACACTGCTCAGTTTGGATGACGTGCATGAATGTGACGCCATTCTATATCTAACAGAAACAAAAGAAACAGTTTTTTTTTTACTAAGAAAAATGCGTTTAATAACTCAAAAAGTGGAGCACATAAAAAGTAAATAAAAATAAAAATTCTTTATTTCAGGCCACAAAAACCCATACAAAAAAAATATAACATCACTTAATAAAGAATGAATAGGAACAGTATCATACATGCCAGATGCACTACAAAAGCGTGGAAGCCGCACCAAGGCCCTGAATATCTATACCAATATTATAAAGGGGAAAGATTTGTTTGTTTGTATGTTTGTTTGTAACGAATAGGCTCCGGAAATACTGAACCGATTTGGAAAATTCTTTCACTGGTAGGAATCTACACTATCTCCGAGTGTCATAGGCTATATTAGATTTTCAAAAAAAATAGGGATCCTTACTTAAACTTAAATAATGTAACCCAAGGTGCAATATTTTTTCCATTGTTTACTTAATTTGACAGGTGGTTTGTTGTTGTTGTTTGTACTTTTATTCGCCCATTCTGGGCAGTCAAAAGAACATAGTCTATAGAGCCAATTCTTTTGTAGTATCTAATATTCTATCGCGTAACGAAGTAAGCCGGGAATGCTCGTATAAAATATGAACATCGTACCTTTGAGTAAAGTAAAGTGGAATCTCCTCTTAAACAACCGCTTACAATTTAAACATCAAAATTTCCATTAAAACTTCAAAAGTTAATAAAATACATTGTAGCCCACTTGTCACGTCCGTAATACTCTGGCGGGTGAATTTTCTGTTATAACAATTTAAAACTCGGTCATAGAAGCTCAGTCAAGTGCAGTTTCGTAAAAATGAAGCGTGCACCCGGTCAGTCCTCGTGTCACGTCCCTGATATATAGCGGGACTTCATAACAGATGAAATATTCTCGACGCGCCGCTCTGGTACCGCCGCCGCGCCGCCGCCCCGCTGCAATACTGTTTCGTTTGAGAAGCTCAGTTGGCATAATGTTAATCAGAGAGAAAAGAGTTCTTGATTCATTTATTGTTATACAGGTAGTCCCAAAAGTCGACGATAAACCGGAAGTATGAGATAGAGCAAGTAATTATAGCTAGCAGAAAAATAAAATAAAGATTCTAGACCCTGTGGTGTTAAAACTATGGCTATTTAAAAAAACCCTAAAAATCAACACCCTGTGACGATCTTTCCTACCTTGTTGCTACAAATCGTAACATTTGCTCGGTTTCAATATAGAAAGTTTGCTTATTTCATACAGATTTCATAGTGGTATAACACTTGCTGGATTATCCCTAAAATAAAGCTAAAAAAAAAACAATTCGATTGCTGAAGTTGTAAAAATCTAATTATTTTGTGGTGCTGATCAAATATAATAGCTATTTTGTAGAACTAGCGGAAAGCAGAAAAAAAGAATAAGACTTATTATAAAATTACTATTTACTAATTCGGATGATCATTTATTTTTTATAACTTCTGATAAACAAGGTTTTT
Source organism: Euspilapteryx auroguttella (assembly GCA_951802225.1). Taxonomy (NCBI): domain Eukaryota; kingdom Metazoa; phylum Arthropoda; class Insecta; order Lepidoptera; family Gracillariidae; genus Euspilapteryx; species Euspilapteryx auroguttella. The sequence goes on along the minus strand of OX637658.1, from coordinate 7,380,311 downwards.
TGAGAACTTAAAACTAAATCCACAATGTGAAAAAAAGAACTCGATTGTTATTAAAAAAGGCAAATTTTGACTAGTCACCGAGAAAAGGTTTTATTTTAGGTTATTGTTACAGCTGTTCTTAACAGCAGAAACAGTAATAATTGTGCGTGTATGAAAAGGCTTATGACTGTAGAAGAAGCGAAAGAAGTGTGTCAGGATCGTAGCAAGTGGAAATCAATTGTCTCTGCCTACCCCTCCGATGGGATACAGGCGTGACGTTATGTATGATGAGCAGAGCGAGCGGCAATCACGCCGCACGAATTTCAGGCAATTTTAGCCGCCTCGCGTGAATCGCGTGACAAGGGCAGCGGGCTGTGTAAATCTGGACAGTCGTAATATTTGCTTAGTAATATATTATTGTGTTTCAAATTAATCACTTGCAATGAAGGTAATTTTATTTTAGCAAATTCGTAGAATATTATCCCGTTGTCTGTGTTGTTTTTTTTTTTTTAATAAATATAAACAATATTAATACTGAAGAACATTTGTTAAAATAATTTACATTACAATGATGCTCCATAAACCATCTGATCTCGGAAATAATTTTCCACTTAAAATTTAATAGCTTTTTGCTTTGAATAGTAGTTTCTTTGTGTTTCTACAGCCTGTTGTCTTTTGATAATCGCGAAACGACCTGCTGACTGCTGACTTTGAAATTTAGCTTTGGAACCTATTAAAAAAAGATATAGGAATTATATATTTTACCAATTTGATGTAAATTATTAATTTTGGATCGTAGTAACTATCCGTAGAGAGACTGAGCCCTTTCCTGCATTATTAATTACTATTTAGCTAACTTTGTTAGAAATTCGATACCGCAGGGATCTAGGTTTAGGTTCGGGTTCTAACCTTCAGTTTCAACAAAAAGGGTTCAATTCCCACCGGCACAGCGACTTTCAGTACCGTCTTTCATCAATTTTGCTCTACATTCTGAAAGGAATACAACACACAGAAAAGCTGCCTATATATTTTTTATGAAAAAAAAAACGATGGTAAAGTATCTTAGGATTATTTTTCTTTACTGAGGTTTTTAACTCTATGCGAAAGTGTCCAATAACAAAGGATACTTGTTGTAACCTGTGTGAATTTATGTAGAGAATAAAATGTTTATGTAAATTCAACTTCGCTGATTGCGTTTATAAGCTATATTCCTGTGTAGTTTACTTTACAAAGTTCACCGACGTAGCCCTACGATAATAAAGATTTTAATCTTTTCCCTACCACTTTAGCGGTAAGTCAGAGTGAAAGTTTGTTTTTATAGTTCTCTATAGGAAAAGGCTACGCTCTGTAAAACTGAACCCTATTACAGAGTCTTTGTTACGGAACCAACTCTGCCCTCAGTGTGTAGCTAGCGTTTTTTCCCTTGAGAATCTCTCCACCTTAAGCCGGCACTATCTCGGGTTCTCGGAGCTACGCGTGATCACATTTACACTTGATGTGTGTTCTTTGGATCGCAAAATGGTACTGAGACATTTTTATGCTTTATATAAATACATACATACATAATCTCACGCCTTTTATTCCCCGAAGGATTAGGCAGAGGTACCAGCTCACGAGCCGAGCCCACGTTTAGCCGAGTTTATGCTTTATTACCAACGTGACAAGGGGCCAGCTAAAGGGGCTGGGCTAAAGGGGCTTTATATAAATGTTGAATCAAATATGCAGTGGCGGACTAGGAGGCCGTAACAGATTTGTCTATGGCTTCGTCAGCCCTAGACTGTATTACCCAAGAAAAAGAGCTATTTTGCAATACAGAAAAACCGGAAGTGTCACGCCGACCGTGTCCGCCACTGTACTAACGTGTAATAATATGAAATGTTCTGTAAAGTTTCTATTTTTTTTTTAATGTGTATGGTGTGATGGATTTTGATTTTAAAAAAATCTACCCCTAAACACGTTAAAAATACTAATAGTTTTAAACCTCTATCGCAGCATTAGTTTTCCCAGAATACAAGAAACCCATTACTTAGTCGTGTAATTTTCTTTCTCTACTTCATTCATTATTTTATGGGATAGCACGTAAGTTATTTTCAATAAATTCAGGAGTTAATGCTTTATTTTTCTAAAAATTTTTACTTCGTCAAAAAAAACTCGGACAGGGATATTGTTGTTTGCTTCCTTTAAACCTAAACGTTGTTGGTTTGACTAGGTCCGGCAGTTTGATTTTAACACGATCTGCGTTAGTGAAACATCAAAGCGGTTCCGTTTGTAAATGTTTTATTTACTTTGGAAGCCAAAATTTCAGAGTTTTGCTGAAACAAAATGATGAGAAATTATTCTGGTTTCGATGTTTAATGTTTATGCTATGAATTGTTGAGTAAGTAAGTCTTACTTACAAACTCTACTTAGCAACAAAGTACTACAGAGATAAATGCCGATTTTGATAAAGCCAGGCGAGTCATTCAAAGCTGGTGGGTTTCAATATAGTTGTGGCTTGATCCGCCCATCGCTTTAGCTAGTGAAATTGCGTGACGCATTTAACCGTTCGGCTCAACTCGGTACAGATCTGTACCGATAAGTTACAACGGGCGTGGAATCAACTCGGTACAGAGTGAGAGTACAAGAGTGACTTATCTGTCGAAATCTCAAAATCAGTAGAGTATACACGTGGCCGTAAAGTTTTTTCACTTCGGTAGTTTTGAAGCCCTCGCTTGTTCCAGTTTGAATTAGTTAGAAACCATTGAAACTCTGATTGCGGTTGAGTTTTTTTTTTTGTATTTTTCGCTCTCCTCATAATTTACTCACTTTACGCCCTTTTTACATAGTTTACTAATGGTTTTACATATAAAATACGACGCCCACACTACACTAAATCTGCACGACTTCATTATCTGGCAATCTTCACGTACTCGGGTAAGTACAAGGTAATTTTAACAAAACTACCTATTTAATCAATATATATAAAACTCTTCCGTTACTGACTGACTGACTGACTGACTGACTGACTGACAGACAACGCAGAGCCGAAACTACTGGGCGTAGCGGGCTGAAACTTTGCATGTAGGTTCCCTAGGGAGTGTAGGAGAGCGCTAAGAAGGGATTTCCCGAAATTCCCACGGGAACGACAAAAAAACGGGAATTTTGGGTTTATGTGAAATATGCGCGGGAAAAACCGCGGGGCAGCCTCTAGTTTTAACTATAAGAGTTATTATTCCGTTCCAAATAATATGCGATAACTTTGAACAATGACAAATTCAAAGCGAAATTGTATGCGACCAAATCCAATTACTGCTCATTGGTTGATGCTATATGATAAGCTGCAGCGGGGAGTGGAGCGGTTTTAGAGTAACATTTTATAAAGAACTTTAAGTGTAAGTTTATAAAAAATACTTTTTACTTAGTTAAACAATAGTTAGGGACTTTATATAATACAAACGATTAAATTAATTATTTCCCAAGTATCAAAGAAAGGTCAAATTTTCAATTATGTTGCTTGGTACAGTGCAGGTCTATTTTAGGCCGCAACAGATTTGTCTATGGTTTTGTCAGCCCTAGACTGTATTGCAAAAGAACGAGAGCTATTTTCCAATACAGATAAACCGGAAGTGTTACGGCGACCTAGACCGCCACTGTACAGTTAAAATCTAATAATGAATGAATACCTTTATTTATTATAAATGAATAAATTATTGATCTCTTTATTTTACAAAAAAAAAGAAACAATTTACATTAGTCATGTAACTAACAATATACCTAGTCATAACAAAATAAATAAATTTTAGAGGCACTCAGTTCACAGCTTGTAATAAATTGTCAAAAACAACAAAGTCCGAGCTACTGATTTAGCAAAGCTCCAATGCAAATGTTAGTGCTTTTGCTTGAACATACAGATTTTAGTTGAACTAAAAACTTTAAATAGACAATAAGAGATAAAACTATTCGAAATTTAGAATCTATGGTAGGACACAAACTAGAATTTGGTTAGAAAAGTTTCTAGGATAAGTTTTTTTTTGTACCAAAAAACTCAATTGAATTATTTAACAAATTTTACGTTCTATCTACCTAAACATAACCCGTTTCAATTAAGAGCTTTTAACATAATATTTCACGCAAATTAACATAATATTCAAAAACAGTTCCAACTACATTACGTAAAACCTCCAAAATAGGCTCTTCTGTTTCAGTTTATACCTTCCATTTACTTCAGCATAGGGCCTTTGAGGGGCTTGTACTAGGTACGACGGTATTGTGTTGAAGAAACGCGCGCACTTATTATGCGTAATGGTGCCCGAATATTACCAAGGCAAAACAACCTATTTTAACCTAAAATAATATTTGATGCCTTATTATATTACCTGCCTTGGGAAGGTAATTTAGGATACATTATTTCAAGGAGGTGGCACTCACTGACGTGAATGCCCCATACTCTTGTCGAGACAATTCTATTTTACACTGTATAATGTCTTTGTATATTATTATTATTTGCAGCCTGCAGTGTCCCACTGCTGGGCAAAGGTCTCCTTCCCATTTCTCCACTTTTCCCGATCCTGGGCACATTCGCACCAGGTCTTGGTGTGGGCCTCCGGCTCATCGCTCCACCGCTTCCTAGGTCTTTGTATATAATAATTTAAAAAATATATAAGATTACATATATGTTCATATATTAAAATTAACTAATAAATAAACTAATTATAAGTATATACTAAATAAACTAATAAACTAATTATAACTAATAACTAAACTAATGATAAGTATATATTATACGAATTGCTGTTTGTTTGTCTTGGTTGGGCTTATTTAGCTTATTTGGCTTGAAATGTTTGTTATAGTCGATGGCTGATTTTAGCCGTATGAAAATATGGAAAAAATAGTTTCCCACGCGAAAGAAGTCGCGGGCAAAACTAGTTTATTATACGAATAATATTAACGTTCATATTAATAATAGTAAAGACGTAGATATTTATAAAGAAGTGTTCACAAAAAAAAACAGTTTCAAGTTCTGCTTTCCATAGGGTGATCTATTAGTATGCTGGCTCTCGTACTAAGTTATTTTCAGTTGTATTTGAACCTTTTAATATGTAGCTAATAAGAACCAATTATGTAGAAGAAGCATGAATAAGTACTTAAAATATTAGGCCCTAACAAGTTCGTCTTGTGTTAAGTGGAACTCTTCCAGGCATTAAATTGTACCCGCACGGTATAATGTTACTAAGACACACTTTCACAAGAGTACATAATCATTCAATAATTTTAACACTAAAAACAATAATTTTTATGGGCTGCTTTACTTTTTGCAGGGCTTAACTAACCACACCTGGCAACTTTGCCAGGTGTGGTTAGTTAAGCCCTGTAGGTCCGGGCGTAAGAGTAGGTCTACGGTATGCCCTGCCTGTCGTAAGAGGCGACTAAAAGGGGTCTTTGGGGTCGTGGGTGTGAAGGGAGGGGGCCCGACACACTCATCAAACGGTCCCGAGATGGGCGGCGGCACAGCTTGTGGCACTGTGCCGCCGCATCTCCAAAGGCGAGCCGAGGAGGGAACAATATGCCCTCCCCGAGCACGAAGCTGATAGTAGCTGAGCGTGGGAAGACTTCGGACGCTATTATGTGTGGTTCCCGGGGTTCTTCCCAAAAGCGCCAAGACGGCCGCCGGGGGGTTTTAGTGGGTGCAAGCCCCACCATTTCCCCTCGTTACAAAAAAAAAGGTGTGGTTAGTTGAATCACTCATTTATTTGATTCCCGCCTTGAAAAAAACACTCAGTTTAGAATATTTGAGTAACACAAAATGATATTCAAGACGGAGAGAGCAAGTTTCGTGACAAGCATTTTGGAAACACAACAACTGCATTTAGTAAATTAAACTACCGTAACTCTGTTACAACCAGATGATATCGCTCAGATCTCTAAGCCACAAGACAAGGGAGTTGCTGAGATCATTTATAAATGTGACATAACGTAAGCCTTGCCTAACATAGATCCGCACTCTACTCGGCTTTAGAGGTTTGTCATTGATATTTAGAGTTCAAATTGAAATAATAAAACAAACTTACTTTTAAAATAAAGGACAAACATTACAAGAAAAATACGAGAAGGCTTCTGTTTCTTGTACAAGTACAGAGAATACAATGTTAAATTTAAATGTTTTTGCTCTATCTATCGATAATTCAATTTCATTTTTATCATAAACCAATTCATCATTATCATAATCTTAGCCGAAAGACGTCCACTGCTGGACATAGGCCTTCCCCACAGAACGCCACAGCGACTGGTCTTGCGCGACCCTCATCCAGTGTATTCCCGCAGTCTTCACCAGGTCGTCTGACCACCTTACGGGGTGTCTGCCTACACTGCGTCTTCCGGTTCGTGTTTACCACTCTAGAACTTTTCGGCCCCATCGACCATTTCTTCTTCGAGCTATGTGCTCTGCTGAGCCACACATACATATCATGAACCATTAACACTGTTTATTGGTCTATGCGCCTTACCTAGAGCAAAACTTTATGACGGATTAGTTTAAGCTGCGCAAGATTAAAAGAGATCTTAATTCGTGCCATATGTTACTGATGAGCGACTTCAAGATCATTACCATCATATATATTTTTTTAATACACATCTGTACCCGGGATAGGATAGGATACCCGAAACACACACAGAGACGAACATGACAACCAGACCGAAAACAAACATCGAACCCTGGTGCACACTCTTACTCAGTCCACATCATTGCCAACTGAGCTACGGAGCAGTCGAAATAAAGAGGTAGACATACATTTTTACAAGAAGTATGAGTTAATATTTTAATTCATTAAAAAAACTACGTAGCGAGCGGTGCCGTAGAATATAATACACTCTGCTATTGTTTCAAAATCTCTATAGCGGCCACACTTCAAAGATCCACAATCAGGGTTGGAGTTTGTAATCTGCCGGCAGCCGGGACGTGTCGCGGCTTCGCGATAGTTTCCTTAAGAGAAAACTTCCCGAGTTACCCAACTGAGATGACAAGCTGGGATGAATAATGGATTTAACTATTTTTTGAATTCACTTTCTGCAAAAACCGATTCTATATTAATTTTTATATAAAAAAAACCTTGTTTTCGAAAAATTATGCGCACTTGACCTTTTCGATAGGAATTATAGTATTTTATCCAACGATTGGTAAGTTACACTTTTACAAACATTAATTTATTTTACAAGTGATAATAATAATAATAATAACGCATCACACTCAGAGCCCCTAACTAGGAAGAACCTGTATCTAGGGTGCCCGAAATATTTAGAGACGAACATTACACTCAGACTGGAAACAAAACAATGTTCGCTCCGGGAATTGAACCCAGGTGCGCACGCATCTCAGTCCACATCACTGCCAGCTGAGCTACGGAGCAGTGAAATTGCGAGATGCATAGAATATTTTTAGACGGATACCTTAAATGAATTGAAGAAAAAAAGGATATCTTAAACTGTTTGAGGTGGAGGTGGTTTAGTATCATGGAAGTAATGTGGTGATGGCATCTTCGTTTCATTAGCACGTAGTCCCCGCTCGGCACGCAATCACTGTGCACGCCGCAGAAGTAATCACTGTTAGAGAACCATTCTGCACTGCAGACCCTCTTTTCACTGAGTATGCACTGTGTATTTAAAACTTGGACTATAGAGAAAATAGAACATAGAAACACAATACTCATAATGTTGCCATTAATCTAAATGTTAGTTTTCCAACAAAATGGATAAAATGCAAGAATTTTTATTTATTTTTTACTGACGTAGTTTCTACCTGACGTTCTAAAATAGTTTCAATTTTAAAATTTGTGCTCTGATTTCCATTAGAAAAGCATAAAGGCATAATATAATATTCTCTCGGTTTATTATCATAATGTAGAAATGGTGTTGCCATAATCGCCGTCGAGTTAGCGATCGCAGTATGCTATACAGAGTGTGTCCGGGGAAGCTAAAATATAATTGTAAGGGTGTATTCTATGATCAATTTCATATGCAAAAAATAATAATAATAATTACACGCTTAAAATTATGATATAACTTCTTCGGACACACTATAAAAAGAAGGACGCTGCTGCCCGTTCCTTGGCTGTTCCCTCAGTCACGACACCCGTGGAAGAACATGGGGTGGTCGTACCATACACACTACACACACGTACACACGACTAAAATAATTATTAATAACTCCTATCGCAGATAATTAGATTTTAGACAATCAAATCAAACTATTTATTCAACAAACCTCACCTCAATGATTCTAAGTTAAGTTCGGCAGTTTGGCAATCAACAAACCCAACCTATTCAACTAAGACTTGAGAATACAATTACATCAATGCTAGGAGGATTCACAGGTTACCATCTGCGGTCACCGGCATCCGCCGATAATTGCGATAGTACGCCGCAAGGCAAATCGCAGACATTGGGTCTTGGTACAGGCTAGCAATTAAGAACATGGGAATTGTATTCAATGTACCAATTAAAATCTATACAAAGATATCCTATTTGAGGTGCAACTGTATTGTTAAAACCTCTGCAAAATTTCAAGATATGTTTTTTGGGCAATAAGGATAATTATTAAAATTACAAGGATTTAAATAAATTTAAAATGATTATAAATGAATGGTTACTAATAAGATTTGCAATCGAGGTCTTTTTCTAGTAGAAACTCGAAATATTTGTAAGTATTGTAATTTTTAGTGTCGCTGTGGTGTATTACTATTGACTAGCACGCTGAGGTCCTGGGTTAGATTCCCGGCAAAAGGAACAGATTCGAGATTCTGTATAATTGCATTGCAATATTTGCTGCGATAAAATGGCAGTAACATTAATGGATTACTTATTAAGTTAGCTTACATAATTAATTTAATAAAACCACGTACACAAAGGATTTCCACAAATCCCTACTGATGTTCCAACTAAGCTGATTTAGATTAAAATTCGTAGAAAGAAGAATTATGGAATTTATAAACGAATGGTATAAGTTAAGCAAGAAAAAATACTATTTAAAAGATATTATTCCGAAAATTCTTACGGAACGAGATCGTAAATTTTCTTCAATTTATTAGTCTCTAGTCTTTACATTTAATACACATTTAGGTCCGTAACAAGGTGCGTAAGATGCCCAAAACACAAACAAAGATAGATACATACAAACACACCTAGACCAAAGAAACAAACATGGAAACTATCCCTGGTTTATAAGGGTGTAGCAAGACTGATCATTGGTCGAATTTGTCGAATCTGTTTGTCACTTTTGTCGATCACCGTTGTCCATACGTTTTCCCACATTGAAATGTCAAAAGCGAATAAAAGTTACAAAAAGATTCGACAAATGGTCCGTTGTGCTACGCAAGTATCTCCATACATTTTCAGGTATTTAAATTTCAAAAGCGATTTAAACTGACAGAAAGATTTGACAAACGGTCCGTCGTGCTACGCAGGTATTTCCATACATTTGCCCGCATTTAAATGTCAAAAGCGATCAAAAGTGACACAAAGATTCGACAAACGGTCCGTCGTGCTACGCAGGCATTTCCATACACATTTTCACGCATTCAATGTTAAAAGCGATTAAAATTAACAGAAATATTCGACAAAATGTCGGGCATGTTACCAGTGAAGTATTTTGATGGCATTTCTCAACAATCAATATATATAAAACTCTTCCGTTACTGACTGACTGACTGACTGACTGACTGACTGACAGACAACGCAGAGCCGAAACTACTGGGCGTAGCGGGCTGAAATTTTGCACGTGGGTTCCTTGGGGAGCGTAGGCGAGCACTAAGAAAGGATTTCCCGAAATTCCCATGGGAACGGGAGAAAACGGGATTTTTGTGTTTATGTGAAATATGCGCGGGTGATACCGCGGGGCAGCCTCTTGTTTTTTATGTAAACTGACTCTAAATCAATATTGGTACCAATTTGTATCTAAACCACTAATAATCAGACATCTGTCAGTAAAACCGCAGAACCACTAATCGCATATTCAAATTGGACCATCCAATGTTTGATCGGTTTCGAACAGATCGAAACACCTGTCCCATAATCAATACCTTACGACTACAATCATTGCGGATTTAGAATGCATTACACGTGGCCGGAAGCCAATCAAGGAACGCAATGTAAACTTGACTACAGAAAGCGATCATGCTGGGAATTATGCGCCTGAATGTCTCCGTGGCGCAGTGGTATGTTATGTTGACTGCGATGATAGAACACTTGGTTTAATTCCTCGCGGGAATGCACAATTCGTGCCATGTATGTTGCAGGGGTTTAAGTGTTTTTGTATCTTTGGAAGTGTTACGCGCACGCAAGAGTCAAAAGCTTAGACACAGTCTTTATGTAGTCGAATAATAACAGTTTTTATGTAGTTGAGGCTCCGAGTGCGATGCATTCTTTTTTTTAACTTGCTTCAAAAATTAGTTTCAATTCTCTGTGGGTGGACGGCAAAATATGCCAAATAAGAATTTTCTACTTAGGTACAAATTTAAAAAAAAACTTGTTATATTAATTCATATATCTAAGCGTCTTCCAAAATATATTTTTGAATACATTACCATAGCAACTTCGTAAATACTTAAAACTCCTTATACCTAGTAATTAAAATTTGTTTGGAAAGTTCATAACGTAAGCTCCAGTTTAGCGCACATTTATTGAAAATACTCTTTAAAGACCAACTTCTTAAAGAAACACGGACAAAACAGTGTAACCAGATTACATTTTAAAGAAAATAAACAAAACAACGAGGTACAGTTTACACTCCCATTTCCGAGAAAGTCAATTTGTTATTTTATGTTCTGTCCTGGTCCTGACGAAGCTAATATTTGTGCTAAATTTGATCAAAGAGCGATGAATGCCGTCCTAGTACTCGAATTTAAATACTGCTATGCCAATGAAATTTTATGTAAACAAAAAGTGTAACTTGAAACTAAAAGAAGCCGAGCGAAATTCATCGTTAGATTACAACCCTCTAAATTGTCACATATAGACGCAAATTTAAGCGCAAATAGATAGATTTCAAGTGATCAAACGGGCTAGTACATTTGAGTTACATGTACCAGTACAGTGCTAATTTACTTAAATTTAACTACATATTACATATCGCCGAATCCAGCTCGGATGGGCGGCGTTCGGGAAACTACGCAACGTCTTCTCGTCCAATATTCCTCAGTGCCTGATGACGAAGGTATTTAACCAATGTGTGCTGCCAGTGATGACATACGGTTCTGAAACGTGGTGCTTCACTATAGGGCTTATGAACAGGCTCCGAGTAGCTCAACGAGCCATGGAGCGGGCTATGCTCGGGATTTCTCTGCGGGATCGAATCAGAAATGAGGACATACGCAGAGAAACCAGGGTCACCGACATAGCCAAGCGGATAAGCTCGTTGAAGTGGCAATGGGCAGGTCATATAGCCCGCAGAACAGATGGCCGCTGGGGCCGAAAAGTTCTCGAGTGGAGACCACGGATCGGCAAGCGCAGCGTAGGACGTCCTCCGACCAGATGGACGGATGATCCGCGCAAGGCTGCGGGTCCACGCTGGATGCAGGCCACCTGCGATCGGTACAGATGGAGAGCCTTGAGGGAGGCCTATGTCCAGCAGTGGACGTCCTACGGCTGAAATGATGATGATGATGATGATGAACTACATATTATGTCCATGCTCTTAGTTTAGCCTCAACATGAATAAACAATTTCATAATCTGGGTTTCGAGCATGATCGATCTGACGCAAATATTGACGAAATTTCCGGAAATCCTTTCTTAGTGCTCACCGACACTCCCTAAGTAACCTACATGCAAAATTTCAGCCCGCTACGCCGAGTAGTTTCGTCTCTGCGTTGTCTGTTAGTCAGTCAGTCAGTAACGGAAGAGTTTTATATATATTGACTAGAGGCTGCCCCGCGGTTTTTCCCGCGCAATTTCTCATAAACACAAAAATCCCGTTTTCCCGTTCCCGTGGGAATTTCGGGAAATCCTTTCTTAGTGCTCACCTACACTCCCTAAGGAACCTACATGCCAAATTTCAGCTTTGTACCCCCAGTAGTTTCGGCTCTGCGTTGTCTGTCAGTCTGTCAGTCAGTCAGTCAGTCTGTCAGTCTGTCAGTCAGTCAGTAACGGAAGAGTTTTATATATATTGATTGAAATTATGCATAATGCAAAGTAACATTACAGTGTTATTCAAAATTTTACTGTATATTTTGTTGACGAAGATTAATTCTTGAACGACAGATAACTGAACCAAGGTTATAGCGAACCTTCACCGACGAAATCGGGTCAATGAGCTGTAATGAAACTAAATCGACCTGAACTTCACCTTGTCTAGGCAGAGCCAGCTTACCAGAATCTTTAATCACTTTCTTAAGTTACCTAGTAAATTTTTGGACTAGATAAAATCCATCAGAAAATAGCTGAAAGTCGGTGATTAGTAGCCATCAATCAAAGTCAGACTTCATAAAACTAACTCTGATAGCTTTTCTAAAAACTCTGCCAATTACTCGGTTTGGACGAGACGACAAGTTTCTTACGCTAAACAGATGGGGTAAGAAAACTTGCACCCACTTCATTTGGTTAGTTTCTAATTAAAACTTTGAAGAATAAGAATCATTTGTAAAACGCAGAAGAGGAATAATGGTTACGGATTTCCATTTTGAGTTACGTAACTCGTCAAAAAATAGAAAAAGTGGTTCGTGTTCGTTCTACGGACGAGAACTTACTACTTTGACTAAATGCAATTCATATTGATTGAATCAGAGCTATAAAATATATCTTCTAATTTATGAAATCAAAAATACAGTTTTTATTATTTTGTTAAAAGTTTTATAAAGTTAAAGTTTAGTAAATCAACGTTGTAGTGAATAAATGTTTTGTTATTTTTTAAATATATTCAAAGAAGTCCTATTTAAAAAAAAGTCCTTAGCCAATAATGTAAGCACGCCCTACGAGACCGCGTGAAACTCTGTAAGCAATTGTATTGAAGATCAAAAGATGACACTGCTGATAACGGGCAGTATGGATCAGTATAAACTTAGTGTTAAGTAAGCACTAGTGGATTAACTTACAAGAATTTACCTTACATTCCAAGTTTATACCGCCACAACTACGAGCTACTGCAAAAGGGAAAGACGGGCGTATTTCAAAGACAAATTTGTCTTACTACTAGTTTTGGTAGAACAAATTTACTTAGTATTTCAGTTACCGCTTGAAACTGAATTTAACACACTTGTTTAGTTTAAAAAGGAAATCAATGGATGCTGTATTAATCGGTTAAAAACATTTTTTTTATAAAAAAAAGGGTCGCGAGCATGTAGTGCTAAGTATACTGTATGATTTCTATTTAATGGGTCGGGCGAAAAGTTTTCGCGCACCGGAAGACACAGAGTAGGCAGACACACCCAGACCAAATGGTGAAGGTTGCCGCGTGTGCTCATCTCGCTTTACATATCGCTCTTAGATTCCAGCTCGTGGCTCTTGAACTCAAAATATTAGTGGAGTTTTTTTTTTTTTTTTTATTTATTTAATATAATTAAGTTAAAAATGCCATTACAGATATTAAACCTAATACGACATTTAAACTATTAACATTATATCTGAATATTTATGTACAATTAAAAATAATCAAATTTAAAATAAAATATGCGATAAAATAAAATAGAATAAAATAACTATATACAATGCATATTACTACACCATTATATACAAACGCCCGTAGATATACACTCATATACACACAATCATACAATATTATTAAACATACAAAACATAACAAACACATTTAATCATAAGAATAACTTTATAACGAACGGCTAATAGCAAAGCATCCTCAGTCCTCAACGCCACCCGGTTAAGTTCGACTTTTGTGCAAGCTATGATGTCAAGTTCGTCGGAAATTTTATTTAGTAGACCAATACCACGCACCAGCGGCGAGTTGCGAAGTAGAGCCGTGCGCGACTGCGGCACCTCAAACATCTTTGCCTTTCTGCGCCGATTCAAATCCTTTGGGACGATTAACTTAAATTCCTCTAAAATTGTAGAGTTGCCTTCAATGCCTCGATAAACTTTTACAAGATATTCAATCAATGCAAGGTCTCTCCTAACTTCTAGTTTGGTGTAACCAACCATCCCCAATACGAACAATGTTGGGTACAGCAGCTCATCACTTCACACTTTGCAATGTTAAAACTTAATTTATTTTCTTTACTCCATTCTACCACATTGTCGATATCGTTCTGCAGACGTTTACAGTCATCCCGGTCCTTTATAGAGTATAGCAGCTTTAAATCGTCAGCGAAAAGCAGACAGACCGCGTTCTGAACTACCATCGGTAGGTCATTAATTAAAATTAAAAATGCTAGGGGTCCAGTTAACGATGAAAAATCAGAAGTTTTGATTCTGACAGGATTCGACGTCGAAACTCGATTTATTTCCAGTAATCTGTATTTCGACAAGCCTAACCCACACATATCCCATAGTTCGTATGTGTCGTCTTTATAATGAGTCTTCTTCAAAAAACAAAGATATTGATATATTTGGAACGAATCTCCCAAGATTTAAGAAAAGTGTTTGGCTAATAATAGGAAGCAATTATAATTAATTTTAATTCTTTCATTTAATGTAAATCATCAAGTTAAGTTAGTATTAATTAATATATATTTAATTTTGATATTAATATTTCGTAATTTATAATTCTAAATTTTTTGTTAAATTTTTGTTTAAAAATTTAAGTACATACCTACAAGTGCATACTGCGTTAAAATGTCTTCAAAAATTTGTGCATGCTGTGTATAGTTTTTTGGTTGTCAATCTAGAGCGGAACTGTTTACAATGTTTGTTTTTAATGTTTTGATTGTCAACTGTTTGTGTACCAAATTCAATAAAAAAAAAAAAATATAGTTTATTGTCTTAAGGTGGTAACTCTCGGTATGGCGCGAAATTCAAAATTTTTCGCGTTTTTTATTTATTATGGCGAAAGTATTCATTTTTAATAAAGTTTTAATGAATTCGCGTATGTAAAAAACCATTTCCCACATTGTTATACAACGTTTAAAACTTTATTAAAAATGAATACTTTCGCCGTAATAAATAAAAAACGCGAAAAAATTTGAATTTCGCGCCATACCGTGAGTTACCGCCTTAATATATATCGTTTCTCAAAGGACTTGAGTTTAAAAAAAGGGCCCCCATTTTGCAGAGTGGATTCTTCATTCAAATATTCTAGGCTTTGAATGTTATACGATCTCAAAGGAAATCTTGAGAACATCTCGAGTCATTGAATTACAACTCGGAAAAAAGTTTGTAGAGGTACGTTCTACATTGAAATCGAAATAAGCCAAACATAGCAGAATCACCACCCTGTCTAGTTTACTCTAAGTAACCTCGACATAACAGGCTTAACAGTAAACTGAATATAGTAGTTCAAAATCGTTTACATTGTCAATCTATTTAGTAGCTTATTTCGATTCAACATGGTTTTATTTGAGAATTATACCGAATTTTTTTTTCGAGGAGAAGGAAGAAAGAAGATTGTTACTTTTATACATGCTTATAAATTATTTACCGTTATTTTTACTTGCTTTTCTTTTTTCCCGTTAATCGTCTCTAAAGGAAATAATATCTAACACCAAACCACTAGTTCGATCATCGCACGCGTCGACAACACACGCTCGTTACGAATACGAACAACCTACCTTCAACGGATTATAATGGCGAAATGCATAAAATGTGCTAAACTAGTTAATAAGAAAACACCAGGATTGCAGTGTGGAAAGTGCAACAAGTGGTACCATGGAGTATGTGTTCCAATAAGCAATGAACAACTGCAACTGCTTGGCACTACGGATGCAGTTGACTGGAAGTGCAAAATGTGCGCCACCTCCAGCAAAAAACGCATATCTGCGATATTACCTGACCCTGACCTGGATGAGGACACGGATTCGGAGATAGGCACGAATATAGTTCCACCAAGTGCGTCAGGGGCATTTTCCCTATCCGAAATTCGTCGAGAAGTAAGACTAGCAGTACGTGATGAGTTGCAAGCAGCTCTGAAGTTCTACTCGGACAAGATCGATGATTATGAAATAAGGATGAAACTAAATGATGAAAAGATAAAGGTGATGGAAAATCACATACAAGATACAAACAACAAGTATAAAAATTTAAGCTTAAAGTATGATGTTCTGGAACTAAAATATAATGAAATGGAACAAAAACAGTTTGAAAATCAGATTGAGATCTGCGGAATTAAAAAACAGGAATGCGAAAACGTTAATGACGTAGTAAAAAACCTGTCTGAGAAGATAAACCGTCACGGCGACGAGGTAATGCAGGTATATAGAAAACAGAACAATAGCAGTCATAAGCGAGACATACCTACACCAATCGTTATGAAACTTCGTGAGGGGTGCCGCGATGCATGGATGCAGGCATGGAAAAAACAGGGAATCCTCTCAGCCAAAGATCTTGGATGGAATGACGATAGCAAGATATACATGCGGGAAGTACTCGCCCCAGCTACTGGCCAACTCCTGTGGCAAACAAAGTCGCAAATTAAAACGCCAGGCCTAGCAGAGTTTGTGTGGTGTAAGCGAGGTACCATTCTTGTGAAAAAAAATGCAGGAGGTAAAGTAAGTGTCATTCGTTCCCCAAAGGATATAACAAACTGGATCCAGCTCAACTCACAGCCCACAACCCGCCCCACGGAAGAAAATAAAAAAATGTAGGTAGGTGTTATTAATTATTAACTACTTATCTGCATAATATAACATTATGTCTAGTACTATAATATATAAAAATGGATAGTAACAATAAAAATATTATAGAACACAATTTTTATTCTTGGAACGACTATGTCGATTCCTTGCCCGAAAACTTAATTAACTTTACTGTATTACATGTCAATATTAGATCAACAATAAAAAACTTTGCACAACTTGAATATATAGTACGAGATAGCCCGCGTCTTATAGACATTATTGTATTGTCAGAAGCGAACATTAAAGATTCCTATGCTAACCTTTTTGAATTAGAAGGATATAATATGATTACAAATTTAAGAAACCGTAGGAATGGCGGGGGCCAAGTCATGTATGTACACAGCTCACTGCAATTCCAACAAAGTAATTTAAAAACGTATCACTCAGAAACTATAGTAGGCAATATAACAACTAGAGACTGTTCAAATGTACAAATAATTGCTATTTATAGGCCGCCGTCCACCGACAAAGACTGCTTTACTAAAGAATTATCTGTTCTGTTGGAAAAGATTAACATGAAAATTACCACCACAATTGTAGGCGATGTAAACATCGACACTAAAAAGCAAACTAAAAGCTCTAAAAACTATCTCAATATCTTAAGTGAAGCAGGATTTGAATGTGGTATTACACAATTTACGCGTGTCGAAAAAAAAGGACACCTTATAACAAAGTCCTGTATTGATCATGCATGTGTACGGAACACGAGTACGTATGATGTAAATACAGCCGTTATAAATATAAGCCTAGCTGATCACTACATAATAGGATGTACATTATCTATGCCCAACAGTACCGACCGCGCGCGCCCATTGTTAAAGACGAAGTTAAATGAAAAACTGGTTTTGTCTAAGCTACAAAATATAAATTGGAGTTCCGCTTTAAGTTATGCAAAACCCTCAGATATTGTAGGATATATTATGAAGTGTTTTAATGATGTGTATAAGCAATCTAGTTTTACAAAAAAACAAACTAATACTAGAACTAATAAAAATTGTAAATGGATAAATAAAAAAGCTATTGAAATGTGTAAAAACAGGGATTATTTATTTAAATTATGGAAAAAAGACGAAACTAACCTAGCTAACAGATTAAGATATAATAAATTTAGAAATAAAACTAACAAATATATAAATAAATTAAAAAACAACAGTATTAAATCAGATATCAAAAATAACTTTAAGAATAGTCGCAAGCTATGGTCAATAATAAATAACGTTTGTGGAAAAGTTGTGAAGTCAATAGACGATATTGTGATTAAGGCATTTAAAACTAGTGAAAATATAATAGCAAATAATTTTGCGGAAGCATTTGAAACAAATGTTAGAAATATTTGTATTGATTGTAATAAAAATATCATAGACATTAAAAAATATGTACGGAACCCAGAGATAACAATGAGAATTAAAAAAGCATCAATAAAAAAAGTATTAAACATTATCAACAGTATGAATAGTAGAAAAAGCCCCGGCATTGACGGCATACGAACACATGACATTAAAAATATAAAAGATTTAATAGCACCAGTTTTGTGTCATCTTATCAACCGCTGCATTGTTACCTCTGAGTACCCCGACGAGTTAAAGGTAGGTGTAATTCGGCCAATCCATAAAAAGGGTAGCTATTCGAGTTACGATCACTACCGACCAATCACAATATTGCCGGTCATAGATAAGGTAATCGAGAGGTATTTTTGTGATGAAATTAATATGTACCTACAGAAAAATAACATTATTAATTGTAAACAGCACGGATTTCAAAAAAAAAAAAGTACCTCTCGTTTGCTTTGTCAATTTACCAACGAAATTAATTGTCATCTTGATGATAAACGACACGTTATTGTAATTATGGTCGATTTTAGCAAGGCATTCGATACTTTACAGTACCAAACGCTGTTTGATAAACTTGGTCAAAACGGAATACAGGGGCCTCTCCTCAAGTGGTTTAAAAATTATCACCAAAACCGATATACAACCGTTAGGATCCAGAACTACTATAGTAAAAAAATTGAGACCACTATAGGTACGGCACAAGGATCCAATGTTGGGCCGACTGAGTATTTGTTATATGTCAGTGACATGTGCAATCTATTTGAGGAGGGTACTGTGTACCAGTTTGCAGATGATACATGCCTTGTAGCAGCCGACAGAGATATAAAAAAGGCACAATCAATTATACAAAACAATTATAACCTGTTATGCAAGTGGGCTCACGACATGGGACTCATTATCAACGCACAAAAAACCAAAGCTATCCACATTCACACTTCGCATAATAAAGCACCTTTCACACCTAGTGTCGTATCCCACGAGCATGACTGCTTGCATCTATGTAGTTTAAACTGTGAGTGCCCGCAAATTGAATTTGTTAATGAACATACTTACATAGGTCTTAAAATTGATAATAAACTTAACTGGATTCCACACATTTATTATATAGCAGACAAGTTAAGATGTATTTTAAGTAGATTTTCTATACTTAAATATAAATTACCGTTTGAGATTTTAAGACTCCTGTACATTGCGTTAGCAGATAGTATCATAGGATATGGTGTTAGTTCTTACGGGAGAACCTACAAAAGTCATCTCAACGAGATATACAAACTACAAGTAAGATTACTAAAGTGCATTATACCGAAACCTGTTCGACTAAAAATGCAAACTGAGGTTGAATTGTTTAACTATTGTAAAGTATTACCCATTCAAAGAAAAATTAAGCTAGACATTTTAAAAGATGAAGATCTTAACCCGGATCACATAACTAAATGTACAAGAGCATGTGGTTTAAGGCAACCAATTAAAACTAAGTATGAATTGCCAAGAACAACAAATGTGCACGGGATGAGATCAAACAATTATATAATACCAAAAATCTTAAACAAATTGCCTACAGAAATACAAAGTCCGAACCTATATATTGAAAAAAATAAACATTGTACTATTAAAAAGTTAAAAAAATACCTATTGACGTGTGACGATAACGACTACATACTGTAATCGTTATCGTCACACTAATATAATATATTTGTACAAATACAGAATTATAAAACCTTTTGTATAAGTTAACTATTATCTATTGTAAACATAAAGGATGACGAACTGTGTCTCCTCATATAAACCCTATAGGGTTTGAGTAGGTGGCAACATATATATGTAACCATGTATTATTTATTATGAAAATAAATGATTTATAAAAAAAAAAAAAAACTAAGACTTAAGGAATTATGCGAATTATCGGTAGACAATATTAAGAAAAATAAAGTATTTCGTAAATTTAATTAGGTACTAAACTAATTTTATTATTTGTCCACACCACCACTTATCCACCTAAGAGTCAGTATTATTAACTGAGCTTTAATAAAACTGCAAAAACCCATATCCAGTTTTACGAACACTGGAGAAACCAAGTTAAATCCTGACAACTCGTTTAACCAACTTATGAAATAAATGGTGCGGAGACTGAGGACCTGCCTGAGTGGCGAGATGGGAAATAAAACTGAGTTTTCATATCAAACTAGCTTCGTGAAAGAACAGAAAAGGATTTTTCTTGAAAGCAAAATTATGCAAAAAAAATTATAAGTTTTTTTTTTTTTTTTTTTTTTTTTTTTTTTTTTTTTTTTTTTTTTTCGTGGGTAGGCGAAAAGCAAAGACGTATTTTTAACTGCTCTATTTAAATTTATAATTTTTATTTATTATTTGACATTTTTTCTATTTTTTTTATGCTATTTTATTATTATTAAATACAAAAGTTTACCTACCAGCTAAATTTCCTTACATCACAAAATCACATCACTTACACATCCATGGAGGCTATCCAGAAGTCAATTTCTGAGCTGAGTGCAGTCTATCACTCCAGTATGGCTCAATTCAGGAAGGAGCTGCTGAGCGTTCCAGTGACACCAACATCAAGCCAGGTATCGAGTCAGTTTGATGTATTCCGCTCATTTGTCCTCACCGCACTTAGTACACTGCAGCAACAGGTGGACCTACTAGTGAGACAGCAGGATCAGGCTGAGACCCGCCAGCGAAGAAAGATGTTGATGGTGCATGGTCTGTCGGAGGTCAAGAATGAAGACCTTTCATCGGTGTTGGTTACAACAGTGCTTCATGGAAAGCTTGGACTCATAGACCTTGGACCAGCAAGCCTTAAGCTTAAGAGATGTCATCGTCTGAGAGGGGCTGTGAAACCAAACGCAGCAAGGCCTCTTGTGGTTAAGTTCCAGTCAAGTGAGGTACGAGATAAGGTCTGGTTTGCAAAAACGGCCCTTAGAGGTTCAGGTATCACCGTATCCGAGTTCCTCACGAAACCACGGCACGAGTTATTTATGGCAGCGAGACAAAAATTCGGTGTCAACCGATGCTGGACGCGAGAGGGAACGGTGTTCGTGCTGACGGCTGATGACTCCCGCCACAGGGTTGTGACCAAAGCCGAGCTCGACGCAATCCCTGCTGACACCGCAAGCCCTTCTGCATCGATCCCGACAACAACACGGTCAAAACGGATAAGATCTAGAAAATGATCTGTTCCTCCATTTCTTAATCATATTTTGTCACCAACTCTAAGTCTTTTCCGTTATTCATATTTTTTAAATGTTCCGTAATTTACTACTCCCGTCTATTTTGTTATAAATTTAAAAATTTAATTTTCATTTGGCTACACACTTATTGATAACCTCGTAATAAAGACTGACTGACTGACATGACAAGTGACAACACAACCCGGCTCAATCATTCCAATCTCACCCGCCCTGTTACTATCTAATCTGTGATGTTAATGCGCACGAGCATGTGCATGCCCATGATGCCAATGTCGGGGCGAGCGCGCTCCACTCCACGCATTCGCTTTACTTTAGACTAAATTTACTTAAGTAAGTCTATGTAATTACTTCTGTTTTCTTTTTCATGTTATAGTTTTTAAATACCTACGTTATTTAATTATTATCATAGATTAGTTATTTTCTTTTCGTAAATGCTGGTAGGTGGCGTAGCAGAAATAAGTTTACTCGTATTTTTAGTTTTGCTTTATTTTAAGTAATTATTAGCGTCACTTATATTATTATTATTCGTATATTTATCTCTTATTATATTTATATATATTGTCTAAATGAGATCCGATAATGACAGCGATGTGGATGACTTTTTTTCAATTTCAGGTTCTGGTGATGAGTTGAATAGCTCACAAGATAGTTTCCATAGTATACCTTCTCTTGTTGAGTCTCTTAACTCCCAATTTTCTATATTTCCCAAAAATTTCAATGCCGTTCACATCAACGCTCAGAGCATTTCGGCACACTTTCCAGACTTCATGTCTTCATTTGACAACAAGAATATTCACGCTATCCTCGTCTCTGAATCCTGGCTGAAACCTTGTTTACCCACTGCATCTTACTCTCTTCCAGGTTTTCAATTAATAAGGAACGACCGAGTCGGCAGGGTTGGTGGTGGTGTTGCCATTTACTTAAGAAATAATATTCCTTTCAATATACTAAGCATCTCGGCGCAGCCACCACCGTCCAATGCAGGAGAACATATATTTCTGGAAATCTTGTTGTCAAACTCTAAACTACTTCTCGGCGTCTACTACTGCCCTTCTAAAAGTATTGATTACTTTACTTCTTTCGAAAAGCTTCTAGAAGACTTTATTCCCATCTACAGCCATTCCATAATTATGGGTGACTTCAATACATGTCTCATTAGGGATGATTCTCGCACCGCTCGACTAAAATCTATTACTAATGCTAGCAACATACATATTCTTCCTCTTGATTCTACTCATCATTTTCCTAATTGCTCACCTTCACTTCTTGATCTTATGATAGTCTCTTCCCCCGGGCATGTTGCTACGCATGGCCAATTACCAGCAGACGCTTTCTCTTATCATGACCTGGTATACCTCTCCTATAAACTTCGATCTCCCAAGTCTAAAGCCAAAGTCCTTTCTCAAAGAAATTTTCGTGGCATGGATAGGGACCGATTGCTGGAAGATGCGCGGCAGGTTGACTGGAGTGCCGTTGTGGCTAGCGAAGATATTAACGAACAAATCACAACCTTTAACTCGCTACTCACACAGCTCTACGATACTCACGCTCCTATCAGATCTATTAAGGTAAAGCACCTTCCAGCGCCTTGGTTGACAGATGACATTAAGTCCCTTTTATCTAAAAAGTCTAAAGCCAAAACAAAGTATAAGATGCATCCCACTAACAGCAACCTAGAGAAATACAAGAGTCTGCGCAATCACTGCAACAAGGTATGTAGGGATGCCCAACGGCTTCATATCCATAAATCTGTAGGAAATGGTGAACCAGCTAAAGTCTGGAAGTTTCTAAGGTCACTTGGCGTTGGTAAGTCTCGTAACCATTCATTTCCTAATGACCTTAACGTCAATCTTCTTAACAAACACTTCTCTTCTTCCACCTGTTTCAATGGTCCGACAAAAACTGAGACGTTATGTGCACTTTCCACGCTTCCAACTCCATCTTTCTCTCCTTTCACATTTCGACAGTTTTCTGAGGATGCTGTTAAAAAATGTATTGGTAATATATCATCTAGTGCTGTCGGCGACGATGGCATAGGTCGTGCAATGATAATGCCGCTTTTGGATGTTATCAACCCAATCATTACCAGCATCCTCAATAAGTCTATCTCCACTTCCACTTTTCCGACTCTATGGAAAAAAGCTCTTGTTACCCCTTTACCAAAAAAAAGTAAACCCTCTTCTTTTTCAGACTATCGTCCCATTTCTATCCTTCCGTTTCTTTCTAAAGTACTTGAGCGCATTGTGCATTCACAGCTCGGCTCTTTTCTGACCAGGAATAACCTTCTCAATCCCTTCCAGTCTGGTTTCCGACCTGGTCATAGCACAGTGACGGCCCTTACCAAGATCACGGACGATATCAGGTCGGGAATGGATGTTGGACAAGTCACCCTTCTAGCTCTCCTTGATTTTAGCAATGCGTTCAACACTGTAGACTTCGATGTACTTTTGGCTATATTAGCCTCTCACAACATATCTTCGAAGGCTATTGACTGGTTTCATAGCTATCTCCAAGGCCGCCAGCAACGCATAAAAATCGACGATTCTCTGTCGGACTGGTGTGACACTTATGCAGGTGTGCCTCAAGGTGGTGTACTATCACCTCTTCTCTTTGCTATTTTCATTAATTCCATATCTTCCAACCTATCTTCTTCCTACCACCTCTATGCGGATGATTTGCAACTTTACTCTAGGTCGACTATTTCTGAACTGCCAATTGATATCGTTAAATTCAACCGTGACCTTGAATCAGTTGCAAAATGGAGTCGCTCTTATGGACTTCAGGTTAACCCATCAAAGACGCAGGCAATCGTTATTGGCAGCAAAAAACTTCTTACACGTGTTGATTGGACCCAACTGCCTCCAGTGATTTTTGATGGTGTTATCATTCCTTATAGTGAAAAAGTGAAAAATCTCGGAATCGTTTTTGATAGGTATTTGACTTGGCAACCACAAATAGGTGAAGTAAGTAGAAAGATGTTTGCGGCCTCAGGTTCCCTTCGACGGCTGCGTAATTTCTTGCCTACTGCCACGAAAATTTCGTTAGCTCAATCACTGCTTCTCCCTATTCTAGATTATGCAGATGTTTCCTATCTAGATCTCACAGAAGATCAACTCAATAAACTTGAGCGTCTTCAAAACTTCTGCATCCGTTTCATCTTCGGCCTACGGAAATACGATCATGTGTCTGATTTCCGCGCCAAGCTCAATTGGCTTCCCATCCGCCTCCGTCGAAATGCTCATATCCTCTTTCTTCTCTTCAATGTGCTATTCAACCCAGCTGCTCCTCCTTACCTTAGGGAACGATTTGAGTGGTCTAGCACTACGCAATCTCGTTCCTTACGTACAACTTATTTCATTTCGTTAAAATGTCCCACTCATTCGACAAATTTCTACCATAACTCTTTCACAGTAAAAGCTACCATGCTGTGGAATTCTTTACCTCCGTCGATAAGAAAAATAAGGTCTCTCGAACCTTTTAAGACTGCTGTAAAAAAATATTACCTTTCGCTCTCTTAAAGCTGATATTATTATTCTCTTTCTTATCCATCCTTATTAAACTATGCCATTCTATCCATCGCTTCTTGGTTTAATTATTTTAATTCCCATCTGTCTTTCCTATTTATATTTTTCTTTGCGTTTATTTCCTTCTATCGGACTGTATTATGTATGTATGTGTGTAAATTTATATTTAAATATATAATTTAAATATATATATATATATCTATACCAATATTATAAAGAGGAAAGATTTGTTTGTTTGTTTGTTTGTTTGTAACGAATAGGCTCCGGAAATACTGAACCGATTTGAAAAATTATTTCACTGGTAGGAAGCTACATTAACCCCGAGTGTCATAGGCTATATTAGATTTTCAAAAAAATTAGGGATCCTTACCTAAACTCAAATAATGTAACCCAAGGTGCAATATTTTTACCGTTGTTTACATATTTTGACAGGTGGTTTGTTGTTGTTTGTTTTTTTATCAAGCCCATTCTGGGCAGGCAAAAGAACATAGTCTATAGAGCCAAGTCTTTTGTAGTATCTTATATTATATGGCGTAACGAAGTAAGCCGGGATAGTATGTTGTATTATTTCGTACATCGAAAAGGGATGGCACATTGAAGTACTTATCGCTACCTTATAGGTTAGAAACGTTTGTTTTGATTTCAAAGTATTGGGACCTATTAAATCAAGAATTCAAGAAAAAAACACGCTTTACATAATGTAATGGAATGCCAGTGCTTATCTTTCGGCTTCTTCATCAGACTTTGAAGCCCTAATCGTGGTCAAAGTTCATTACAAGACTTTTTTAACAGCTTCACACACAGCTTCGATAGGTACCGATATTTCATAAAGTTCCAGTTTAAACCCTCCGGCTCCATCATCAGATCAGTTCTACAGTACAATATTATTGTATTGTCATCAGAAATACACACTGCTGCCACTTTTCATGACGCTTCGCTACGACCCTTGGAAGATGGTTAATTTTTTTCCAATTCATAAGGAGCAAAGCCAAAACGACCCACTGACCAAGCCATCCTCAAATGGAGAACAAGAGATGGGAAAAGAAGTGCAGGCAGACCACCAGCCAAATGGACCTACGATATAATGACCGTTGCTGAGGAAACATAGATGAGACTGGCAGCCGCTGGAGCGAACTGGAAAATACTTGGAAAGGCATTCGCCCAGCAGTGGGCTTATCTATACCAATATTATAAAGAGGAAAGATTTGTTTGTTTGTTTGTTTGTTTGTTTGTAACGAATAGGCTCCGGAAATACTGAACCGATTTGAAAAATTATTTCACTGGTAGGAAGCTACATTAACCCCGAGTGTCATAGGCTATATTAGATTTTCAAAAAAATTAGGGATCCTTACCTAAACTCAAATAATGTAACCCAAGGTGCAATATTTTTACCGTTGTTTACATATTTTGACAGGTGGTTTGTTGTTGTTTGTTTTTTTATCAAGCCCATTCTGGGCAGGCAAAAGAACATAGTCTATAGAGCCAAGTCTTTTGTAGTATCTTATATTATATGGCGTAACGAAGTAAGCCGGGATAGTATGTTGTATTATTTCGTACATCGAAAAGGGATGGCACATTGAAGTACTTATCGCTACCTTATAGGTTAGAAACGTTTGTTTTGATTTCAAAGTATTGGGACCTATTAAATCAAGAATTCAAGAAAAAAACACGCTTTACATAATGTAATGGAATGCCAGTGCTTATCTTTCGGCTTCTTCATCAGACTTTGAAGCCCTAATCGTGGTCAAAGTTCATTACAAGACTTTTTTAACAGCTTCACACACAGCTTCGATAGGTACCGATATTTCATAAAGTTCCAGTTTAAACCCTCCGGCTCCATCATCAGATCAGTTCTACAGTACAATATTATTGTATTGTCATCAGAAATACACACTGCTGCCACTTTTCATGACGCTTCGCTACGACCCTTGGAAGATGGTTAATTTTTTTCCAATTCATAAGGAGCAAAGCCAAAACGACCCACTGACCAAGCCATCCTCAAATGGAGAACAAGAGATGGGAAAAGAAGTGCAGGCAGACCACCAGCCAAATGGACCTACGATATAATGACCGTTGCTGAGGAAACATAGATGAGACTGGCAGCCGCTGGAGCGAACTGGAAAATACTTGGAAAGGCATTCGCCCAGCAGTGGGCTTATATATGATAAAGTAAAGGAAGAAAATGTTTCATACAGGTCAACTTCATAAAAGTGTTAAATCTATAATATAAAAATGAATCGCAAAATGTGTTGGTAAGCGCATAACTCAACAACGCCTGGATCAATTTTACCAATTCTTTATTTAAAATGTTCATCGAACTCCAAGGATGGTTTTTACGACGGGAAAAATTCGAATAATTACCGGGAAAAAACATAGTTACAGGTTAGGCGGTACGAAGTTCGCCAGGTCGACTAGTATATATATATTTATGTTATCATATAATATTTATTCTATGTTGTATTTACTACTTTATGTTAATATTTTATTTTATTTTTAATTATTTTGTCACCAAAATGTAATGTTTTAATTGCAACGTCTACCTTAAAATTCCTGTTGTTGAAATTCAGTAAGGGTTGCCTGGAAGAAATCGCTTTAAGCGATAAGGCCGCCCATTGCCTCCTTTCCCTTAAATTCAAAATTTTACTGTAATTGTATTATTTTGATGTTTTATTTTAATTGTATTGTTGTTGGCAATAAAGCGTTATTTCATTTCATTTCATTTCATTTCATTTCATTTCATTTCATTATAAGTTTTTTAAACAACAAAAAGCCTAAGATAGAAAAGGAGAGCCCTATGATAATGCAATGACGGCTATTTTTAAAATTGGACATTATTACATGAAGGGGTGCGACGAAGAAAAATAGTTTAGTTACCTAAACTTGTCCTCTCTCTTTGACTGAAATTTACTTTACAAACTCATTGGTCAACTGATAATGAATAGCGATATTCTTCGGTACTAACACTGGATAAACTGGATAACACCGCTAAATAGGCGGTCAGTAGATATCTCTCGGCTGACATAATGATGATGTATAATAATATTTTTTATCAATAGAAAAAATGTAAATTGTATGTTTTTGCATGACTTGGCATGAAATACGACGCTGTAATATTATGAAAGTTGTTGGAATAAATTATTTAAATTTTGCATTCGGAAAACATAGAATTCTTTAAAAATCTACTCGATCCTACCAATAATCTCAAGGTTATGTTAACTGTGTCTACCTACATTGAACCCGGGAAAGCAAATATTTTGAATCATTTATAATAATAATAACACATCACACTCAGAGCAAACAAATCATAAAGTGACATTTTAAAATATAAATAGAAAACTCGTTTGGAGACAGAAATATCACACTAAACTAAACCTTATCCCCCTTACCACAAAAAAGTTAGACCGGTCTAAATCGCCAATTTGTATGACAAAATCGTGATTTAATCCTAGTCTAGTGATTTAAACCAGGTTTAACTCTTTTTGTGGTAGAGCCGTATATACCTTGTATACTTTAAAGAATGGACCAAAATGGCTAACAATAACACGCAGACTTGACTGATCGCTCGAACTAAACATTAGTTATCGCTGAGTGAGTAAGTTAGAAATAACAAAGTTATCTTTCTGGCAGTCACGAAAGAGCAAAGAGAGCCGTGGCCCTCACCGAGCAATCTCGGTCCATTGTCCGCAGATCTCGTCTGAAGGAGCGGCCAGTGATTTGCACTCACGGACAAATCTACAGTACGTTTCACCTAAGTCTTGAAACTATTAAGTTTATTTAACTTTTATTTTTATATTGGCTCAACCGTGGGTGTACTGTACATCTATTTATATTCCGGCTTTTATAAACTCTCACATATTCAAGTTTCAATCCATTATTCCCAGAAATTCTTGCTATCGGGTTTCAATTATGCCTTTCCGCCCTATCATTTTTACGGCTTATCAATATATATAACCCAAGTAGCACTGAGGAATTTTGTTTAAATCGCATATATCTTAACAGTACCTGTATTGTGATTTAACTAAATAAAAAACGATTTCATATAGTCACATATTTCTTAAAGGCTATATAGTATTCCAATACCGCTTTTTGAGAAAATAAAGATTATACAAATCGTAGTTAAATCATCTTAAACCTATTCAGTATTAATTAAGGTTTCAGATAAACCATAAAACTCTCTTTTCACTCAACTCTCATTATTTGCAAACTGAAGTAAATCATTAAGGGATAGTTGTTCGACTTATACAGTCGCACTAATGCAAAAAAGATTTGCTATCCAAACTAAAAGCCATATTAAGACGTTTGTCCTCAAATCAGTTTTTGCTAGGCAAAACACAAATAAATTTTGTATTAATTATTATTTTATAAGTAATAATTGATTTAGAGGGACGGTTTGTACAAGATGGAGAAAAATTAAAGTAGCAAAGACGTTGAAAAATTAAAAAAATAACCTTTAACACAGAAATGTCCCTTTCCCATAATTTTTCTTTTACATAATGTCCCTTTCTAAAATTGTATTTTCCGAAAATGACCCTTTCTCAAAATGTACTACATCGATAAAACCTTTGTCGTAATGTCCCTTTTGCTTTTATTTTTTGTAGACAGTTTCGAAGAAATATTTGCGAACGGTGCATTATGGGTCTAAATTGTAGGGCCTTTCACTCTTAATCGATGCAAAGTAGGTAGGTAGTTACGGTCACGGACTCGTTTAGCATAATACATTTTGTATGATTAGTCTTTGAATAAGTATTTGATACAGTTAAATAAGTTAAAAGTATTAGGCTGCCAATGCAGGTAGTTTATATATATTTTCCGAACTAGCTCTAACACAGCTTTCTTAGCACCTTTCTCCTAAACAAAATATGATAACTCGATGATATGACAGCATTGAAAACCATTGCTGATTTTCTTATGGTATGTACTTTTGTGGTTCTTAAAAAGCAGCAAAAGGCAGTGAAATAAATTATTACAACAGTTTTTGTTTTGCCACAAGTGTGAGCAGAATGGTCTGATAAAATACTTGCCACACACACTTGACTTTATATGCAAGCTCTGCTGTTGTTTAAATGCACTTTATTGCTAAAACACCAAAAAAAACATAATAACTTTCTTTGAAAACCATAACGCTTTTAAAGGATTCTCAAAACGTCCTTTTCGCAAAATGTGCTTTTCGCAAAATGACCTGTTCGAAAAATGACCATTTCTCCACTAGCACAAGTTTACATGTACATACAAAAGGGACACTATAAAAAAAGTCATTTTGCGAAAGGAACTATAAGCGGAAGTGATGAATACTTACAAAAGCTTGAATTCGAAATTATTCTTTTAAATTCTGCAATATAGACATAGCCAAGTCACGTCACTTCCTACCCGAATCGCCAACATGCCAGCCACAAACATAGATCATATTAATTCGTTTGAACAACCTTGTAATGCATTCTGATAAACACAATTGTACAACATAAACATCTAATTTATGTGTCTAATAATATTGCATACGTCTATCACTTTCAACACTTACACTTGGTATTAGAAAAACTAACTCTGTTGCAAAACAAAGAAATCTTGATTTAAGAAATCAAAGTAAAGGATCAAATAAATCAGAATAGTATTCATGAAATCAATTGGAAGTATCACTTAAATCGTTGAGGATTTACTTAATCAAACTAAAGGATCACTTAATACTGTGAGATAACGTCGGCTCCGTGCTTAAGTGTTCAAACTCCATTTTGGTCGAAAATGACTTTTTGATGCAGGATTGTTAACGATGTAATTTAGGTCCAGAAGGTCAAGTAAAAAAAGGCTTTTCCTAGAAAAAATACAATAAATTTCACGTTTTAAATTTTGAAGCCCACATCATCGTAACAAAAATTCCGTGCTTGTTTAGCCAACCTCCACAGCATTACCCAAAGTCCCGCATCGAAATATTTGTTGCGTGCTTGAGTGTTCAAACTCCAGCCGGCCGACCAATCACACACAGCACAGTACGTCACGCTACCCGGCCATTTTGTTTTTTCTGTGATGAACTTGGTTGCTCCTTTAGTTTGCTTGCAAAAACCTAATAAATTAGTTTTATTGTGTTCAAAACTAAGAAAACTAACTGCGAGTAACGTTAAAAGCTGCAGCAGGATAGCAAGTACCAATTTCAAAACAAACAAAAGGCGTACTTTGGCGACTTTCGAGCAATAAGTACTTTTTAATAATGTTCATTTCCGAATAGAAACTTAAATGTACTGATACAGGATGTTAATTAATTCACTTTGTAATAAAACGGTTGAGAATTAAGTATATTATTATGTTAATTCTGTTTGATAGTCCTTTTGTCTGTCTTTCACAATGGTTCAACACAACAACCAAATTTTTAACAATAATTAAGTAGGTATATTTTATCATTTCGTTATGTTTATGTTATTATTACTTGAGTCTAAATTTTTTTTTTTTTTTCTAGATTTTAATTTATTATACCTTTTATCATCTAAAAACAAATTTTTTTACGAAGTAATTTAATCATCCTGTATATGGTATTAGGAGGTTGGACAAACAAGCACGCAAAAATTTTAAGGAACACTGTGCTATCTCCATGGCAGGAGTGTTGTATTTCCATGAACGAACATTTTTATTCGCAGTTTTGTTCAACCTCCATTTTAAAAGTATGATAAAATACGTAAAATCACACAAATTTATTGGCAATTCCATATATTAGACTAAAAACTATAAATTTGCATTTATCATTCCTGAAACTAAACATCTCGTTTGATAATAAGTAAAAAAACCTTCTCCTGAACAGTGTACAAATGGAAGTTGAACATTCAAGCACGGAGGCGGCGATAAGAAATCTTGATTTAAGAAATCAAAGTAAAGGATCAAATAAATCAGAATAGTATTCATGAAATCAATCGGAAGTATCACTTAAATCGTTGAGGATTTACTTAATCAAACTAAAGGATCACTTAATACTGTGAGATTTAAATGTTACTTACGTTTGATTTAGTAAAACGATTAAGTATTAAGTGAGATTTGAGGAAATCGTTTTTGAGTAAAACATTTCTAAAATAGCATTATTTCAAATCGAACTTATTAATCTTGGATTTAATTGATACTCAACTACCCTTTTGAATCCTTACTTTTCTAAATTCAGATTTCGTCAAGTAAAACAAGATTATACGCCATTTTGAACTTTTAGAAAACAAAACAACAAAACAAAATCGAAGTGATATCGTGAAAAAAGTGTGGATTTCAGTTAAATGTGACTAGTGTAATAGTTTTTACTGAAGAAATAAGTTATTACGTGATGAGAAAAGGTAATATTAATGACATAAATGATAACTTTATTTTTATTCCATATACAATTATTTTTTATTTTTTTTTTATTTCAAGCTATTTGGAGAGCCCGTTTGTTTTATGGCTCTTTCTATCGATTTTACACGATAAATGATCATGCGTTTAAGATTTTTAATGCTTACGACGAAATAAAACGGATTTCTAATTGTCATATTTACTTATAGTTTACAAATTCTTAACACTAAGTAAAGTTCTTGTGTTGTAGCATAAAATGTTCACCATATTTTCTTTATTATGATTACTTAAATTGAAAACGTTTTAAATTTTTCTTCGCTTAGCAAAAATTGCCTTAGTGATTTAGATTATAAAACAGTTTTAATTTTGCATTTAAATCTATTTTGCTGCCTTAACTTAAACTTCAAGATATCGCGAAACCTTAGTTAAGGAATCTGGAAAACCCTATTAAATCCCAATTGCTTAAGTAAGGTTAAAGTATGATTTAGCAATAGTATTAACTCCCCCTTCATATTCTCCTAAATACCGTGCCCACTTTTTCTTAACTGACCCTCCAAGCAAGTCTTAAGGATATCTTGAGGGACATAATAGTTTTGGCCAAGGCAATAGCTGGAATTAGCCATATTGCCTTCAAGAAATCTTCAATACTCAGTTAAATCAATCGGTTGTTACTTGGGAAAACTCTTCCGTTACTGACTGACTTACTGACTGACTGACAGACAACGCAGAGCCGAAACTACTGGGCGTAGCGGGCTGAAATTTTGTATGTAGGTTCCTTAGGGAGTGTAGGTGAGCACTAAGAATGGATTTCCCGAAATTCCCACGGGAACGGGAAAAAACGGGAATTTTGTGTTTATGAGAAATCTGCGCGGGAAAAACCGCGGGGCAGCCTCTAGTCAATATATATAAAACTCTTACGTTACTGACTGGCTGACTGACTGACTGACTGACTGACAGACAACGCAGAGCCGAAACTACTGAGCGTACCGGGTTGAAATTTTGTATCTAGGTTCCTTAGGGAGTGTAGGTGAGCACTAAGAAAGGATTTCCCGAAATACCCATGGGAACGGGAAAAAACTGGATTTTTGTGTTTATGAGAAATCTGCGGTGGTGAAACCGCGGGGCAGCCTCTAGTTATTATATAAACTACTAGTTGACCCGTGAACTTCGTACCTCCTAACCTATTACTATGTTGTGCATGTATTATACTTATAAACCTTCCTCTTAAATCACTCTGTCTATTAAAAAAACCTCATCATAATCCGTTGCATAGTTTCAAAGATAATAATAATTTAAGCATACATAAGGACAGACGCGGGAAACGACTTTGGACTTAAATTATGTATTGATAAATATAAAATAGCACCGATAATAATGATGTCTAGAGGTATTGTGACATTATAACTAAGATTAACTTGCAGATAATATTAAATCTTAGTACATATTTTATTTGTTTGCAAATTTTTCATCTCCACCTCTTTTGCGTAGAGGCAAGGCCTAACATTATCTTACCATAATGTGCATTTAGTAAGAATGTTTTAGTTGTACGTCCTACTTGAGATGTTCCGAGTGACTTATATCATACTCTTACATAGTGCGCAGCGCTCAGTGCCTTTGTGTCTGTAATCTTGAGATAACTGGTGCCTTGTTACTGCAAACATTAAAAGATACTTGTATTTTTTTAAAACGCAAAACGTATTCTTTTTAGATACCCCCCAAAGCGTTGTTAAATTTAATGGACGTGGCTCTAATTTAGTGGAGTATTTTACTCGTACACTGTCAAATTCACAAATTACATTAAAAGGGTGACCATTAAAACAGTTATCCAGAATGCTTGCTTACTCTATTTTGTAAAGTCCTACTTGCTAAGGTAATCGATTCCCGGTCGGGGCGAATATTGATATTATGATGAATATCGATGTTTGTTTTCGGTCTAGGTGTGATGTTCGTCTTTGTGTGTGTTTCGGGCACCCTAGATACAGGTTGTTCCTAGTTAGGGGCTCTGAATGTGATGTCTTATTATTATCTTTGTATTTTTTTGTGTCTAATCCAGTGAACATGTGTACGCAAATTTACAGATTGATTTTAAAGTATTTTTTATATATTTAGTGATAGAATTTATATTTTTTGGGCAACTCTATTTACAAAACGTAAAATATTTGTTCACCCATGATTCAGTTTGTTGCTCATAAATTGTCAAGGATTACGATTTTATGTGCACACAGTTTTAACGGTCGCTACAGGATTAGCCAATATATATAGGAGTTTGCGGAAAAACACAATAAAATAGAATTTGCGAATGTTTCAAAATACAAAAATTCAAGAGATAAACTAATGCCATGTTAACGAGCAAGAGCTGGTAAAAATACTATTTATTACAATTAGAATGAATGTCGTTGAATTCTTATAGAGAGAGATAGAGTGAAAAGTCAAATAAAATAAAAACTCAAAATCAAAAAGAGTTCCTCTTTAATCGGCATTTAAGCCATCGTAGCTTTAAAGAAAATAAACCATTATTTTAAATAAAAACAAGGATAAAACTACAAAAGATACATTTTCGTCCCTGAAAATAGTAAAATATTTCCTTTGCACCACACCCCTACTCTGAACGAGAGGACAGGTAATCTATCGACATTCGCCAAACGATCCCCGATAGTGTTAATGTACAACTATTTGCACTTGGATCCCACTGCAGCCGCTGATAGATGGTCATTGTTCCACCGACAGTTGTGATCAGAGGTCGTTTGCGTCTGCGCTCTGTCGGTCGGAGCTAATGGAGTTTCATTGTATTTACATTGCATCGTTTGGAAGCTATAAATTGTAATTAGTCACATTAATTAACAGTAGGTTAGTCTTTATTTTGGTTGCAAGATAAGACGGATTGCCTTTTTGGTTCTTTTTTACTCAACTTTTTTGTTTTATTTTTGTAAACATTACTTTAAACTTGAAATTTCCTTATTTTTTCCCCAATTAACCTTTTATTTTTAAAAACAAAACAGGAAAATATAAGTGATATTTTTAGCCCCGTTTCTGTGAAAAAGCTAAGCTTGTGAGACTTTTCCTCATCTTTAATTCTGAAAAGGTGACTATTTTTTCGGATCATGCTGCTAGGCAAAAAAAGTAATTTAAATTGTTTTTGTATTTGCAAGAAAGGCATTCTGAAGAGGTTAAATTTCAATTCAATCAGTAATAGCCATCCTGACGTGACGCAAGACTGAGAAAAGTTTGATAGACTGTCTTATTTTATTAGTATTGCAAATAGTTGTATCAATTGGTTATCAATTTATACCATGGCCTGAACTGACGCCAGACAAGTTTAAAGTTTATTTGTATGTCGAATTAAACTTGTAGTGATCCGGTGACGGTCTTACCGTTTAACTTTTTTTGTGGTAGATCCGTTTAGGTTTTATTTAACTTGAGTTGCTCGTCATTAAATACTTGCACAAGGATCAACACAAACATCCTGCTAAGTAGACAAGATTACAACGAGGCAATCCTTCTAAAACACAAACGGCGCAACACGTCGCCAGCTCAAAGCCGCGTATATACGTTAGTTGGTTAATAGTCCGGAAACGCGGCGAGTGACGGCTTTGTGGGCCGCTCTCCTGTGCGTCGTTCTCGCCACCATAGCCGCCTGATTTCAGATTAGCCTATATCCTGCATCCTATGCACAGCCTGACCTATAATCGCATAATACGCACATAATACATTGAGATCCTTGGATTATTGTTTTAACGTTGGTTCCGAAACCACGTGTTTTGTTGGCGGGCTTTAAAACAATAATCCAATAAACTTACAATAACCGTTCAACGTTGCCGGGCTTTATGCCCACCCTTTTAATCTAATTTGAGAACTTGACATTGGCAAAATACTCCACTGAAGTGGAGTCAAGTCCATTAAATTGAAGTAATAATTGAGATACTTTTTCCGACTTCATTATTTTTGTACAGATAAATGAGAAAGTTAAGGTAAGCCAAATTTTATGTGTTATGTTCAAAACATATTTGAGTCATTTTCAACATACCTACAGCATGTATGTAGGTAATAATCGAATAATAGCGTATGTTACTCAATAGAAGAAGAAACGGAATAGTATTTGCTTAGGAGTACTTAGCACTTACTAACCTAAACCACCTTAACAACAGGAAATGGAATAATTACGTCAAGAAATCCTTCTGAAACACAAACGGCAAACAACAACTTAGTTAATAGCCTAGAAACCTGACGAGTTGACGCGCTTTGTAGCGCATACCAGCAAATGCTGCTTTTGGGTAATTCAATTTGAGATTTAGCTAGATACCACTGCGACTGCGGCTAAACAACGCCAGGTTACCTTTACACAAAGTCTGCTTTAGTTTTATTTGATGAAGTAGTGCACAAACGCTACATACGCAGATAAATTACTCTCATCTCCGATCCAAAACTATAAAATTGATGCTATTACACTAATTAATACACATTTAAAACGAATTTCCAATTAGTAATAATAACAGTCTATCCACAAAAAAAATATGGGCTATCAAAGTGTAAAAAATCTCAAGATCGACACATTTTTATATAAGGTCACTATATAATAATTTAAATAACGCCTGGATTAGTGTGTTCTTATTTCGAAGACCAAATAAAGTGAGCAGGACGCACTGACAAGATATCTCTTTGTGACGTTGTTTCATAAATCCAGTCAGGCTGAGTTTTCCCGTAGTAGTATAGTAACATTATCTGTCCGTCTATATGACAGGACGACGCGACGTGGGGTGCGTAGGACCTCTTCATTAAAGAGCCTCGCATATAAAAACTCTTCTGTGTCTGAGATTAGATTATTTCGATGGCAACACAAATTTAAGTACTAATTAATACAATTTAAAACTAAATTATCTAATGCAAACATTTCGTTAGAAATTTGTCCCGGGACGAGTACCGAAACCATGAAAAACAAGCAACAATTGTGTAATAAATTCACTTTGGTTTGATTGCAACGCACGCCTTTTGTCTCCGCAAATATAGATTATCTAATCTAATGCCGAGCTAAAAGCTAGCGTTAGCAAAATATTGCCAATTACGCGGCGCTTAGGCGTAATTTGGACGTGTTACGTCACGCGTGACGTCATAACACATCTGTCGACGACATAACTTGCTGTGGGCCGTCTGCGCGGGCGAACTTGCTCGGCAGGCAAAGGAAAATGGGCAACGGACAACAAATATCTAAAAATCTTTCTGAAAAAGTAATACAGTTCTCACAAAAGAAAAGTTTTCTCTATATTTAACTAGTCGACCAGGCGAACTTCGTTCCGCCTAACCTATTACTATATTGTGCATTGTATAATACTTACAAACCTTCCTCTTGAATCACTGTATCTATAAAAAAAAACCGCATCAAAATCCGTTGCATAATTTTCAAGATTTAAGCATACATAGGGACAGACGCGGGAAGCGACTTTATTTTATACTATGTATTGATTGTAATTAATATCGAATTGACTACGCCGTAGCTCAGTTGTCAGTGATGTGGACTGAGAAGCGTGTGCACCTGGGTTCGATTCCCGGCGGGGCGAATATTGATATGATGAATATCTATGTTTGTTTCCCGGTCTAGGTGTATTGTTCGTCTCTGTGTATGTTTCGGGCACCCTAGATACAGGTTCTACCTAGTTAGGGGCTCTGAGTGTGACGTGTTATTATTATATACTTAAAAATATCACCGAGATTAGTTTAATTATGAATTTTTAATATTGGCCCTCCATTTTATTTTAGTTACTCTTTCGTGAACTTTGATCTCTGAAACTAGATTAATTATTATTTATTTTATTTATTTATTAAACATATATGCTACATACAACTTATACACAGTCCCACAAAACTGTTCAAACAGTTTGTCTGCGGGATCAGCTGAGTCTCGACATTCTCACTGTTATACATTACTTTATAACTATAATGAATCTAAATAATACTTTTTTAACATATTTTTGAATTTTGGTTTACTAGTAATTGATTGGGTATAAAAAAACTGGATCCGAAATATTTTTGTACATAAATATGGCATGTGTATGTTTATAACATTTCCGCATACTACTTACCTAATGTTTTACTTACCTAAAATTGTAATCAGGATTACGCGAGCAAAACTGTTAGTGAATGGTTCAAACACTTATATTTCCACCACTGATTTATGGCATAATTGCGTATTGTTATTTTGCTCTGCGCAGATAACCAAGTTTAATAAGGGACGTGCCGGCCGCTGGTATTTAACAGTTTCAACATGATATTTTCTTATATTTCGCTAAGAAAAAAGAATTAAAAACTGGATAATTTGTGTGTTATGAATTTAGTGCAATATTTTCTTTTTCAGTTAACAATAATATCATGCATCAAATTTGTAGATTAAATGAAACCCAATAAACCAAAATCAATATATATAATACTCTTCCGTTACTGACTGACTGACTGAAAGACCACGCAGAGCCGAAACTACTGGGCGTACAAAGCTGAAATTTGGCATGTAGGTTCCTTAGGGAGTGTAGGTAAGCACTAAGAAAGGATTTCCCACGGGAACGGGAAAAACGGGATTTTTGTGTTTATAAGAAATCTGCGCGGGAAATACCGCGGGGCAGCCTCTAGTCTAATTACAAATGAATTTTATCAGTTTATAAATTCATAACTTTTAACGTTTAGCTTAAATTTGATTTGACGCGCTATAGTTCAATTTTATTGTGGATTACTCATATCTGGAAGAAATTAATAAAACAACAATAATTGATTGCAAAAATAACATTATTTCGTTGAGAAGTTTGCTTTAATAAGTATTTAACTTTTTCGCTGGGAACGGTTTGTAATAGCGTTAATATTTGGAAATCATTTTGGATTTGAGTAATGAGTTTTTGAACATAAATGTTGAAAAGGCTTAAATTAAGGGCTTTTCGCAAATTAATTTTAATTTAAAGTAATCTCTTAATACCGGTCTTAAAGTTTATAGAAGCTTGACTTTCAGCAATGTTGTTTATGTATTTAATAATATTGATTCCATATAAATTTACTTTGTATTCAGAAGGACAAGGAACTGGCGGGGAAACAACATGGGAAGATAAAGCTTCACCTGGCTCCACTGATAAAAGCAAAGAATTAAATCTTACCTATTTTATAAATCCTAAAGTAAAATGTGAAATTTGTGACTCATTCACGATAAAACTTTTTTTTAAACCCTGGTTAGTTTGTTGTTTTTTTTTAATAGAAGTTAATAAAGTTTTTATAATAATACTAGAGGCTGCCCCGCGGTATTTCCCGCGCAGATTTCTCATAAACACAAAAATCCCGTTTTTTCCCCGTTCCCGTGGGAATTTCGGGAAATCCTTTCTTAGTGCTCACCTACACTCCCTAAAGAACCTACATGCCAAATTTCAGCTTTGTACGCCCAGTAGTTTCAGCTCTGCGTTGTCTGTCAGTCAGTCAGTCAGTCAGTAACGGAAGAGTTTTATATATATTGATTATTAAAAAAACAAAAATGTTTGCTTTTAAACAGATTCATTTTGTGATTCTGTTGTACAAATCGATCTTTTGCATGAACAAACAAGAAAAAAAAAACACATAACGATACACTCGGAGCTCTTAACTACCTGCGGAACTGTATGTAAAACTTGTATCTAGGGTGCCAAAAATACACATAAGTCAGTCACACAAATACACCCAGACCCTATGAATAAATTATACAAGGTGTTTTTGACAAGCAGGCAATAAATCAAAGGAGGGATTCTGCTAACCATACCTAATAACTTTCCCAAAGCAACATGGGTCCAAATCTCAAAACAAAAATCAGCTGTCCCGTACATTGACCCCGTCAGTTCTGATCAAACCAATGTATGGAACAGCTGTTTTTTTTTTCGACCCATATTTCTTTGAGAAAGTTGTTAGTTATGGTAAGAAGAATTCCTCCTTTGATTTATTATCGCCTTGTTAGAAACACCCAGTATAGATGATGTCTGTATAGTTAAATAACTCAGTTGAAATAAGTTTTATATCAAACTAGCTGTCCCGGCGAACTTCGTATCGCTTACTTATAAAGAATATGTAAATTTCACTAACTTTCTCTGAATAATTCTATATTTCCTAACCTTTTAAACCATCCCTGGACAACCACGAACATTTCGAAATCAAAATCAACCAAATCGGCCCGGCCATTCTCCAGTTTTTGCGAGACTAACGAACCACGATTAATTTATATATATACTAGAGGCTGTCCCGCGGTTTCACTCGCGCAGATTTCTCATAAACACAAAAATCAATATAAAAAATTCTCGTTCCCATTGGAATTTCGGGGAATCCTTTCTTAGTGCTCACCTACACTCCCTAAGGAACCTACATGCAAAATTTCAGAACGCTACGCCCAGTAGTTTCGGCTCTGCGTTGTCTGTCAGTCAGTCAGTCAGTCAGTAACGGAAGAGTTTTATATATATTGATTGATATAGTAGATAGATAGTTCATATATAAAGTAAAGTAAGATGTCCTAGATTGCGTGGTCGGTTTACTTTGATTCCCGACTCTCCTCGCACCGCTCGGCTCTCATTTAGTCTGATTAAAGCCATTGCGGTCGGGTGGAGCTAAATCGAATCACTTAGACATTAAATGCCCTCATTAATTATCTCCTAATTAATTTATACTTGCCTTTTCACAATTGTGTTTTTTATTAATTATAATTTAAAATGAGTCCGCTGCTTTGTATATAAGCTAACTTTTATGGCCAAGTTTAGTTTACGTTTTCGAAAATTACTTGGTAAGGTAACTTAATTTTAATTGTGTTGGTATGAGTGCAATACCAAATATAGTAGGGATGCTAAAACCAAATTAAGAAAGAAATAAAACAAACGCAATCCGGCCGTTCAGAGCTAAGACGCTAAAATAAAAAAAACATTTACCCTGTTAAAATATCCATATAAAGTTCAATTCAATTCAATTTTTGCATTTTGGCAAGAATAAGAGCATTTTAGTTATTTGACATTTGTCAATTTAGACCTGATGTCACATATTTACCATACTATAAATCAGAGAAGTAGACCTCCAGTAATGCTACTTAAAACCTTCTGTACCTTTATGAATAATACAGTTATATACTAACGCAATTTGCAGTGCATAAAATAAGAGATAAATCTCTATGCAGCGATAAAACTTGAAGATTTCCTTTGAAATGCATAGTTCTAATACATTTCGCGTCAAATATGGTATTCTTTGAGATAAATTGGTTTTTCCAGCAAACAACCTCGTGACAGAAAGATTTACATAAGAATTACATTACGAAGCGCGGGAGAAAGAGGCTGAGTGCACAACTTAGTCGAAGCAGATTGTTTTATCCTTTGTGTAACACTCTAGTCAGACTTTTGGTGTTAGTTGAATGCTCTAAGTTAGGCTAACACTATATAACTTTTTCAAGGCTGATTACTATGTCCAGAAAAAATCGCTTCTAGCGATAAAGTCGCATATTGACGCCTTACTGTTATGCAAATTATTAAAATAAAGTGTATATTATTTCATTATTTATCACTTCCATGTAAAAGGTTAATACTTATCTTCATCATCAATACAGAGTATAAAACAAAGTCCTTTTCTGCGTCTACCCTATGTATGCTTATTTAAAACTATACAACGGATATTGATGCCTTTTTTTATTAGATAGAGTGATTTAAGAGGAAGGTTTATAATATAGTACAAGCATTACATAATAATAGGTTAGACTCTACGAAGTTCGCCGGGTAGATTAGTACTATATAAGTACACTATTTTGGCTAGAATTTGTGCAGAAACATCAACTAGTCTTTTTCAATCAAAAAAAAAATATCATTACCTTATCCATTGCAAGCAAATTTATTTTAAAAAGATTATTACTATACTATCCCGCTAATAATGCTGATACAATTACAAATTATAAAATATCACTGAAAGCGAACATCTGAAAATGATAATAACTGGATCCATTAACATTTACATACGATTAGCATAATTTAAATAACAGTGTTAGGCGAAGCAATTAATAATTTTAATTAGCAACATAGATTATATCGTGCGTGTTACTTATGTAGATAATTTATTTGAATTAATGAATTTGCGAGTTATTCTTGCCGAGAAGCGATGAGACCTACATGACGAACTTCTACATAATTACGTAAATTTTAAGTAGATAAGCCCGTTGTTCACCTATTATACACTTACCTGAAACAAAAAAATATAAATAAGTTATTTTAAAGTTAGTGAATCAGGACACCTTAATTAAAATCAAACTCATTAAAAATTATAGCATAAGCGAATACAAACAGAACTACAAATAGAAAAATTAA
This sequence comes from Euspilapteryx auroguttella, assembly GCA_951802225.1. NCBI lineage: Eukaryota > Metazoa > Arthropoda > Insecta > Lepidoptera > Gracillariidae > Euspilapteryx > Euspilapteryx auroguttella. The sequence goes on along the minus strand of OX637658.1, from coordinate 7,337,915 downwards.
TATGGAAACAATTTTTTGAAACTTATTTAGCAGTAGCTATGGCGAATACAAAAATAATTATCGTACTTAATAGGAATAAAATGACTAAATGTCTTTACAAACATAAAAAATATATAATCGAATTGAGGAATTTCTTTTTTTTTGAAATTTAATTTCATAAACGTTAAATAGCGATAAAGATAATTTTGAAAGACGGCCTAAAGTTAAGTCATAAAAAAGTTGTTGACGAGGGATTACAGCGAGGACTCGCGATTCCGGACGACGCTAGCTTGTTAATTTACTAGTAGGATCATCATTAAAATAAATATTAAACCTTTATTCTTACCAAAATATATTAACTACCTAGTATACTTTTAAATTTGGCTTATACGCTTATAATAACGGTTCACATATATAACAGTGTTGTCACATGCATCGGCACATACCTAAAGTACGTTTCCTCAAATTCGAAATATGTAAAAAAATAACTAGGCATATTAGTTTTTCCTGCCTGTGACGACGGTGCCTGAAGACGAAGGTATTTAACCAATGTGTGCTGCCAGTGATGACATACGGTTCTGAAACGTGGTGCGTCACTATAGGGCTTATGAACAGGCTCCGAGTAGCTCAACGAGCCATGGAGTGGGCTATGCTTGGGATTTCTCTGCGGGATCGAATCAGAAATAAGGACATACGCAGAGAAACCAGGGTCACCGACATAGCCAAGCGGATAAGATCATTGAAGTGGCAATAGGCAGGTCATATAGCCCGCAGAACAGATGGCCGCTGGGGCCGAAAAGTTCTTGAGTGGAGACCACGGATCGGCAAGCGCAGCGTAGGACGTCCACCGACCAGATGGACGGATGATCTGCGCAAGGCTGCGGGTCCACGCTGGATGCAGGCCACCTGCGATCGGTACAGATGGAGAGCCTTGAGGGAGGCCTATGTCCAGCAGTGGACGTCCTACGGCTGAAATGATGATGATGATGATGATTACTTTTTCATATCGATACTTATTGTATCATTATTATAATGTACATACATATAACTTTAATAAAGGTTATATCTAGTTATTTACCAATTTAGCCTCCGTTTTAGGTTTCAATCAAGTTGATTCCCATCGTTCATTAAACGCCTTCTAATCCATTTTTTTCCAAATCAAATTTCTAAATCTCACTTACCCAACGCAGTCATTAATTTTGAACACAAAGTTGGATACGGTTTAATTGAAAGGTCTCTCGAGATATAAAGTTGATTTTTTTACGATTTTTGAATTATTTTTCGTCAAAGGGCTTTAAAGTTTTAAACAGGTAGCTCTGTGGAAATTGGACACTAAATGCAATTTAAAGTTTGTTTTTAGATTTATAAAAAATGTATTGTCTTTTTAAGGCGAAAGTTATATAGCGGTACTAAATTAAATAGGAAAAAAAAAACAATATTATACCTCAACGCAAAAATAAATAAATAAAGAAGCTAAAATCGACTTAGTTAACAAAAAGTTGATTGTACTTCCACACTCTAGAAGAAAATAGTTTTTTGTTCCGTTATTCCTTAAAATTAATTATTGATAAACCCTCGGTACAGCTACACCGTGATTATTAGATTGCTTTTATTAAAAAAAAAAAAATTGTCACAAAGAAAATATAAATACGGTAAATCACGGTACGTAACTTGTTATGCTTACTGTAAATAGAACCTAAGTAGCGGGATTCCCTACCTGAAGGAAATTGCCCTGTGGTGTGTGTAAGAGTAGATAGTGCTTGAATGCCGGTATTTCATTTCCTTCTATTGTATGCTTTTAAAACATTCTTAAAGTTTCTGTTTTCATAAAAATGTTTTTTTTTTTCATCGATTATATTTAAATTTTTAAAGTAACATTTTAATTAAAAATTAATAATTTTACCCTTGTACATAATATACTTAAATGTCTTGTCTAGGGATAATGCAAAAAAAAAATTTTGGAGCAACAAAAAAATATATATTCTGTGGGTAACAAAAAAACCGATTGCAATCCATACGCGCAGTTGAGGTTGTCTCAAATTGTACGCCTAAGTGCGTTCTGTTCGTTTGCTTCAGCTGAGTAAGTATAGTATACGGGTTACCTAAATTAAAAAGTGGGGAAACTGAAATACGTAATGTTCGGCGATAGGTAATAGGTTTTCCCTTAATATAACAATACGAATTTAGAATAACCTGTGCATATGTAATGAAAATAAAGATCGGGAAGAGATTAAGCGATAACAGATGCATTTTTTTTTGTTTAATACTTTACTGTATACCTATATACCACACCGTATGCTGGAAAAAACATTGCAAAATATTATTAAAAAAAAAAAACAAAAAAGCTGATAAATAATATAATTTGTTTGGTAACGAAATAAAAATGGAAAAGCATTACAAATGCCATGCCACGTCACGTGGCGACAACAGACAAAGTGAGGTTGAAGCATAAATCCAGTTGGTGTAAAAATAAATAAAAATCAAGTATTTTTAAAATAACTAGTAAAGTAAATCTCCAGTCCAGCGGTGTAGTTCGTGACAGAAAAAAAAGGCGTAATCAAGGTTATAGACTTACTAAGTCAGTAGGTTAGTTCACAAGTTTGTGAGGTGAGTGCTAAAATCTCATACCATTTTATTTAGAAAATTTCCTCACTAACGATCAAGTAAAGCTTTTACGTCTTAATAATTATTATAAATGGATAATTTTTTGCTCAATTTGCCACTTGACTTGTGCTCTATGAGGAAATTCTGTTAAACGCCGCTGCTTGTAGCATCCGCTTCATTACGCGGCCGTTCCTTTGTCCAGCGCCGGTGCTCGGTGCTCGGTGTTCCCCATTAATGAATGTTACTTTACTTCGTTGTTTGCTTTCAAATTGTCCTGTTCAGCTTTTCCTTTTGTTTTTATTTCTGTTCGCTCCGTCACTTCGGCTATTTGTCGTTTTTTTTTTCGTCTTTTTTGTAACGCCCTCTAGCTAATGACCTTCGAGCACCTTTTTTTGTTGGTCAGTGTTAATGAACTGTAATTTTGATTAACCTTCAAACTCAAAGTAAAAGTTGCAATATTTTTAGTGTTCCTAAGCATCACTTTAACTTTTATTTTAGACAAGCTTTAGGGCTTAAAACTTAGAAATTACCTAAATTTAGTCTTTTAGTACCTATAAAATAATTGAGACTGTCTGGGCTTTAAACCAAAGAATTGAAGAGAGCCTTTTTGTAATTTTTTCTATCTAGTGAAGCTTGAACTAGCACTAACCAAATTTGAGAGCTTATAAGTTAGATCTTATTCAGCCGCATTTGGCTAAAAGTTATGGCTTTTATTTTCATTAGTTGGATTGTGGTATTTTGAGATTGAAAGAGTTTTTTCAATTAAAGTGCAGCATTTGCAGTCTGATTTAGAGGAATAGTTTTTCAAATAAAAAAAAAAACCTGAATTAAGCTTTGGGTACACGCTATACGTCAAAGATTCTTGTAAAAAAACCTCGCTAGTAATAGTTTTATTATAATTGGTTATTTTCAAAGGATGCTAAGAGTGGCCACGTACTTACCGTAGCTCATTTGCATGGCATAATTGTTTTTACTCTAAGACCGTGTTACGCTATTCGATCTTGATTATTCTAAATAATAAAGACAACTAAACTCTACTTTTTAAAGTTTCATCTTATTATTTCGTTCGTTTCTTCGTTATTTTCAGGCTCCATTGAACAGCCCTAGATTGAGGAATTATTTTACTAATAATTAAATTTTATAAACAAACGGAGGGTCTACCAACTTTATTTATAAAATAAAATTGTTAACTTGAAAATAATTTTATTTTACTTGACTTACTTATTAATTTATTTTTTATTCAAAAATAATTGAGAAAATTGAAATTATGTTAGTTTGATTAATTGCAATAAAAATCTATCTGTCTATCTCGAACGTCAGAGTAAACTTTTGAAAATTTTGAAAAATTTAAACAAATTTACATAAGTGTAGCACATAATGGCAGCCGTAGCATTACTACGCACCGTAGCAATATACGACTACGGCGTAGCTACATAATGGCTCGTAGAAACTTGATTATAGGAACTAAATTAATAACAGGAACGGTAGGTACTAAATACTACCATTGTATTGATATCAATGGATCCAACAGTTAATTGCTTTATTTTAATGGCTGGTACAATGACTTTTGTGTACAGTAATATTGATTAATAGCTCAAGATTTAGTTAATCACAATTCGTGTGATAAAAAAATAAATAAACATAATTTTGAAACAAACATCAATATATGTAAAACTCTTCCGTAACTGACTGACAGACAACGAAGATCCAAAACTTCTGGGCGTAGCGGGCTGAAATTTTGCACGTGGGTTCCTTGGGCACTGTAGGGGATCGGGATTTTGTGGCAGCAGCCTCTATTCTGGCATAAGGAAACAACTTTTGGTTTTGATATTATGAGATAGTTTTAGTTAATATTAACAAAGATCTAATGTGCTTGTCGGCCAAGTCTATATTTAGAAGTTATATCTCTGCTTCCGGAGAGCAAGTTTCAAAACGATCAATCTGAAAATTCAGCAAATTCTGCGGTTCGTAGGGCCAGATTGGATGGTTCGGTATTTTGCCGTTCGAGGATAGGCACCGGCATTTTGCTACATTGAAGAATTTCGGGATGAGGCCCGTCGAATTTGAAAACTCACTCTAACTGCCAAAAGTCTAAAGGCTTTGATACTTTAAATCAAAAAAATTCAAACAATACTCATTTAAGAATTGGCTTAAGGATATTTATTTATTTTTTGAATGGAAGCCTTATGAATACAATAAGTTAAAAAAGTATCATATTTTTATTTTGACTTACAAAAACGAATTTTATTTAATGTCAAAGAAAACTGAAACAAACAACAAAATGACCGCGGTCAAAGTTTCAGAAGGCGACACGTATGTCGCGACCCTCCCTGTAAACAGGGTTCCGCAGGGTTGTTTGCTTATTTATTAGTTCAATCGGTGTTTGCTTTGTAGCGTAAGCCATATTATCTGCCGGCTTAGGCAACAACAACTTTGTTAGACTAATTTGAATGTTAATTAATTTGTTATAAAGTGGAATGTAGAAAAAATTAAAAATAAGTTACTGTATTGAGTTGTAACAAATTGTGTAATATTTTTATTCTAGAAACTTTCAGAACTCGTAAGTCGTGACAATCAGCTGTACCGTTGACACAAGGTAGTTTTGTAATCAGCTCAGCTGCTTTCTCAATATCAACCTATTCGCACATCATGGCCATTAAAATTATAATTCTTTAGGTAGAGCAAAGAGGAATTGGCCAATACCTCCCAATGCTTCTATTTTGTAAACTTTATTTATGCTAGCTGCGTCAGAAACTTCTATGTCGCGATGTAGGAATTGCTGATCGAGCGATCTCCGCTTTCACAAAGCATCACTAGGTGGCGCTAGTGTGCCCCCTAAAATTCCTAATGGTGTCGTGATCGCCATTGTAACTAGAAAACGACAGGATGACGATGTTTTTTAAAACCGTCACGATACGCACGTTTGAAAGAGGTGATTAAAAGCACCCGTTTAAAATCAAAATCTAAAATCTAAAAAAATATTTTTCAATAGGTATAGGATAGAAGATATAACTTATTGAAAGTCAATTAGACTACATCTAATCTAATTGCTATTGATACCTTATTTGGTAAAGTATCCTATACTGTAAAAAAAAATTAAGTCACTTGGGACTCAATATATGAAAGTGAAATATATTAGAACATAAATAGTTTTGGAGTCAGTTGGGATAAACCCGTTTCCCCGAAGAACCAATTCTTCACAGAAACTAGAAAACCCTAAATGAAAATTACTAATTATCTTAAAAGTACTACCTATAAAGACTTCAAGTGAAAACAAGAAACTCATAAGAAAAAATCTAAATGTAAAACAGTACGTAGTACTTATCATAAAGAAACGTCGTAAGTGGTACGATATCTGTACTCTATGTATCGAGCTTGCCAAAACTGGTACTGCGGTCTGATAAGGTCATTGGCTAACCTCCAAATTCGAAAACTTGAACACACATCGAGGAACCCTAATGAATGTTGAAAGCTAGAGTGAGACTACAAAAAAGCCTGTTTAGAAAATCTGCAGTATAAGAATCTGCGCCCGTTTATTTTTGCATAGATTTTAATTTACAGTTTTATGGCGAGGCCCGGTGAAGTTCCCCTGCCTGTCGTAAGAGGCGACTTAAGAGGGGACCCCGGGGTCATTGGGTGCACGCGGTGTCCCGATTCCGTCGAGCGTTGGGAAGCAATCCACGCTCCGGGGGGATAACCATCATGTCCCCCCGAGATTAGGCTAATAAGCCAATGCTGGAGGGGGTCGCGGAGATGAACATAACGATTGAAAGATCACCCGAGACCCCCTTGCCAACAGCCGAGATGGACACCGGCGGGGTTTAGTGGGTCCGAACACCACATTACCGTGCGACTCCCACCGGGTTCGCAGGGTACTCGTTAGGAGTTTCCCCGCCTTAAAAAAAAGGCCCGGTGAAGATTCCGAGAGGTAAAGAACTCAAACTGATGTCTAAATTGGACATAGGAACCCCCACAGCGGCGGTGTTGCGCGACCCTCATCCAGTGTATTCCCGCAGACTTCATCAGGTCGTCTGACTACTTTATAAGGGTCTGCTCTGCGTCTTCCGGTTTGTGGTCACCACTCGCTAACTTTTCAGCCCCGACCATCTGTACTTCGAACTATATGCCCTGCCTATTGCCACTTAAGTTTCGCAATTCTTTGGGCTATGTCGGTGACTTTAGTTCTTCTGCGGATCTCTTCATTTCTGATTCGATCACACCGTGCCAAGTTAAACAATCTCTAATCATTAATCGTCCAGTTTATCGTCGTACAATAAATAACTTTGATTAAAAACATAATGATATTGTGTAAGAATAAAGTGCTCATTAATTTTGCATGGGCTAAACGTCCGTCCCAAGTGTCGGGGCTAATGGCAATTATTCAAATAAGGCACGCGTCAACCTCACGCCCGTTAGTGGACTAAACAGCTTTAATAACACTTACTTACTACGCGTCTACAAGTGGTGCAAGAAACAGGGTGAATGAAACCTTATCTTAAATTTTGAAAATAAAATTAAATTAAACATTTAATTTTTTTATGTGGGGTCAAGTTTATTAAGTAAATTCGATTGAGTTGTTACTGTATTATTAGAGACTTCGTTTACCATTGCAGTTTTCTTTGGGTGTGTAACAGAAATTGCCTTTGTTAAAGCGGCAATGATTAACGAAGCCGTTAACAATTCAATTACAATTCGATCGATTTTAGTTAAGAGAATTACCTCCTAGATCTGACGAAGCACCTCCAATCAGCACTAGGTATGCCGCGTGGTGCACTAATACTGAATGCTGAACCTTTTTTGGCAGAGGCAAGACTTGTGTCCTGCAGTGAGATGTATCAGGGGTTGATAATAGTAATTTAATTATTAATTCATATTAAAAATGGTTTACTGTGAAAGGTGGCATAGTATATTATCTGTAGTGTGAATTGAAAAATGTATTTCGCAAATGTATGTCGATTGTCGCATAATAATTCGTTTTGCATAACAAATTCAAGCAAGTTTTCTATTCGATTCTGAAATTGATGTCGTTTGAATTTATCCAATGTCTTATAAGCTATTTATTTTATTGAAAACTTGCCTACCCAGGTTTGTTTAATATAATAATAAAAATAATCATGTCTAGAACAGACACGACACTAAAATATCTACCTATGTAGTTTAAAAAATAACTCTAAATATTACGCAACAGTAGGTTCCTCTATTGCTTTCTTCATTCTATAGCATCTTATTCAGCTTTTTACTTAAGGGAATCCAAAGTTAAACTTAGAACAAAATCAGTAGCGCGGCCAAAATTGTAAATTTCATAACATCTGACAGGCATTCTGTAGCTTTTGCTGTAGTGACAACTTTATTATTGCGAAAAGCCGGACCGTGCCAAGAGATCCCTAATATAGAGCGCACTTCTGCGCACGACTTTATGAATCTTGTATGCTGCTGAATGCGTTATGAAGTCGCCGCTTCCGTTGGTTTTGTAATAGTGTTTTAAAACAGTGGGAATCGTAGGCCAATATTGCTGTTTGATGTAAATTTGTTTGCGCCTTGCCTGCCGTATGGAAATTCTTTGTTTTGTAAGCAGCGGTGAGTATTTAAGTATGCACTTAATAAATCTGTGACAAAACAACAGACATATATAACAGAGACATATTATCGTGAACGATACCCACGATAATAGGCAACTTAAGGAACACCTGAAGAATGGGCAGCAGTGTCATTGGTTTAAAAACTTGAAATGCTATACTGCGATCGCCAACCTGCCTTCTAAGCGTGGCGATTAAAACTATTATTTTTTCCAATTTTTTTTCTTTGTGGCAATCTGTGGGGGAGACTTATGTCCAATAGTAGACGTCTTTCGTTTGTGATAAATGTATAAGGCAAGACAAAATAGTGTACGACATTTTAAAACACCTCTACCCGTAAACTTTACATTGAAATCACAAAAACTAAGGCATGAAACAATTAAAATACGATTTGTAAAGAAATCATCAGGACCAACAAAACCCTCCCACATAGTTATCAACGAAAACCTTAAAACCCTTACCCCTACCCGAAACTTCTCGACAATTACGCGGGACGATAATTAAACAAAGGCTTGACCGGCGAAGGACCTTTGTCCCTTGGTTTTATTAGACTACTGACTTGTCCTGAATTCAGGGCATATTTTAGTTACATTACATACTTACAGTAAAGGAACCAACCCTTCAAATATTTATTACGAAATCACAAGACTACAGCAAAATCGATAGATCCTTATTTTTTCCAGTCAGAGATGGTACACGATAAGATCAAACATAACCCTTGTGAGTTAATGAAATGGTTTTCTAAAAAGATTCATCTCGTTAATCGAAAAAAACCCTCAAAGGTTCTCAAGATGTTTATCTTTGGACTCGTTTTTATTTCAACCCAAATAAAATTGGGAACAAAACTTTGATTTAGCTAAATTCTACAGTCTATCGATTACGAAACTACTGAGAGTTACTACAATTCAAACCTCTCAATTTAAGCTTGTCAGTATCATAACGCAAGACCTATTTACACAAGGCAAGTTTCGACTATTACAATATGTTTGTGTAAATCACGTGCTCTGTGTACATACACAGTGTTCGTACATGTCCTTTAAAAACTATTTTGTGTTTCTATATTACTTACATTAATAAAAACATAATGTCACACCCGTTTCCCAGCGGGGTAAGCCGTGAAATTGATTCCCACTTGCTACGATTCTTACACTACTTTAGTTATTAAACATCCTACCCTTTTTTAACAATTTCTTTGTAAATTTATTTTGTTAGTCCGCTCCATTCAGATATACTCAAACATAAGAAAATAAAATAAGGAATTTCACCTACTACATGATTAGTTATTCAATAATTCAGTCTGTAGTTGTAGTGACGAAGTTATATTATTGATTAGGAGGCGTTCAATCTGATTGCTTCTCAATTAAGCATGATCAATTAATTAAGCCTCAAGTTTATATCGATTCCGATTTAGATTGAAGATAAAGCCCGGTCGTCGGGCGAGTTAGGATAGGACACGGATTTAAGGGAACTACCTACTTATTTTTTAATTTTAGTAATTTAAACACAAAATGCGTGTGTTCCTACAAATGTATAATTGAAAAGAAAAAAAAAACTTTTCGAAACACAAGGCTCGGTGTACGTATGTACAAAAAAAAATTTAGTAATGAAGTTATTTTAATCAAGAAAACACAGAGACATCTACCAACTGCTATTCGAGCTCTAGTAGACACAGCAAGTACCAACGCAAGACTCTTTTTAAATTGAAAAATACTATCTTCTGGGAAAACGTGTGGTAAGTGGACGAGAATGTGGGCTAAAATTGCAGTTTGCCCGTAACAGTTGATAAATTTCTCCTCGCAATTTTTATTTTACCGTCGCATCGCTCCATATGCAAAGCCAAATTGCTTTTCAGATCTTCCTACGGTTGCTTTTTATGCAGTGCAGATTATTGTTATGAATCGAGCCGTGTTCTGGATGTATTGGATTCAATATTTTCTTTCGTTCCACGCATTGCTTTATTTATGCAGTAAGAAATATAAAGTTCTCCTGATACAGGTATTATTATTCTGGACAGCCAACTTGATTGCCGGACTTTTCAAAATATATTTAGACTAGAGGCTGCCCCGCGGTTTTTCCCGCGCAGATTTCTCATAAACACAAAATTCCCGTATTTTTCCCGTTCCCGTGGGAATTTCGGGAAATCCCTTCTTAGTGCTCACCTACACTCTCTAAGGAACCTACATGCAAAATTTCAGCCCGCTACGCCCAGTAGTTTCGGCTCTGCGTTGTCTGTCAGTCAGTCAGTCAGTCAGTCAGTAACGGAAGAGTTTTATATATATTGATATTATTCATACCTATATTTTATCAGTTAAGAGTTAAGTATAAAAATTCTAAAAAAAAACGTATAATAATATAAAGAGAAAGATTTAATCGATTTAGAAATTATCCAGTTTTCTAGCTAGCTAAATCTCTGTAATATAGGCAATGTTAAACTATGCCTGGCATAGTATAATGGCATATTATGTTAAAACACTTACTACTAAGTACGTAAGTACTAAGTAAGTAAGGTTGTACATTTGTTGTGATGATTTGTTTGAAAAAAGACAACAAATGCGATAAAAAAAAATAAAGAGGTAGAAGATAATACAGACGCCCGTGCTCAGGCCTTTTATACCAGAATGTATCTTTTAGGATATAGGTAGCCCTACTGCTCAATGCCAGGCGAGACCAAGTGTGCAATGTTATGCTAATAGTCTTCTAATAGATGTTTGGAGTTGACGGCTCTTGCTTGAAGCTCGAGGCTCGAAGTGCGGCCACGATGGACTAAGTTACTAATTGTAAACCAAATTTACAGTCAGTAAATATTACAATGCAATTTTGTCATCATTACAAGTTAGCATCTAAAACGGATCCTATGCCAATACAATTAATTAACAAATCTTCACAATTATGAAGGAAACTTAGGTAACTATTCCCGATTCAGCTTAAATTTACTCTCTCCAAGCAACTCGACTCAACTTGAGTACGTAAAATATTTCCATATCCAAAATAACATACTGAAATAAATTATGTTTTTTTTTTAATCTATTCTCTGTTTCATGCCTAGGTACGTAGTTATGTACTACATTATTAAAATATAAAAAAAAAGTCTTGGGTGTGTCCTGCTGCTGTGTGAAGAGTTCCGCAGAAGAACTAAAGTCACTGACATGGCCCGAGGACCCGCTAGGGCTGATAAGTTCTCGAGTGGCGACCACGAACTTTAAGACGCAGAGCAGGCAACCAAAGGTGGTCAGACGACCTGGCGAAGGCGGTAATACACTGGATGAGGGTTGCTCAAGACCGGTCGTTGTAGCGGAGGCCTATGTCCAACAGTGGACGTCTTTCGGCTGAAATGATGATGATGATTGTGTGCCTGCTATTTTAATATTCAACAATTTTATTATACCGACATCAAAAATATAAAGAAAAATGTATGTTAAAATATTAAAGTTAATGTAAGTTACCGGAGTCATCATGAGCATATTGTGTTTCATTTGTATTCTGGATTCGTCTGGTGGCAGCCAGAGTAGTGTCGTTATGACTAAGTTATGAACGTTATTTATGGACAGGTTTGAACGTATGGCCTAAACTTTGTCAGTTAATATTTCTCATTGGAGAACCATATGTGTATATGTATGTATGTGTTTCGGGCACCCTAGATACAGGTTCTTCCTAGTTAGGGGCTCTGAGTGTGATGAATTATTATTATTATTATTATTATATTTATTTATTACTTGCCATTTAAACTAAATAAGTAATTATTTTTCAACTAGCTGTGCCCCGCAGTGTTACCCGCAGTTTATTATTGCAGTACAAAGAAGCCTTAGTATTATTCTAGGGTGTCAGCTAACTCCATACCAAATTTCATTGAAATCGCTCCAATCGTTTAGACGTGAAGCAGTAACAAACATTCACACAAACTTTCTTCCTTATAATATTAGTGTGATATATAAAATTAGTTTTTCCTTGACGAAAGCTTATGATCAAGTTGAATCTGAAAATAAAATAATCTACACATTTTGTTACAGTTCAAATTTCAAAGCATGCTACGATTGGTTTTGTATTGGGATTGGGTTACAATTTCGTAAAGACTCAATAAGTAAACTCTAAGTGCCTATTAAGTACACCCAAAAGTACACACACATTAATTAAGGCATACAGTTGGTCGTTGTCGAAACTTGCAGATACAGAGTACGCGCCGCCCCTGAATTATAGTCTACTTTCAGAGTTACTTAAGAAATCTTTAGGTTTATAATATATATTTCAATAAGAAAATCAAATAACAATACATTATATTTCATTCAAAAGGCACGTTATTTCGGAAGGACATCAAATCTAACCAACACGTAACATTCGTATGAGAATAAAGAAAATAACATAAACGGAACCCCCAATTTCCTGCTTACACAACGGAACCTATTTTGTGATTGCCACGTCGCAGAGCGGAAGCGGATAGACGGAAAGCGGAGCTGAGTAAACATTAATAAAATAATATAATCATTACACTCAGAGCCCCTAACTAGGAAGAACGAACCGACGTAAGTATATAGAAACGAATATTACATCCAGATCGGAAACATAATTAGTTTAGTGCTTTATTCCCCGAAGGGTTAGGCAGAGGTACCAGCTCAAGAGCCGGACCCACGTTAAGCCGAGTTTATGCCGGAAACAAACATCGATATTCATTATAATAATGTTCGCCTTGCCGGGGATCGTAGTTCCCCACGTCTCAGTCCACATAACTGCCAATTGAGCTACGGAGCAGTCGATTAAAAGATTTTTACAAAGCTGCTAGAAGAAATCTAAGTTCAACAAAATTCCAAGCAACAGAAAACAATTTCGCACATAATTACAAAATATGAGTATCTTAAGTAACTTAAACTAAAAACGAAAGAAAAACAAGTAGTACGTTAGTTGCAGTTGCCGTAAAATGGCACTGACTTGGCATTTACTTGCTTAGGCTGTAACGTAAAGTTACAGATTCGAATGATAATTTCATTACAGGCGAATGCTTATCCTCGTATAGTACGTCCTCGCGTTGACTAGAGGTTCGTACGTACCAGTCCAAAAATGCTCTCTTTATTCCAGCGCCCGCTAACACTCAAGTATATGGCAGCGAAGTATTGCAGCCATTGCTTCTGGCTCGTAAAAACTATATCTGAGAATGTTAGCGAGCAAGCACGCATAGAAATGAATTTCTTTTTTTTTTCTATGATTTTCCTGTTATCCTTGGGATTTTGATTGAGTTTGCGTTCACCAAGTTTTCTTGAACTTGACTTGACCTTGCTGATATCTTGGGAAGAACATGACAGGCACCGACACACTACTTAAAAAAATCAAGTAACAATCTACACTTATATCATAAAGAGGAAAGATTTTATTATTTGTTAGAATCGAATAGGCTCTGAAACTACTTGACCGATTTAAAAAAAACGCCATTAGAATCCTACATTATGTTTGATGAACTGTAGGCTATTTAATATTAATAGAACATTTCCAATATTTTTGAATAACACAAATGTTATAATTAATAATATTGTGTAAACTTATATTGTAAGACGGTACGAAGATCGCCATTTCATCTAAAGTTAAAGTTAAAAGTTAAAAAACACTTTATTGCATACAAAAGATACAAAAGAACATAATACAATTAATGGTACACATATTTAAATTTGCATGTAATGGGCGGACTTATCGCTAAAAGCGATTTCTTCCAGGCAACCCATCTAGTACTTATTTAAAAGCGAATTGGTCTTGCTATTGCTAAAATTTTCGAGGCGACGTTGTGAAAAAAGATAGAGAGATTATTTTTATTATTAGGAAGTTATAATTGGCACTGAAGAAGATCACAGAACGGTATACTTATTGCCTTTCACAACTAGAAGATGCTACTTCAATTTTGCGATGGCAATCAAATTTTAGTGACTTTCTGCCAGTTGAGATTTTAAATAGCCTAGATCCAGACCTCATTAAAAGTTAATAACTTTATACCATAAAAACATTATGGTCAAGTATTAACGTAATAAACTTGCGTATAAGGTTCTTGTCGTATGTTTACTTGAAGTGGTAACAGCCGCTTAGTGAAATTGTTAAACTGCCATTTTCCATTATGGTCTAAGCCTTGTGAAGGCAAGCAAACAGTCGAACAGACTGACTGATTTGATTATTTAAGGCTGAATGGGTCCCGTTTTTATCCCGCCTACTTACTACCTACTCCGCCATCATATCTCATCCGATATCATCGAGATATAGAAAAAGTTAAAATATGTAAAAAAAACTTTTTTGATAAAAATTTACATGATGCCAAAAATCGCGTAACTTCGTTTTTTGTAGAAGATATTGATTTTTATTACCTATTTTTCGCATTTAATAAAAAGCGCTTATCCTGGAAGTCACGACGGATATTCCATATCCTGTTCACGATAATATTAACAAAACGTGACACAAAACGAAATCACGTGGCGTAACATAATTTAACGTAACCGCTTAGTATTTACTCACGTGTTAATCATCACAATACACCCCAATATAATAAACGGGTCTAAATACGTTGTTGAATAATATATTTGTTCTCCCACACACGCACGCGTGTTTGGAGTACCTAAGTAAAGGAAAAATCAAATAATTAGTATTTTCGTTGAGTTTGTTAGCCTATTCATTCTCAAGATATTGTAAAATTGAAGATTTTGCAATCAAGATAATTTAAGACAAATAATCACTTAGTCGTTAAGGAGTTACAATAATCAATCATACAAATGGAACTCGGTCGGATCTGAGTTTTATGTGGATAGGTCCAGACGTACCACATTGTGGTAATGTGATGTCATCAGCGATGACTGCTGCTTGCTGCCGATCAGACCCATCCACAAATATAAATAATCAACTGCCAGGAGACGCCCTCAAACGCTCTCTTCTCATTCTAGATCCTACTTTCACCAAGACTTTACAGCATAGAAGAGAAAGACGTAAACAATAACTTTTCTTTATGTTTGCTTATTCGTTTTCCATTTCCATAAACTTTCCTGAGGTAGCCACTAGCCAATTACAATACATCATGTTCCAACTCATCTTAAGTAACCCTTATTAATATTAATAAAAGGACGATAAAGGATTATGGGGGACCCACGTTCCTACTCGTATTTAATTAATTTTTTACAAGGCAATTATGCTAAAAGTAGAAGATTAAATTAGTATAAGCTACCATTTATTTAAAGGCTTTTATTAAGTCCAGTAAATTAATGATTGTGTATAATTGCATATCATTTACTGAAAGTCTGATATTTAGGTGCGATCAAAGCGCAATTTTTTGCAATATCCGTATTAAAAATAATGTGTTGGATTATCAATATCAATACATAACATACTATAAAACAAAGTCGCTTCCCGCGTCTGATCGCGTCATAGTTTTAAATATTATTTATAACTATGCAACGGATTTTGATACGGTTTTTTTTTTAATACAATGATTTAAGGCGAAGGACTATGTGTAAAATACATGGACATCACAGTAATAGTAGGTTAGGCGGTACGACGTTGGCCGAGTTGACTAGTTATTAATAATTAAAAAAATAATAAATTAATATTTATTAAAATATTGCAAAATTTTTAATATAGAATTATGATGTAGCAATATTTTTATTGTATGAAATCATCTTTCTATTCTCTATAAGCATGTTTTTTTATTGAATATTTTATGACGTTTTCGTTTATTAGTTAACAAAAACCACGTGATAAACCAACCGTTGATCCTTTTGTTTTTAAAAAAACAAGCATATTTTTATATGGATTACTGTCATTAAATAAGACAGCGAAAAATAATATTTAATATAAAATACGTAGAGGTGAGGCTTCCAGGCGTAGGCTTTCAGATTAATCTACCTCAGTGGCTTTGGGAACCTCGTTTTATTATGTAGGAAGTGTAAAATCATTATTGTGTATCTTATAGTTTTTATAAAAGCGCTTAAATATACAAGTTCACATTTTTATTCATAGAAAATTCAAGAGTTTCAGACAATATGTCAACGAAAACCGTCTTAAAACAGAAGAAAATCAATAACAAAAGCCACCCCAACATTAAATTATAGCTACATGGAACTTCCCCCTTTAGCGCTAAGTTATATGTTATTTCCTCATGGAAATAAACTAAATGTCTTTGTTCTTTCTGACACAGTCCGTGGAATTGAATCCATCCGGTTATCTAACTGCGGTAGGGGATCATAAAGACGGACCAATTTCTCTGATAAATAAGGCTAGTATAGTTTGTAGGTATATAAAATGCTAATGTATGGTTTGTCTTAGTTAGTTCAGCCGCGATGTTTGGGCAATAGTACTCTACTCTTTAGCTTCCGTGTAAACCATTTAGTGTCATATTATAATTTAAAAAGTATAAGTACATTGTAACTATTTTATCATATCTCAGCCATAAATAGACCTAGGCCTCTCTCTCAAATACCCAATAATGTTTTTTTTTACAAAAAGAGACCCGCCTTCAACAAACTGACACAAACATAATCTGAGAACTTCCTCATTTTCGAAGTCGGTTAAAATAGGTACAAACACCTTCTCCTGAATGTAACTAATACATTGTTGAAAACCGCATTAAAATCGGTTCAGCCAAACGCAAGATAATCGCGGACAAACATACATACATACAGGTCAAACTGATAACCTCTTTTTTTGAAGTTAGTTAAAAAGAAAACCCTCTTAAAACCCTTTTGGCGATCTGAAGCCTTTGTCCAACAAGATTCGTCTCTCGGTTGAAATTAAAAAATAAAACATAAGGGAGGACAAAAACTTAACTAGCAAATATTTAAGAGGTACCCTAAATAGTTATTTAGTCTTCTTTCTTTCCTTCCTATTTACGGCTTCTTGTTTTGGTGGAGAACATTTTATTAATATTTACATCTAAATTTGGTTATTTAACTTTAAATTACTCCTTTCAACACTGACTATAGTCCTAGACACGTTAGTTGAACTATGACCTGAAGAAACAAAAGATTGATCTCGTCGGTGATGCGAGCGGAACAACGATGAGTTGCCCCGCCACCGAATTTTACTTACGTATCTCGATCTCTACAGTGGCGGTCTAGGACGGCGTAACAGATTTGTCTATGGTCTCGTGCGCCTGAGACTTTAATACCAAAGAACAAGAGCTATTTTGCAGTACATAATAACCGGAAGAGCTACTCTTCTGGCCTCTGTACTTAGTCCAAACGAAGCTTGGCATAACCCGGAGAACAGTCGACACGACCGACAGTAATAAAATAAAGTTTCACAATAAAACAGTTTGGCTCTCTGTCAACGCCGCGCCGAATAACTTAGTATTAACATACATTCAGCTTTAAACCCGCTAGAACGTTCCTATTAATGTTAGGGAGTATATTGCAATAAAAGGTAAAGTTAAAGTAAAGAAATTGATAATAATTTATTAAGGTTATTTGTTGTATTGCCTTATTAATTATTTGGTGAGCTCAATACGAACTGCAAGAGAGTAGACGGCATTAAAGACTTTGTCTTCATATCGCCTTACAAAATAAATTAACATAATCGTCAATCAATACATACTATAAAATAAAGTCGCTTCCCGCGTCTGTCCCAATGTATCATGAAAGGCATGAGTCTTTAAAATTAAACGAATTTTGATGCGGTTTTTTTAATAGAAATAGTGATTCAAGAGGAAGGTTTATAAGTATAATACGTGCTCAAGATTGTTATAGGTTAGGCAGTACGAAGTTCGCCGGGTCGACTAGTATTATTATAATTATATATAATACATACACTACCATAGTTTCATGCATGCTGTGTATACTATTTTTGGTTGCCAAAACAATATTGTATGTTGTATTTTAAATGCTGATTTGGTTGTTAAAGGTTGTTGCTATTCTGATATTATCATCTAAAGGAAAACAAGCATGTATTTGTAAACATTTAACATCTATAGATCAACATTTAAGTTTGGCTCTTTTGTTAAATTGTCTACCTACGCAGCTTATAACTGCTGTTTTTTGCCCTCGCATTAAAGTTGGCATCACACAAATACAACGGCTAGAATCTTAGGTCAGTTTTCCATAGCGGGTTCAGAAAGACAGCAAATAAATCTAAATTACTTACAATTCAATCTCTTCTTCCTGAAGTGCATTCAGGCACGTAATATATTGAACGGATACGCAATTGTCCGAAGACGAACGGAGTCAGCATTTTCTAGTGAACATTCCGCAAAATTACCCACATTAGTTATTTTTTTCTGGCTTCTTGTAATGTTACGCTACACAACCTTAATAGGTAATTATTAAACTTAAACCCCCTTACCATAAAAAAGTTAGACCGATCTAAAATCGCCAATTTGTATGACGAAATAGTGATTTAAACCTAGTCTAGTGATTTAGACCCGGTTTAACTCTTTTTGTGGTAGAGCCGTATCTAATTAACAAAATATATTGAGTAATGTTTAAAAGTTCAGCTTTGTCTTTGCGTCTTTGAATTATTAGTATCTAGATAGCTCAAACAGTCAAACATTGATTTCTTCATAGTACCTGAATTTTCAAAATAGAGGTAATAATGCGTTGTATAGGTAATTGTGTATAATATTTAATTAAAGGATTTTTACTTATTTGTTGTATTATTACAAACAATACAAACGTATTCAAACTCTGTTGGGCGATGCGGCTAAAAGCAAAAGTAAGTTTGAAGAGTCGCTCGGTAAACTTTGTGATAGCAAATGTTTTAAAATTTCAAACTTTGCAATAACTCTTCATTTGCCGGTCGCATTGCAAGAATAGCTTTATTTACGTTTGAATAATTAAAATAAATAGCCAAGTGTGATTCAACTCACAATCAATGTAGGCTTCCGTAGCAAGTAAAGTAAAAAGTAAAAAATGATTTAGTACAGTAAAGTAAAAAATGATTTATTCAATACAGGATACAAGATATCACTTATTGAAAGTCAATTAGACTAATCAAATTAATATTGATAAAGTATCCTAAGTAGCGTCTCTTTTACCAGTTGATAGCGAGACTTTTTTGCTTACCAACAAGAGGGCGTAAAGTTTTTTTTTTTTTTTTCTATGCGACATGAGTGAGTATCATAATTAATTTAGGATGTAATCAAAATTTCAATAGGAACTAAAATTTAAATATTTCCTGTAAAATACGTAGGCAGACGGACAGACACGTTAAGGGTATGACTAAAGGCTATAAAAGCAAAACTAAAAGGGTTTCTATTAAGTTTTGCAGTAAAATTAGTCGCGTGTAATAAAATTTATTAGTAACAAGTGAACACTAAGGCTAGCTTTGTAATTACTTGGTCTGACCGCGACACTACCTGAGTTGTCCGAAACGGCTGTTATCTGGTTATTTACCGGCGTAAAGTTCGGCCTAACGGTCGGGGTGTCAAGTGCCCACCTATTTCGGGTGTAAAAACATGTATCTATCTGTATGTTTAACATTTCGCGTAAATAGCGAAAAAACCTTTTTCAATTCGAACAAGTATGTCGTATATTTGTATCTGTATATTTAAAAAAGAAATTGTAAAATGCTTTTTAATTTTATTTAATAGTCGCAATAGTGGTCGTTATAACCGCGGCGACCAGTGGCCCCTTGTCACGTTGGTAATAAAAGCATAAACTCGGCTAAACGTGGGTCCGGCTCTTGAGCAACCTCTGCCTAACCCTTCGGGGAATAAAAGGCGTGAGCTTATGTTTTTTTATTTAAATAGATAATTAAGTAAATGCTGTGTTTATTAGATTGGTTGTTAATCATTGTAGATAATCGGCTCGCTGTATCTATTACGCTGAGATAATAAAAGGCTTGCAGCTTTGTTATCGCTTTTTCCAAAAAAAACTTGATTGGTATCATTAGATGTAAGAAATTCATCAATTTACCTGCTAGTTTGAAGAAAATGTCTTTAAAGCCCTTTGCCCGGCAGTAGGACAAATAATAGACAATAAAAAAAAAATAGAAATACGAGAAATTTTGCAGTTAAGAAATGGCTTTTCGTAAGTATTTTTGTTATAAGCATAAATAAAATGTGTTCCCTGTTTACAATTTCAAAAGGGCGATAGTCTGTTGTGCAACTTTTGGACTATGAATGAATCTGCATTTCCATGAATAAAAAAGTCAAAAATATATTCCTTTAGCATAGCATACATTCGTACCTGTTTGAATAAATCCGAGCTTGCATATTTTTTCGCAGCACTCAACTTATTTTGACAAAGCTAGAGTTGCCAAACTTTTCGTTTGACGTTTGCTCAGTTTCCATTTGAATTTGTAATAAGCGACGTGTATTATATATATCCCTAGGGCTGGCTGGGATACAACTAGCACTTTGTACACGTAGTAACTATCTCGTAAACTTTTTTGAATAAAAAAATGTTCCCATGGTTAATATTCAACAAAAAACATATCTTTATATCTGAAGTCTAAATAAATTCAGTAATACTGACTATATCCTAAAGCAAAATATGAAGAGAAGCGCATCTGCTGCCTCAATTGGATTGCAGCACGAAATATACGCCTCGACGTAAGTAGGCGTAACAAACTGGTTGAAATTGAACTGCATTTTCTAGAAATAACTTTTATCGAGTCTGGTTCGTATTATTATATGCATGCTTAGATTCTTAGGAATTAGCAATATATCTATTTAGCTGCCTTTAGGCGAAATTATTGTCCGTATGACCTCCCACAAGATATGGTCAGACGACCATTGTGAAGGTTGCGGGAGTACACTTGATGAAGGTAGTGGAAACCTGTAGACCCTACAAGTAGCTTGATGACACAACATGACTCTCCCTATAGTGTAGAGAGTGGCATGTTCCAGCACAAGCAATGGACGTCTTTCGTTTGAGATAATAATGATCGTCCGAAGACTGAAGCAATTTAATTGTAATGTCACAACAGAACAAAAAAAAAAGAGATAAATTGTAAAAAAGTAGAGTTTGTTACCCCTTTCTTCTCTACGCTGTAAAATAATTGTGAAAGGGAGTAGAATCATTTGACAGTGAAGGGCTCGTTTGGGGGCGTCTCCAGGCGATCATTGTCGTAAGGCAAGGCCAACATTGGTGGGCACCCTGAACTACCTCGCCTCTCGCAGTATAGGATACTTTACCAAATAAGGTATCAATACCAATAAGATTAGATAGTCTAATTGACTTTTAATAAGTGATATCTTGTATCCTTTTGACTTTTGACTACATCGCCTCTCCTATCGAGGCTTTTAACTATATTTTAAACGGGTTTTTTGAGTGCCTACATCAAACCGTGCGCACATTTTCCACGAACACATCAATAACATGAAGTTTTTGTATAAAACACAGTATATCAAAAGTTCACTCATACATGTTGATAGTATAAATAGAATTCAGCAAATATCTAGATAGATGATCGGGCAGTAAATCGTATAGTGCATTTCGACGAACTGGGCGTGTCAGCTGCACGCAACTTCGTAGAAACATTCTCGTGGAAAATTGCTTCGGCCGTGCATTAATTGCTACTATCTTATAAATTTAACGATCATACAAATGTACCCATGTACATGTACCTAAAGCATATTATACTAAGGATGTCAATAAAACTTTTCTTTTATTACTTTGTATGTATGTTGTGTATACCTCGAAAGATTGCTATAAAATTTGTCTCAGGCGCTTTTGCAGACAAAAAAGTAAAACCAAGCGTCCATCTAAAAGTTCTTGTTTTATCTTTTTTATCCTAGCTCATTAGCAAACATTTTTAGTCATATTTCCTCCCTATTAAACTATTATTTTATTATTCAGAACAAATAGTCGCCATTTGTTACTCTCCATCGGACCAGAGCGTTATTTAAAAGGCCTCATAAAAGAAAACTTTACTCGGTAAAAGAATGACTCTTTTAAAACCTTAAAAGCACAAGCGCAATTTACTTGTACAAAGATTATTTATTTATTCAACGTCCGGAGTAAAGTTCCTATTGTTTCGGGCGAATAAATGAGGAATATAAGTGAGTTAGCCGAGTTTTGCTATTTATCACCGGGTTAGTTGCGACGCGGCGTCGGTCGCTTGGTCGGGAAGTTAAATAGAAACATGGACATGTACTCCTTTGGAGCTTTCAGACGACTGGCAAGCGCACGATAGGGTGCCCGAGAAATTTTGCGAAATAATTAGGTCGCTTTTTGCGCGGTTGAGTTGGCATGATTTATGTAGAACGATTAATAATAGTAGTTGAGATTGATTTATTACAGTTAACGTTCCACTGACTTAAAAGTTTACTAAAAAAAAATAAAGGATAAAAGTACTAGACCAAACGACCGAATCCACTTTGATTACTTTTAACTCATAAATTTCTAGACAAGAAATTTCTGCATCAATTTCACATAGGTAAGTCAAACAGGCAGTTCCAATCCCTCCTGGGATCTAATACTTAACATTATTATTATAGGAACAACTTTATTTAAATTCATTACATTAGTTAAGCAAGGGAATCAGCGGGATAATTCAATAATCAACTTGAAAACCTGCCATCAATTAGACTTAGTAGCTGCTCGTAGACTTTTCTTATGGATAATTTGTTGTGACGTTCGAAGACGGCAACGACGACGTTGGGCGCTAATCTCAATTTCCTCAACAAAATAAGCATCAAAATTCAATTTCGTGTCGCGGGTGCTCGCAGTACAAGCACAGTAGCAGCATCAGACTCGGAAACCCTAACTAACCTGTTACCTAAGTGTGAAGTAGCGTATCCGAAACAATAACGACTTACAGACGCTATGGATTTGTATCCATTGGAAGGGAAATTTTAATAATATTCATCATAGCAATATTTGCCCCATCGGAAAATTTGGATCTCACGACTTATAATATTTACACTGCACGCAGAACCACAAAGGTAGTCAAGGTATACTGGTGCCAAAGTATGTAAGATTACTCTTTGCACTATAGTATTTTTTTCCATCTCAGTTCATTTCCAGTAGCAACATAAAATATTTGCTGCTAAGTGCTCAATAAACTCATTAATGCGCCGCAGCAACCAGGAAAATTGCTTTAATTACCTAATTCATGAGACCAATTTGCGGGAACCTTTGATAACTGGCAGGACGGCCAGGACTATGACACTAATGGCAGTGGGATTCAGCAGCCGTTTGATGATACGCTTTTAACTTCAGCTCAGGAAACGGCATGGCTGGCTTAACAACTGAACTGAAATGCAGCAAAGCAGAAAATATTACGAAACCTACAACAGCAAGTAAGAGTACTTCAATATGATCTTTAGTGGTTTATGAAAAGTTATCAGACGCGCCCTTCAAAATAAGACGACTTTGCAGCTTTGTGTGTTTTCGAGGTAAACTTATCATGAAGAAGTCGTAGAGCTATGCGTAGAACTAAATCAATCACAAAATTAAGTTCTCAGACTCAATCCTTACATATTTGTTATTGAGTTATTGATTTCGCATATTTAAAAACATAATTACATTCTGAATAATCGTTAGTTGTACAATTAGTAGATCGTGTTAAATAATAGTAATAGAGAGGGTCGGCAACACAGTTAAATAGGAAATAACTAAAATGTGGATGCTTACAAGGTCGTGAAGAAAAGAATGGAGTGACGATTTGAAAAGAGAAGGCAACACATACAAGAGCTCGAGGCCTAAATAGAAGATCATTTTAAAGTCTGATATTATTAACCGACTTCAAAAAAGGAGGTTATCAGTTTAACCTGTATGTACGTTTGTATGTATGTATGTTTGTCCACGATTATCTCGCTTTTAACAGAACCGATTTTGATGCGGTTTTCAGATAAGTATTTGTTACTTTCAGGAGAATGTTGTAGTACCTATTTTAACCGACTTCGAAAAAGAGGAAGTGCTCAGTTAATATGTGTCTTTTTATTGAAGGCGGGTTTCTGTTTTGTAAAAAAGTAATTATTCACTACTTTAATCTTAGCAAATAACAATTATTTAAATTTAATAAACTACTCATTCACTTAAAACCCATTTTAAATCTTCAATAACAAAAAACAAAAGAGATAACAAATTCCAACAAAGTGATAACAAACACATCCTTTTCCTTATCATAATAATATATGCCATCTTTTCCACAAAAACATCGTGAAACGCAACCACGGTATGAAATCGTTAAGGCTCTATGTCAGGCGGCGGGCCAGATTTATTTCGGTAAAATTTAAAAATACGCACATGAGCTCCGTTACTGACGATATAAAAAAAAATAGAACACCAAGAAAAATAAAGACAACACAAGGAAATTCATATAAAACAGAAAGATCTATAACTAAAAATAATTGATTGCTATGCAAACAATAAATTAAATAAGATACTGGGGTTTTTTTTAAAACACAAATAGCGAAAGTTCTTTTCTGCAATAATTTTTTTTTTTAAACAATAGCATTTATCATCAATATCAATACATAGTATAAAATGAAGTCGCTTCCCGCGTCTGTCCCTATGTATGTTTAAATCTTAAAAAATACGTAACGGATTTTGATGCGGTTTTTTTTTAATAAATAGAGTGATTCAAAAGGAAGGTTTATAAGTATAATACATACATGCACTAAATAGTAACAGGTTAAGCGGTACGGAGTTCGCCGGGTCGACTAGTTGATTTATATAGTTAAAGATTTCTTAATTGAAAATTAATTTTATGTTTTGTACAGTTGGTTCTGCACAATACATTAAAGTTTAGATGAAAAGTGAACTAGTATTACTCAGATACATTCTGTGTGTCTGAGTTGTGCATGCATTCCCTATTTTGCCAAAGTTTTAAAACTTCCTCCTAAATAAAATTCCCTGTACAAACTGCTTGCGCCATATTTTCGTTTTATGAAGACGTAGGCAGCCGCCAAACCGCGCCACTGATAAATGTTGCGAGGGGATCTTACTTCAATGTCTTTTTACTTGCAATCATATTTTGTTTCCTAGTTCGTTCAGCATTATAAAGCTGCTGCAGCAGCTACAGATTTAGCTGAGTAAACGAGCTAGTTTAAATCCATTTAGCTTTCATTTATAAGAATTGATAAATCTTGCAATCTTTTGAAGTTATAATTTAGGCGGTTACTATAGGTATGGCGAGAAGATTTTTAATTATTCTAGCGAAATTTTTTTTTTTTGTTTAAATGACTTTGCGTATGTAAAAAACTTTCTCATATTGCTTTATATCGTTTTTGAAAGACATATTTACCGATTTTGAGTATATTCAAAGATCTTGATTTTTTACCTTTTACCCCTTAGACAAAAAAACAGTAACTCTTTCTTCCAAAAACGTTGTATAACAATATCGCTCATGTGCTGCAAGAACGTGTTATTTCATAACTATACCGTTTTGGAGTAATTATACAGTAAAATCCGCCGCATCGTGCTCTACTTGCTGCAAAAACGCGATATTTCTAGCTCCAAAAATGACTGAGCAATGAGGGAAAAGGTCAGCAATCTCCGGTTTAGTGCCATCTCTTTTCGACCATATGTTTATTGCAAGAACGGTTTACATCAGTATCACCGCTTGCTTATAAAGAAAAATGCTGACCGATTGCGACAAGAGCGTAACAAGACATAGTGTCACGGTTTTGATGAAAAGGCAAACTCACTATAATTTTATTTCTGTACTAATTATATCTGCTAAAACGGAACATTTGTGTCTAAATCATTTTTGTTGTAAAAAATTTAATCGCAGGATATGGTTCTAATCAAGATGTACCGATGTTGCTGAAAAAAACAAAAAATTTCGTTGGTTAAGTTCAGATGTTCCGTTACAGCTGATAATGAAGGTACAAAATGTTTAGTTTTGACGTTGGTTGTCTCAAGTTATCACATTTTTGATGAAAAATAACAATTTTTCACAACGGATAGCTTACAATGTTGCAATATAGATGACAAAAAAATTGTCTAAATGCAACTTATTTTTTAGGTCTTGGAAGATTTTAAACTTTCTCCGAAGGTATGAACGTAGCGAAATATCTCTGCGCTTCTCAATGTGTCGCATCTGCCACTAAATCTTCGATCACGTATGCCTGGTAGTAGTTGTGATTAATCAGTGAACGACGCTATTTGGTGTTATGAGAAAAGTTCACTATGTGCAATGTTTATGACTATCCCTATGCATGTTTAGGAATAAATGAAGTATGCATGTTTAGGATACAGAAGTCCTAAACCATCCCTAGTTATTATCATCATCACCTCAGCCGAAAGACGCCCACTGCACATAGATCAGACGTCGTGGTCCACAGATCGCAATGCCGACTGATCCTTGCATACCAACCGCAACCTTGTGAGGGGTCTGCCTACTTTATGTAGTCTGGTGCGTGGTCGCAACTCGAGAACTTTTCAGCCTTTTGTGACCATCTGTTCTTCGACATTGTTAAGACGATGTGGTCATGTGTCGCGTGAATCGGATTATTAAGGGAAAGCAACTACGTTGACCACATACTCACTCTCTAGTCTCTACCTCCATAGTGTCAATGTCGATGGAATGACCGTGCCTATTGACATTAAGAATCGCTAACCCAACTAAGTATATGTATATGTTTTCTAAAAGTTAATTTACTGGAGTACTTTAAGTAAAAATATAATTGTTCTTTAAAAAAATTAAGTCCTCTATTGTATGCCTAAATATGAAGATAATCTCTATGTATGAAGATAATATTGAGGGCCGTAATTTACAATTTAATAGCAATTTAGGCTTTATTTTAAATGTTGTTTCAATTATAGTGGGATAAGTCACATTTTAAACGTGCTTATTCAAAGAATATTAAACTAATAGAATATGTGATTTTTACTGCAGTAACGTGTCTTAATTAAAATGATCCATACAATAATTTTATGGAGTGATATATTTATATCACAGATTATCAATAAAAACGTAACAATACTACTAAACTTGTAAAATGATTGGTGTTTATAACTTTTTTTTGTCAGCAAAAGCGGAACATATCTGTTTGTCTCGCAATATTTCTAAGTTTTTACAAGAATAACGCAACAAGGAAGTCCGTTTTTTAAATAGAAAATCATAACAATTAAAATACTTGGGTAAATAGTCTGAATGCAAGCTATAACGATAAACGGATAGTTTGTGAAGATACGTTATAAAGAACCGCATATTCCAAACATAATAATAAAAAAGTTACACGAATTTTAAACTTTCAAAAGCGTTTTCCCAAAAATTAGGTTTTTTGACTTATCACGTTCTTGTCGCAAATGAGCGATATGGAGAACGGTTTTTTACATACGCGAAGTAATTTCAAATTGATAAAAAATTATTTCGTCACAATAAATAAAAAACGCGAAAAATAAAATTTAGCGCCAACTCACATTTACCCCCTCAAATAAAACGCCTGCGATATGTTTGCCAAGAAAAGATGCGAGGACGTTGACGATGCTTAGCACAGCTAAAGTAGCGCCACCCACGAAAAAAAATTATATCACCAGATTTATTATTCTTCTTCTTCTTAACTAAGGCAAATTTCAAAAATGTGATACAATATTCCACTAGATAATGCAGCCTAGAATTTTTAGGGCACTGTTGTATAACTTTTAGGTTAGAGACCAAAGAAAGCTACAAAGTGTATAAACGACCACTTTTGGCAACAATCAGTAGCTCTCTTTGGTATTTAACCTAAGAGCTATACAACAGAGCCCTAAAAGTACTACACTGCATTTATCTAGAGGAATACTGTTTCACATTTTTGATATTTGCTTTAGTATAAAATATATTATTGTTTTCGCGGGTGGCGCTACTTTAGCTGTGCTATGCCTCTTAATAAAATATCTTGAGCTATAACATAATCAATAATCCAAAATGAAAAGGCTCTCATGCCGTTTCCTTAATTATATTTTTCTAAACGATGGTAGCTCTTACGAAAGTTAAGTGAACCTTTATAAAAAGAACCTAAGCGTACCGGACGAGAGCTAAATTATTTAGGTCACCACTCACTTCCTCCTGACTGCCACATCCTGAATTTAACGGACTCATGAGTAAGTAGGGCCAGAATAACTGTGCATTCATTAGCTTCAAATTCAATGGACATTAACAAATAGTTTATAATATAATAAAAAAACTACACTCAGCAACTATTATTTTTACTTTGTTTTTGACAAAATTAATTCTTATATAAGAAAATATTTTCGACTACGTAACCGTACAACCTTAATAACGTATTAAATTATCTTATTTTTTAAGTTTGGTTCAGTATAAATCTAGCCCCGTGCCACTTTATTTTCTACTCTAATTGAAAAGGCCAAGTAATACAAATAAGTATAATTATTTCTGATCGATTCTATGTTTTTAATTATTTAAATTTTCCTGCAGCGGAGTGTAACAAATAAAAACGGAAAACTTTGGAAGAGTTTCGGAAGCAACACCTAATCAGCTAAGTTTCATTTTACGACCAAAGGAAACTGTTTTACGGGGTTTTATCCTTACAAGAAAAGTTACCTGCTGCATCAGGCAAGCGTTAAAACTTTTTCAATTTCGACCTAATCGACGCAGATTCTATTACATTAGATGCATGTTATTATGTATTACGCTTTCACGCACTTTGTTATCTCTACTCTGATATAAAAGAAAGTAATCGTAAAAGTAAACGTTGTTTCAAATAATAATAATTTTATGATTTCTTTTTTACAAAAAAGCAACCCGCCATCAATAAACTGTCACATACAACAACTGTGCACTGCGCACTTCTTCACAAAAAACTTTATTTATTTATTTATTTACTTCTTATTTTTCGAAGTCGGTTAAAATAGGTACTAAAACCTTCTCCTGAATGTAACAAATACTTTTGTGAAAACCGCATCAATTTTGATTCAGCCAAACTCAGATTATCGCGGACAAACATACATACAGGCATATACAGGTCAAACTGATAAGCTCGTTTTTTGAAGTCTGTTAAAAAGAGTGGATATTATTAAGATAACAATTATATAGTAAAAATTTAAGTGATATTTTCAGTGTTAAGTAACAATCACGTTACTCTATCACTCCACACTGTCCGCAATACGCATTACAATAAAATGTTCCTTATTTGTTAAGTTAATCCGATATTGGGGCTAAACCTCTTAAAAGTTGGATATAAGCCAGCGCTGACCAGCGGGGCAGACGATCTCCACGGAAAACTAATCGAGTGGAGAGGCTGGAAACATTAATCCCGGTTCAGTTTAGTTATTTTCACTAACTGTTTTTGAGAACATTAAATAATGGTGCAAACCGGAACAGAGATCGGATCAAACGGAAATTACTCCAGATTTCTGTTTTTAAGTTCCGCGCGCAGGGTTTTTAAAAGTTAATTATACTTACTTTTAAATTGTTAATCCTTCTCTTCTATCTTCGCTTCGTATATTTTTAACCGACTTCAAAAAAGGAGGTTATCAGTTTGACCTGTATGTATGTATGTATGTTGTATGTATGTGTGTTTGTCCGCGTTTGATGCGGTTTTCACAAAGGTATTTGTTACAATCAGGAGAAGGTTTTAGTACCTATTTTAAGCGACTTCAGAAAAGAGGGAGTTCTCAGTTTTATGTATATGTAAATTTATTGAAGGCGGGTCACTTTTTTTAAAAAAGAAATTATTATATCTTGGTATCACGCACGAGTATGCCAAAACAGAAGTCGCCGCGAAGTTTTATTCGAAGTGGACTAACACCCGTATTCTAAGTCGTTTCCTCGAAGCTTCCTCCACTCGACTCAACCTTATTCGAGGAAATCCGTAGTTTTAGTCGTAAAAATGATGCCTCCACCTTACCTCCACTCAACGTCGTCCTCACTGGAGGTAAGGAAGCAACTGTCAAACTCAAGGTAGCCTCGACCCTACCTTAAGGACTTTTTTGTATGTTATTGTTTGGAAATAAATTGTAAACAAAACTTTTTTCGTGTTCTGCGATTTCGGATACTTTTCAAAATGGATTTCTTGGATTTTATTGAGTATGTTGAGGAGTTATATGACGAACCATACAACTACCCCGAGCGACGATACATACGCGATGCTGAAAATCCGTTGGAATTTTACGACAACGAGCAATTTCGGAAGAGGTTTCGTTTTTCAAAAGACACGGTGCGTCATGTTTTGGTTCCATTAGTATTTAATGGGCATCATAGAGAAAATAACAGAGGACTGCCAGTACCGCCAGCTATTCAGCTCCTGATAGCGCTTCGATTTTACGCTACGGGAAACTTCCAAGTAAGTACCAGTAATACCTACCTTCCTAACTGCGAACCTACAACACCAACACCCCAGCTCTGAAATTTTACCTGAACTGCCCGAGCTGTGTATTTAACTTTCCACATAGGCAGATACCAATTTCTACTTACCTATCGTACAGCCTACCTACAGTGTACCTACTTACCAGCCTTATTTTTATTGTTTCAGATTGTAGGTGGGGACTTGCATAAGTTGAGCCAGTCTGTAACATCTAAGATAGTGGCAACAATATCACGGACCTTAGCTTTAAAAGTAAGGCAATTTGTGAAGTTTCCGACAGAAGAAGAAAAAAGTGCAACTGCCACAAAATTTTATAGAATTGCTGGGTTCCCTGGTGTCAGAGGCGCAATAGACTGCACTCACATACCAATTAAAAACCCAAACCGAGAAAATGGAGAGGCTTTTCGGAACCGCCATGGCATCTTTTCCATAAATACCCAATTGGTATGTGGGCCTGACATAAAACTGTATGATGTTGTTGTACGCTGGCCTGGATCTGTACATGATTCGAGAATATTTGCCAACAGTCGCTGTCACATGCAGTTTGAAGAAGGAACACTTACCGGTTTGCTGATAGGGGACAGTGGATATGCACAAACCTCCCACATGTTTACCCCAATTATATATCCACAAACAGAACCGGAACAAAGGTATAACAGGGCCCAAATATCAACCCGGAATGTTGTGGAACGGGCTATAGGGGTGTGGAAGAGAAGGTTTGCATGTCTTAGCAGAAAGCTGCAAAATAATTTACCTAATACTTGCAATATTATTGTTGCTTGTGCAGTACTGCATAACATTTGTATAGATGCAAATGAACAAGAGCCTGAAGTCATCCTGAGCGCTTCACCCAACATCAATGGCTTGGCAGACACTGCACGAGGCAGTCTTATAAGGGCTGCTTTCATAAGAAGGCATTTTATGTAAATTTGGATAATTTGTATATGTTTATTTATTGTTAAAAAAGAGATTTAAATTTATAAATAAAAATATTTTATTTAAGATATATGTTTGTTGCCAAGAAATAAATAATTTATTCATGTTATGTTCCACCTATAAACAAACAAATTGAGTTGATAAGAAATTTACTAGCATTAGTTAATATGATTACTGCAAAAAAAAATATTTTTGTCGATACCTAAGTTGATTTCATAACAAATTTTATTAAATTAAAAACATTTAAATTTATAAAATATTTTCTTTATTTTCATTTTCAGATAAAAATCTTCGTTTTTTTATTTTTATTAATTCGAGAGCCTCTTCCGCTGCCTCCACCTCCAATCTGGCCTTCTGAATTAAAATGTGCTCTTTAATGTTTTTTAATTTTTGTTCTCTTATTTTGAGTTGGTGAAGTTCGTCTTCTTGTTGAATTTTTTTATCATAAAGTGTTTTCCGCAATTCAAACTCATTTCTTATTACGGTTGCCCGGATGTTTTTAGCTCCTGAAAATGTGTTATTATATATATTAGTTAATGGATATTAAAGATAAGACATTGCAGCAATTTTATTATGAATAAGTACCTATAGAGCACTAAAATAATACCTTGGTTGGTGCTCACACCAATTACTCCATCTTGTGCATCACTCTGTGGAACAGTTGTAGCAGGAACAATAACTTCTTCTTCTGAAAAACAAAAACATCTAAGTAATATAATATTTTGATCAGTACATATTTTGTAATTTGATGTAAATTAATAATATATTTTTATGTTAAAATGTGTTTGTTACTATTCAATTCATCATTCATATTATT
Organism: Euspilapteryx auroguttella; assembly: GCA_951802225.1. Lineage (NCBI taxonomy): Eukaryota > Metazoa > Arthropoda > Insecta > Lepidoptera > Gracillariidae > Euspilapteryx > Euspilapteryx auroguttella. The sequence goes on along the minus strand of OX637658.1, from coordinate 7,305,856 downwards.
GTTTATATAAAAGGCAAACCTGGCTGACTGTCTGATATATATATCAAAGCACAGCCGAAACTACCGGGCATAGATTTTGGTGTTAAAAAGAAATCTGTGTTAGTGAAACTGCGGAGCAGCAACTAGTATTACTATTAAATCAAAACTGTTATGCTCCTGGGGAAGAGAGTGGCTACTTTAAACAGGATGATAGTATGTTTTACCTGCTTGCGTAGGTTCCTGAATAAAGGAGGTGACTGCACTTGATGTGCTCGGGCCAGCAACACTCTCTAAAACAAAAACAAAAATATTTTATTAAAAAGCATGTAGGTACCAATATGAACTAATAATTAGTGAGAATATTTAACTCACCTTCAGTTGGTGGAACATAGTCACTGTCAATGACAAACTGCAATTCTGTATCAGTTTGGTCCAGCAGGGCTTCCTCAATCAAAACTTGGTTTGTTTCCTGCTCATCATTGTCATATGACCCTCCTCCAGTCTTCATACGCTCTTTTTTTTCTTTGCAAAGAGCCGTCTTCTTTCTTGTTTTTAAATTATCCCAGCATTTCTTTAACTGGGCTTCAGTTCTCTATAAAAACAATTGCAAAAATTAGTATTTGTTTGCAAAAGTAGCAAGCACTTTTAAAAAAATTAATTTAGGCAAGTATATGTTGCAAACCTTTGAATTGGTCTCAATGGAATTGAATTCCACCACCAGTTGGGACCAGGCCAATTTTTTTGCGTTCTGATTCCCTGCAGTAGTTGTGGTTGTTGAGTTAAGTTTATATTTTATTATCAACTCCTGCAGGCAAATCTTCTCTGTGTCACTGAAAAACTGTCTTCCGGACATTGCCAAGCACAAACACACAGTAACAAGTAAAAGAGTCAAGTATCTCAAAAGTTTCACTAAACACTACAAAAGAGTCAAATATCTCGAAAAAACAGTCTTTGATCACTGATGTCTGTCTTAGCGGCTGTGGTGGTTTGCGGAGGAGTATAGGTACTCAACTCAACGCGTTAGAGAAAAACTAGGAAAATCTAAAATTACGAAAGAAAGAAAACTGAAAAGTTTGCAAACAAACCGCCATACACAAACAAACTGAATACTGACATACTGACTGTTTTAAGTCAAGTGACTGATTGAATTGATAGCAAGAACTGTCAGATTCGTTTTGAACTTGCTACAAAAAAAAAATGTCTCTGGATTATGACGTCATGTATGACGATATTACCGTCCTCCACTCGAACTCATCCTCGAATAAGGAACCTCATCTTTTCCTTAAGTGAATCAAAAATTACAACTAAGAATACCACCTCCAAAAAGTTCCTCCAGTCTTACAAAAGGTATCCTCCAATAAGGTGTGAGTCAAGGAAGCTTGGAGGAAACGACTTAGAATACGGGTGTAAGACCACAAGGCATTATTTCTTTTTTATTTTAAATGGTAAAAAATCCTTCCTCCTTCTTATTTGATTTCTTAAAAGAATTGTACATATGTGTAGGTAAGTAACTTTTAAGTTTAGAATTGGAACATGAATCGAATCCAAAGAAACACTAATTAGGTAGTAGCTTCGTTAAATTAAAATTTCAATCTATGGTTGAGAAAAGTAATTTCTTGTAGTATATTTAACGGTTATTTTTACCGTCCCCAAATTTCATAATCCTACTAGATGGCGTTGATGTCGCAAATAAAGAAAATTAATTAATATCTGAAGAACTACACCAAATTTCGACTAGATGTTCTGTTTCCCGCAGTTAAAATTAAATAATAAACGAATAATGATTTGTTTTATATTTTTCTTTATTAAATTTTAACATGTTGTCCACAGTTCATAGTATCTAATTGGGTGGTCATTGCGAGAGCTAGAGTGCAAACGTGTGCGTGATTACGTCACAGAAGTCAGTCTGTATGAGTGCAAGCTTCCGCTAGGATCCATTCATGATTTTTACGCACATAATTCCATCTCTCTCTATTCTCTCTTTCTTACGCTGTCATTTGAAATTGGTGCCCTGCCCACGCGTAGGTATCAAACCTATTTTGTTGGTATCGTTTGATTGCAGTCTGAGACAGTTTAGTTTTATTTTTGTCGAAATTAATAATGTACAATTTATTAAGTTATTCCTAGTTTTAAATATGATAAAACTACTGTTTGTGCGGTGGACTAATAACTATCTTATTGAGAATTGTGATAAGAGAAGAGAATTATGGCGTAAAAGTCCCGGAATTATAATTCATTTTGCATAACGTAAGATTCGTTCGTTATTTTTGCCACATTTATCATCATCATATTATCATGGTCAGTGTAATATTGGTGAAAAATAAACAGAATACCTACTTTATGAATTACATTTCGTGCCATTATTTGTGTTCAAAAGAGGTCGAAATGGTTGAGTTTTGAGGTTATTCAATCAATTGAATTTGCTTCACTTGAGGCTTAGGCACCTATGCTTGGTGACATTCACCTAGTGTTTTTTCAATAAATAATTTTGCTCCCAATATAAGTAGATAGGTTATACTGGTCTCATATCTATCATAGATTTCTTTGAAACTAGGTAGGGTACCTACCTACCTACCTACAGGACAGATTACAGTTCTTTATCACCTAATAAATCAGAACTATACCTGCCTTGTCTTGTACTATACCTAAATAAACACCTATTCAAATTATTTTATATCAGCGACTTCATCGGACAGTCCATTCAAGCATTTAGGTAATATGTAGATAATGACCAGTATCCACCAATTATATTTAGCTACCTATCTAGTATCCACCAGTTATATTTAGTTATCTGACTGCTCCGTGGCTCAGTTGGCAGTTGGGACTGAGTAAGCGTGTGCATCCGGGTTGGATTCCCGGGCGGGGCGAACATTGATATAATGAATATTGATGTTTGTTCCCGGTCTGGGTGTGATGTTCATCTCTGTGTATGTTTCGGGCACCCTAGATACAGGTTTCTCCAAGTTAGGGGCTCTGAGTGTGATGTGTTATTAAAAAAGAAAAACTATAGTAAAAAAATAAATGTGTTTTTCTATGTTTTCAGATATAATTGAGGATAACCAAACTATTTCAAGGAACGCTTAGATGGAATATCAATTGTAATGTGCAATAAAATTTTAAATATGATCAAACTAAGTAAATACCAGGATATAATTGAAAAAATAAAGTATTTTGTTACTGTAAGTTACTTGTGTTTATTTAAAACAATATAAAATACCAAATACTACATCATATAGTCTTGAGCAAACCGAAGAGCAGCGTCCCTAACTTTATAACCAAACTTGTTCCTCAAGTTAATTTGTGCTTATTTAGAAGAATATAAGTTACTAAATACAAAGGTAGGTACATCATAAGTATAGTCTTGAGCAAACCAAAGAACAGCGTCCCTAACTTTATAACCAAACCTGTTTCTCAAGTTACTTGTGCTTATTTAGAAGAATATAAATTACTAATCATAGGTAGGTACATCATAAATATAGTCTTGAGCATACCAAACAGCAGCGTTCCTAACTTTATAACCAAACTTGTTCCTCAAGTAACTTGTGCTTATTTAGAAGAATATAAGTTACTAAATACAAAGGTAGGTACATCATAAGTATAGTCTTGAGCAAACCAAAGAACAGCGTCACTAACTTTATAACCAAACTTGTTTCTCAAGTTACTTGTGCTTATTTAGAAGAATATAAATTACTAATACATAGGTAGGTACATCATAAGTATAGTCTTGAGCAAACCAAAGAGCAGCAGATTGTACCTATCTGATTGCCCGCTTGGTAGAGAAGTATAGACTGGATAGAACTAATTACTTATACATTATGGAAGTAACTAATTCAGACCGTTTACTTATAGGTGGGTATGGATAATAGCGACTACAATTTTTATAGGATGAGGATGAGGAGAATTATGAGGGAAGTCAAAGTAATAAATAATACATACTTATACTATTAGGTGCGCTTAGTGATTATTTTCAAAAATATGCTATACTATATAGGTATGTATTGTCTCAACCACCACCAACTTGAAAAGCCCTTTGATCAACAGTGAAAGTCTTTCAGCTTATGGTTTCGTGCGGCCTATACTTACTTTATTACCAAAGATCAAGAGCCATATTGCAATACAGAAAAACCGAAAGTGTTACGCCTACCTAGACCGCCCGCCACTGTACAGTCACGGACTAGGAGGCCGTAACAGATTTGTCTATGGTTTCGTCAGCCCTAGACTGTATTACCAAAGAACAAGAGCTATTTTGCAATACAGAAAAACCGGAAGTGTTACGCCGATCGTGTCCGCCACTGTACAGTGGCGGACTAGGAAGCCGTAACAGATTTGTCTATGGTTTCGTCAGACCTAGACTGTATTACCAAAGAACAAGAGCTATTTTGCATTACAGAAAAACCGGAACCGGAACCGTGTTACGCCGACCGTGTCCGCCACTGTACGTAGGTTTAAGAATTCGTTTTGTCTACTTTTTGTTGAGAATTAAAAAAAAAAAACATTTAATTGAGAATTTTTAGGTATGTAGGTACAGTGGCGGACACGATCGGCGTAACGCTTCCGTTTTTTCTGTATTGCATAATAGCTCTTGTTCTTTGGTGATACAGTCTAGGGCTGACGAAATCATAGACAAATCTGTTACGGCCTCCTAGTCCGTGACTGTACAGTACAGAGCACATCAGGCTAAACAATTTGATTACAGTAGGTATGGCTCCTAAGCCATGACGAAATTTTTCGCTTATAGGTAATTTTGCATGAATGAATTGAAATGATTCAAATCGTTGGTCGACGACCAAAAGGTGGAATGTTCATATTTTTTTTTGTAAATTAAAAAAATTGTTACTAAATGTTGTTACTGTAATAATAAAGGGTACGCTAAAAGTGCAAATTTTATTCTAATTGCCTCCATGGTTCAGTTGGCATGGCAGTAATGTCAACTGTGTCGCGGTAGCACCGTGTTTCTCGGTCTGGGTGAATTTGTTTATCTTTGTATGTGTTTCGGGCACCCTAGATAGTCTAGATACAGGTTCCACCTAGTAAGGGGCTCTGGGTGTGAACCGTCATTTCTTTCACTTGCAATTAGGTTGTTTATGAATATTTTGGTATCTTATGATCGTGTAGGCATTTTAGATTTTGTTACTATGGCTTTACTAACAACACCGCTCAAGTCGATTTTTGGCGGTTTTGACATTTTGATGCCATTGGATAGATCTTTTTTTCGCGCGTCTTTTAAACTCATCTGATTGGTTAGTTGTTTAACAAGAAATGCCGTTATTTTAAATTATACTGACACCGCTCAAGTCGATTGGTCTTGAAACACCGCCCAAGTCTGTCAAATCGCTACGGAAAACAGCACGCGCCGACACTGTGCTCCATTATTTAGTGATATTGTGTGATTTTTTAGCTGAATAAACCTGAAAAGTTTGTGAATAGCTACCTTAATGGTAAGTATGTTTTTGTATTTAATAACTAATATTGATGTTTCATTGAGTAATATTAAAGTTTTTCAGTTCTAAAATAAGGTCTTGGACTTAAGCGGTGTTTGGAGATTAAAACTACCGACTTGAGCGGTGTTTTTGTATATGTTTGCAGACGGACGATACAGATTTCTGGCTTTTATAATGAGTTTCTTAAGAGATTGAGAATAATGTTAAAATCTATAGTTAAAAAAAGGTGTACCTTGCATAAACTAAGGATAAAAATCATCTAAAAACAAGTACACAGATGTCGAAAATATTGATTTATCTGTCTAATCTTCAGTGCATTGAATGAATTTAGTTGGTGCTTCAGAGCCAACTCTAAAAATATATGAAAGGTGTCATTCCTTCTTGGTTCTTTTTAAAAATATATGTGTGGCCTAGTAACGAATCTATAGATATCATAAAATGTGACTAAGGGAACATTTGAAGATCGGACAGAAGGGGCCAGGGGGTCATCATAAGGGCTGAGAAAGCTGCCAGAGCCGTTGTCGCTGGTAATAGCGCTGAAACTCAATGTGGGCACGAGGGAGGGCGCTGGGGATCCGTAAGGGCTCCGAAGAGACTATGCAGAACCAATCGGGCTTCAATGCGGAGGCAGGGTTCTATGTGGGCTTGAGAGAACCTACTGGTCCGAAAGGTGCTTCTCTTAGGGTCTGCACGGGCTCTAAAGCACCCACCAGCAAAGCAATAAAGGCTTCGACGAACGAAAAACCCACATAACTATATCAATCTGGTAACTGCGCAGGAGGTCTGTGTGGGCTCTAGGGAGCCGCTAAAGGTCTCCGCGGGCGGAGTCCTTTTTGAGCCGTTAAGTACCTTGGCCTTGGCCCTGGCTTCAGCCCTTTTCTGATGAATTCGGATGGCTGCAATAAATGAGGGGAAATGTACAATGGCTCCTAGCACGCGAGCTAAGTGCAGGCATTCCTCCACCCCCACAACTGGAGAAAAAGAAGGATAATAATAGGATCACCAACCTGCTTACCAAGCGTGGCGATTAAGGCAAAACTTCCCCTTTGAAATGTTTGTCCTTGTGGCAATCTGAGGGGGAGGCTTATGCCCAATATTGGAAGGGTTCCGGCTGAGATGATGATAAAAATAGACTGAGCTATTTTTTTATAATTTCTTTGTAAGTATTGACAAACCCACCTATTAGTGGGTGCTAGTAACAAATCGTTAACTAACTACTGCAAGTCTAAAATATATACACAATTTTTGGTCCAAAATACATGGTTTAAGTCTCTGTAGAGTTATAATTAAAGTAAAAACGGCTTTTATGATATTAAATAGTTTTTCGTTCATAATAAAAAAAAACTTGTTTTCCTATCAACACCGCTTAAGTCCACATTTTTTACCGATGAACACCGCCCAAGTCATTTTTAAAGCACATACATAAAAACACAATTTAGGTGTCATTTTCGGATTCATTATTCTTTTATAATCACTTTAGTGAAAAAAAAACATAATTTCGACAGTTATTAGCTAAATAATGAAGTTTTTATTGCCTCCTGAAAAGTTAAGAAAAATAACTTGGGCGGTGTTGTTAGTAAAGCCACGTAATGTATCTGTTTCGTTACGTTACGTTATTATTTATTACGTTATTTCATTAGCTGTGGTTTTTTTTTAAGTACCTAAAGAGACGTTCACCCCGTAATGAAAAAAAATAAAACAAATTCAAATCATAATTTATTCAATATAGGATAGGTACCTTCAAGGTAACTTTAATCGAAATTTTAGTAAACTAGAATTGATAAAAAAAAATGTATCCTATACTGCATGAGGCGAGGTGGTTCAGGGGAACACCATGCGGCTCTAGGCAAGCAAATGTGAAACAGTCCACAGAAGAGCCAGAATGAACCCTGTCGCGGCATGCCGCTGATCCGCAAATCCAACGATGGAGTCACCAGGAGACTCCCCCAAACGAGCTCACCTCAGTCAAGTGATTCTACTCCCTTTCGCAAAGATTTTACAGCGTAGAGAAGAAAGGGGTAACAAACTCTACTTTTCAATATATTTTTTTGCAAAAATACAATGAACATACATTTTAAAGAAGGTTGTTTCTGACAGTGACAAGGCGGTAATACATCAAAGGAATGATAAATCTCTCCATTACTAGGTAGATATGGTGAGCCGAATCACTCCTTTGATTGATTACCACTTGTCACCCAGCATATTAAACAGAAAAAAATATTTTATGGATGACGTCAATCAATACTGTATTGACAAAACTTCTCCAATATTCAGTATTTGACAGAATAAAAAAACAATATTATAACAAATTAACAACGTTGATTGTATAATTTTTATGTCGCAGTTTAATAACTTCTTCTTTCTTACTGGTGTTTCCTTTCTTATCTTTGTTAGGTACTTTTTCTTTGGAAAATCTGAACATGTTTGCATGTACTTGAAGATCTTCCTAGTTTCGGTGACAGGTAGCTTCTGATGCTGCGCTGTACTCTGTTAGTATACCTGTTTAAAATAGAAATACATTGGTAAGTCTGCAATAAAATAGCAAAATTATACTTAAAAATTACTTAAATTAACTTTGTCTATTCATCTCATGCTTTTTTTAAATCCTTTCATTTGATACCCATATTGTAGAATAGCAAATAACTAGGCCGCCATATTAAAATATTTCGACGTGAGTTAAAGAATTATCTTTATGTAGTTTTGTCGTTGGACCGTCTTCATATTAGTGATAATATTAGACAGGTTTTAAAAATCACAAGGTCTGTTTGTTTGTCTAAAACAGCAAATTTAATTTAAAAAAATTAATATGATGTTACGAAAAAGTTTTTTTTTTGTTTTGTAATTTTTTCCCAGCAGTGGGACACAGTCATAGACTATTAAAAAAAATCAAAAATAAACTTATGCACGTTTTAAACTTAGCCGGCGACAAATTTAATTTTATTTTTTAAAACGGTATATTGTTTATAATAAAAAAAATACATAGGCATGTTTTAAACTTAGCCGACGACTGTTGATAAATAGGTTGAGAGCAGAAGCTTTGTAGCAGAAGTATTGTATGCGGTTTTCTGGGATCTTATTTTCTTATAAGGTTATTAGTACAGTGGCGGTCTAGGACGGCGTAACAGACTGATTATGGTCTCGTGTGACCTGACTGTAATACTAAAGATAATACCTAAGAACAAGAGCTATTTTGCAATACAGAAAAACCGCAAGTGTTGCACCGTCTTAGAACGCCACTGTACTAAATTGTAATTAGTTTTAGGTAAATTTTATATTTACTATATTGTTCATTATTATACTCATAAACCTTCCTGTTGAATCACTCTATCTATTAAAAAAAACCGCATCAAAAAAGCATTACAAAGAGAGCTTGGCTTTGTAAGAAAATTTATTCCTTCACTACTGAAATGTATAAAAGTGAGGTATATTAAAATTTTGTGTTATCAGTCTAAGTGCGTATTCATGTACAAAGATGGTTGCCAGCGCTGGCAACAAGCGCTGGCAACTATAGCTGGAAAACCAGCATTCTACTAAACAGCCAGTCAGTTTCTATACATTTAAAAACCAGCGCTGACAAGTTCCTGAGGTTGTGTATTAACACTTTCCGGGACACTCCGCCTGTCAACGTAATCTTGTAGGCGTGTAAATTGACAGTACGGCTGTGGGCGGTCGACTTTAGGTGCTCCTAGCGGACAGACCGACGACAGCCGTTTTAGTTTTATACAGTCAGTATGGAGCACGTGATCAGGTGTCGTATCGCACACATTTCTGTGTTAGTAGGTGTCATAACAAACAGTACAAGGCTTTATATTGTCATCATACAGCTATGATAGGTATTTATATGACAGGCCGCCCCTGTAGCCGTTAAAACGCCATACAAAAATTTGAACTGGGAGTCACAACACACTCAACATAGTTGGTTTGGTGGATTTTTTTCTTACTATTGAAAAACTTATGTGATATGACGTAACGGCCATGGATGTATGAAAATTTTATATGAGATTTCGAGGTGTCATATCTCAAGATTGAACTGTATCCCGGAATGTGTTAATACTCTTTGCTAGAGCCATCCAGCCTGCATCAACCAGCTTTCTTAACGTTGAGGTTACAAGTACTTAGAAGCGCTGGTAGCAAGCGCTGGCTACCAGCGTTGTATGTGAATACGCCCAGGGACAACCATTATATACTATGGTATGGAGCCCCTCGGTATCTACTGGTACACATCTGTACCGTAGTTTCATGCATTTAATTTAGATGGCATGAGCAATATAATAATGGGAACTTGATGTAAATATGTATGTGCTTATTGAATCTGAAACCTCATCTCTGACAAATTTCCACATATTTCAAGGATAGTGGGTAGTTTTGGGAGATCTAAGTAGGTATGTTGTTTGTTTTTTCCTTACTAGACAAATGTAAGTAGGTGCCTCACTTTTGATGTAGGTACCTAGTTTATGATTTAGTAAGCGCAAATTATATTTCTACACTACTGTACAAAGGCTGCATTGCTTTGAAATTTCAAATTTCAGTGTCACCAAAAGATGAGCCGTGAACTTACCTTCCTTCTACACCATTTTGTCTCTTGAATGCAGACCTAGATCGGTTTTTGTTGACTCTCGGCCCGGAATATCTGTGTTTGAGATACAAAATTTTTTTTGACTCCATTTTGAATTTTGTTTTGAATCCAATTTGTAGTTTTTCTAAGTCCTTTTCTGTGATCTGACCTGAATAACAAAAAAACAGAACAAATTAAACGCAGCGATGTTCAAAATGATAAATAGTTTATCTTTGCAATTCGAATCCATTTAATAATGCCAGATGCAACAAAAAGCCGTGAAGTCAATCAAAACAAAAGAGTCGGTGCAGTGTTGCTAACTCGAATTTTTAAAGGGAGCTAAATCATATCTTAAAAAGAGCTAGTTTTTTTTAGAAAAGGGAGCTGCTGACTACCATTTAAGTACCTACATTTTAGCTATGAAAACAAATATTTTAATCCTTATTTGCGTCATCTTACTATGGTCATTATAAACTACTCATGCGGTGACAAATGTTCCGAACCAAAGCGAGACGCCAACTTACCACTAGCTCTGAATTAGTTACTTCCTTCACTATTCATGAGGTAATAATATTTATATTATGTACTCCTTATTTTAGCTATAAAATTGTAAGAGCTAAAGATCTAAACCCAAATTTTTTAGAGCTAACTAAGACGATTTAGAGCTATATCCAGCTCTAAAACATCGAGTTGTCAACACTGAGGAGGTGAGTAAAAACGCGGCATTTTTTTTTTCAAGAATCGTTCGTAAACTAAATCCGTGATGTGTAATTTACTTACTACTTGACATTATGTTATTTATTTTTTAGAAAAACCACGTTATTTCACTTGATTTATATTTAAAATATCTAAATAAACATACATTAAGAATATGATTGTATAAGTCTTGTAAATTACTAAAATCACAATGTTGCTAAACAATCAGAGCCAAACAAGAACACAAGCTTTTGAACGTCCCTAACTTTATGAATGAAATTACCTACACGAGCGTACAGAATCTATAGCGATAGTGTAAATACTTCGCTTTTAGCGTACGAGAGATGTCGCTAATGTGGCAAAAACATGAAAAATTTGCATGTTGGGAAAACCATGATATTTTCGATAAATTATTCATAAAATTTGTATATGACTATGTTCTCGCAAAGAGCAAGGTGTCTAGTATTTTTTTATCCAAAGTTCAAGTAATTTAACAGACTTGTCATGAATTGCGCTCCTCATAACTTAGCCCAATTTTTAGCTGAATTTGTATGGAGCTTGTGCCACCTTAATGTAGATACACGATCAAAAACTCAACAGGAGCAACTACATGTAAAGTACAGCGATACTAGATGACAAGCTATGTGATGCATTAACTGGAACACATTACACATCACAGAGATATAATAAAATCATGCCCGACACCACATGAAAGCTAAGTTGAAATCAAAACCTTTTATTAATATTATGCTGGTACTTCTGAATATTATATAAAATATGTCGTCATACCTATCTTAATACTCGTAATCTGGTCTGAGCTCTAAACAAACAACTTTGGTTGTTTAAGAAAACTCAAAATCATCTAAAACAGATCTTGCACAACCAAATGGACGTTTTGGCCAAATCCCAAAAAAAGCCAAGGACATTTAGATGTAAGATAAGACATAATAAACTTAAATAATAATTTGCTGACTTTAGGTAGGCTAAGACTACAATTTACTCTCTAAAAAAATATAGTAAAACGGTAGCAAGGTAGTTATTTTTTGTTGATAGTTTAATTGGTTTAATTGTAATAAAGAGTCTAATATTTAAAATATATGTCGTATGTTCGGGATTTTGCGAAAATACAATTCAATAATATAAGGATTTTTGCTAAACGAAACTGCTTTTTCTCTGGATGATTGGAAAAAAAAACTTTTATCAATTTTTTTTATTTTAATTTTATCAAATTTTAGCAAAAAACTAATTATCAAATCTACCTACGACATATAATACTAAGACTGTCACAATAATGGCGTTTTTAACCGACGAAAAAACAAAAAGGAGGAGGTTCTCAATTCGTCGCGTATATTTTTTTTTTTTTTTTTTTTTTTTTTTTTATGTATGATCACGCATAACTTTTTACTGCGTGGACCGTTTTTGATAATTCTTTTTTTAATCGACAGGGTATACCTTGAAGTTGGTCCCATAAAAATTTGGAAATAAAATTCCCACCCTAAAGGTGGGAAAATAGGGGTGACTTTTTGGTCGGCGGGTCGATTTATCCACTCACAGGTTGCATTTCCGTGTTACATTATAACTTTTGATACCTACTTACAATATCTTTGGAAATGAAATAAAATCAGCCAAAAGACGTCCACTGCTGGACATAGGCCTCCCTCACAAATCGCCTCACCGACCGGTCGTGATCGAACCTCATCCTGTTAGTCCCTCAACCTTCACCAGGTTGTGTGGCCACCTTGTGGGGTGCGACCACCCGGTGAAGTATGATTAGCTGGGGTAAAAATAAATTAGCCCAAAAAAAACTGAAAAGCAAAAAATAAAAACTTTTTATAAAAAAATTAAACCGCCGAAAAAACTGAAAAGCATTAAATAATAGGGAAACATTTTCTATTAGGCCTTAATTTACTCACTTCTTAAAGTAATTTTGGATTACCAAGAAATTTTGAGTCGGTGCCACAGAATCAACGAATAAAGATCACTAAATTACCCACAAAGAAATAACCGAAAAACGTATGCCGCTGCGCATCGCGCTTTACATAGATAATGAATTTGCTTGTGTGGTGTGGCGCCGACTTAAAATTTCTTGGTAACCAAAATTACTTTAAGAAGTGAGTAAATTAAGGCCTAATAGAAAATGTTTCCCTATTATTTAATGCTTTTCAGTTTTTTCGGCGGTTTAATTTTTTTATAAAAAGTTTTTATATTAAAATATAAACTGACTAAGGAGACAACGATACCGGAATGTTATTAAATTCAGCCTCTCTTACCTGAAACAAATTAAATTTATGAATTAGAACAGCCTCTCACTTGGAGATAATTAAATAAAAGACGTATCAAAATATCTATAACAGCTTTACAGGTCCATTTTAACCCATGAAACAAAAACATGAATAAAAATTAAAAATATTTACAAAAAAACGACTGTCGTTTCGACAGGGTGACTATCGATATTATTAAGACGATATGGTCATTATCGCTTTGGATTGGATTATAATGGAAAGCAACTGCGCTGACCACATACCCCCCCCCCCACTCTAGTCTGATCTAACGCCTGATCGACACGTCTGCGAGTAGATACAGACTAGAGATGCAGGGCCTTCGGCAACGTTCCTTCCGCTGTACGGAAACTATGGTGGCAACATTTTATCATTTTATGTACCACGAGCTATCCCGGCTTACTTCGTTAAGCCATAGAATATAGATACCTACTTCTTAAGACTTGGCTCTATAGACTATGTTCTTTTGACTCCCCAGAATGGGCGAATAAAAAACAAACAACAACATCAAACCACCTGTCAAAATATGTAAACAACGGAAAAAAAAATATTGCACTTTGGGTTACATTATTTGAGTTTAAGTAAGGATCCCAAATTTTTTTGAAAATCTTATATAGCCTATGTCACTCGGGGATAGTGTAGCTTCCTACCGGTGAAAGAATTTTTTAAATCGGTTCAGTATTTCCGGAGCCTATTCGTTACAAACAAACAAACAAACAATTCTTTCCTCTTTATAATATTGGTATAGACAAATAGTGATCGAACACCGATTCCCAGATGTGGTAGTCTTACGCGTTATATCAATAATCAGTGAATAGCATCAGTATTGTTTAAGTGCTACAACAACTTCCGAATTTTCGCGTGCCGCAAGTGTACGTAATTCTTGTACAGTGGCGGACACGGTCGGCGTAACACTTCCGGTTTTTCTGTTTTGCAAAATAGCTCTTATTCTTTGGTAATACAGTCTAGAGCTGACGAAACCATAGACAAATCTGTTACGGCCTCCTAGTCCGCCACTGTACCTACAAAAAGGTATTACTAGGTTTAAGCTCCGCACTAAACGTTGTACTTAGGTGGATGCAACTAAGGCATTTTGCGTTTCACAAGAAGTATGGAGTTCCCCCGTGGTTCACTCCCCGTTTCATGTTCCTAAATGCATATTCACCGTAAGCTAAAGGGAATTTTAAATAGGCGAGGCCGCCTTCCCTCTTAGACAGTAAGGAGGACAGTCGGAATGGAATAGTTCGGACTTTGCCATTAAAACTTAGAGTTGGAAGTAGGAAACGGATAATGGAGATATTTTACGGCGAGTTTTGCGTTTTGCGGCTTTGACTTTATTAGAGAGAACTGGCGAGAGGAAATCTCTGTTTGCGAACAATCTTTATCTTATAGAGTCACTTTAATATGCTTTTATCCAAGAGTTGGAAGCAAACGTATGTCTGTTTCAATATAAATTATGTAAATTTGTTTTCGGTAAGTAAGATATTATCGTGCTCTATATCATCATCATCATCATTTCAGCCGTAGGACGTCCACTGCTGGACATAGGCCTCCCTCAAGGCTCTTGAGTATCGTGCTCTATATCCGTGGATATAATTTCTAGTGCTTTTGGATAATAGCATAAATCTTAACAATAATCTTTACAAATCAAACCCTATTGTTAGCTAGTCAAGCTCATCGCACGTGATTAAGACAGAAAGGCCCCCAAAACGTCTTCATTGAAAATAATGAAGTGTTCGCCGCCATTTACAAATTTGTCAGCGAGCAAAAAGCCTTCTGTCCCTCCCAGTTATTAATGGGTTGGATAAAACTGAGACGAGATAAAATAAAATTGTAATAATGCTTCTTTCACGAGATTACTGACCGGCATCGGTACGGGGCTTGACTCTACAAGAAACCCTTAGGGGTTTCTTCCTATTGAGGTTACAGTGAGCGTATAGGTAGTAGTTAAATATGTCGCTGTAGATTGTGGCGAACTTGTACCTAACGTACAAATGCCAAACTTCCAAAATACTGCTTAAGTATGTACGGAAATCGAAGTAGGGTTTTACTAGAAGATTTTTTAAAAAGCGGAGCGATTATGGGAATACGTCTCCACAATATTTATCCTTGTGGTGATCTGTGAGAGAGGTCTTAGACCAAAAGTGGCATCTTTTTGGCTGAGAAAAAGAATGTATTTTCTGATTCGCACCCACTGTTATTCCTAAATAAATTATATTTTGTAATAGGGGGAGGCTTTGGCCAGCAGTGGGACACAAAATAGGCTATATAAAAAATATAAATACTATGTGCTCTACCATAGTTTTTTTTTTTTAATCTTTTATATCTAAAAAAATAAACAATCAACACTAGCCGGTGAACTAACTACTAAAGTAAAAATAAAACAACTCAAACAAACTGATGTTAAAACGTTTCGTTTTCCACAATGTTGAAACGGGAGCCAAATTACGCACTTTTTTGTCCTCTCCGCCCGTAGGGTTGATGTCTCAAGGCTCGTTATCACCATTTTTGCATGCGTTGGGAAGTGTGTTAGGTGAATCGAAATCGAATTTACTTGACAATAATGTTCGAGATAAGTTGCAAATCGACTTTCCTACATAGAATGAGATTTATAAAGTTATATTTGATTCGGAGTTTCTACATACATTACAACGCTATAGAAATATGTGAACTCAAATTAACAAATTCAATTCAAATTATTTATTGCATTCACATTAACAACTCAACTTCAACTCCCACTAACTGCAGATCATCAATGGTTTAGGATGGATTCATTTTCGATTATTGGGTTGGACGCAATGCGCTTACATATTTAAAATACGCATTTACATATTTATAAACAACTAGCTTATAAAACAGTATGTTCACATTTTAATAAACGTTAGCTATGCAAAATAACATGTAACGTTGATCATTCATTAAAGCTATGAAAACGGAATGAAGCGGCCAGGCCAGACAAAAGACACAGAGATTGCTGGGGACTTTTTGAATACAAAATGGAAAGAAAAAAACTGAACATGTATGTATTGTATTCGGAAAAAATTTTTTTGTAGCTTCAAAGGAATGGGCCTTGAATGGGCCTTCAAATGTCACATATTTCCATGTCATCTTTTGTTTGTACCAACGTATTGGAAGAGTGAAAACACTCGTACTGTAACAACACATACCACATCGAAATGGGTTTCTTCCCTCAGAAAGCTGTACGGCCTAATTACCAACGCGGACCCAGTGCGGATTGCAAACTTAAATGGAAGACTACCTGAAGACAAATATTTTTATAATTTCGGTTCGTATCTCAAGATAAAAAACAATCAAGCTTAAGGCCATCACCAGTGGCTTGGAAAATGACACAAAAACGTAGTAATTATACTCTATAGTGCGAGTGTCGCCTTAATTACGCTTGCATACATTGGCAAATAAAGTTACATTTAACGACTGCATATCTGTTAAAATCTCTGCCCTTTACTAAAAAATATATAAAAGACGAGAGATTCCACAAATCCGGAACCGGCTGAGTTTTTTGCACAAGTGCAGCGTTTGTTGAATTTCGTTTAACAGACAGTTTTTAAAACCTTTGAAGCGTTGATCGAGCCCAATTTGCGCTAAAAATCGTACGTCAACTATTTATTGACCATTCTGATTTATTCGTTCTTTTATTTACCAAAGACATAAATTGTACCCAAAAATCTGCAGAAGCTTGAAAAGGGCAGTATTCACAGTCAAAATTCAAACTAACAGCAATCGATGAAAATTGGAAAACTCACAGGAACTAACTTCCGACTTTTTTTTACTTGTTTTGCGGTTGCTCCTTTGTATACATAGAGATGGGCAGTCGGTAAATAATACATAACGATATTGTGACTGATAATGAAGGTTTCAAAACAAATTAAGAACATAGTTTTTATATTAAATAAGTTTAATAATGTATTACGTAATAAATTTAGGAACAGCTTCGTTTAGCATTTGTTGTTAGTTTTATAGCGTATATAAAAGTAAACGTGGCTCGTAAGTAACTCGGCTAAACGCGGGTCCGGCTCTTTAGCTGGTGCCTCAGCCTAACCCTTCGGGGAATAAAAGGCGTGAGATTATGTTATGTTATGAAAGTAATCGGGCCACACGACCGAATAAAAATTGCGTAAGTGAAATTTTGAATTAAAAAAAAATATTGCGTGCACTATGCGTTAATGACGCCCTAGATAATCTTGCTTATATTTTTTAAGGCTCTGTTGTGTTCTGAAACTAAAAGTGGCAGATATCTTCTAAAGTTAAGAGAACTCCTTACAAAAAAATTAAAACTTAAAATACATAAAAGTTTCCATTTAGTATAAAATACATTATATTATTATTAAGTAATTATTTTTCAACTGACTTCTTCCCATCTCTAGTTGTAATTCCTCTAAAACAGCTCGTTCTGTAAAGTTCAGATTTTAACTTTGCCGTTAGCGCCCTCTACCTGCACTGAAAGCTTTAAACTGGAATGTTTAATGTTTTGTTCGTGTTTGGTGTTTGCTTTGCATTGTTGGTTTAGTAAATGTTTTTTTTTTTTTTTTTCATTCAATAATTGCCTTTATCGTGAATTGCTTGTAATTTAGGTCAGAATGCTTATAAAAGCTAGATAGGTGTTTCCATTTAATAAACAATACCTACTAAAACAGTAATAATAGTTCAATGACTAAAACTATGTACTTTGTGGAACTGTTTGTTCCACTTTACGTTTAATAATTAAAACTAGGTCAAATACATTAATTTTCAAAAGTAAATTCTTTTTTGCAATTTACTGCTGTCTTTTGCTATGAATTGGTAAAATTCCGTTCCGACAAAAAACTTAACTGTAGGCGTGAACATTCCGATTATTAACTACAATTTATTTAAAGTTTTATTTTTTAATCAATATATATAAAACTCTTCCGTTACTGACTGACTGACTGACTGACTGACTGACTGACCGACTGACTGACTGACTGACAGACAACGCAGAGCCGAAACTACTGGGCGTAGCGGGCTGAAATTTTGCATGTAGGTTCCTTGGGGAGTGTAGGTGAGCACTAAGAAAGGATTTCCAGAAATTCCCACGGGAACAGGAAAAAACGGGATTTTAGTGTTTATGAGAAATCTGCGCGGGTGAAACCGCGGGGCAGCGTCTAGTACTTATCTAAAACAGAATCAGCAATTAAAAGCAGACAAAATTACGAAGTTCCGTTTCACGTTTCAAAAGAAACACACTCAAAAAATGTCAATTTTTAAAAAAAATTTCGTATTTCCATAAAACATATTATTATTAAAATTATTAGTAGTAACGAAAAATAGTTTCAGTTGTGCACACATATGAGTATGTAACCGACAATTGATTTACTATTGTTTTTTTTTTTAATTTCATCGCATCTGCGTAAATATAAAGTTTATGCAGAAGCATGCGTTTTCATATAGGTAATGTTTATTTCTTTTTCACGAAAAACTTTCGTTATCGATGAGGCAGAGCTTTAGAGGATATTTCTGAAGAGCAGTCTATTAAAAGGGCAAGTCAGTCGTATAAGGTGGTCAAGCTAGCTGCGGTGTTGATTTCCTCCATTGCTAGCCGAGAAGGACACCAGTGAGGTATTGGTGGGTCCCCCACATAACCCGGCGCGACAGCTCCTCGGGCACTCGTTAGGAGTTTTCCCATGTAAATAAAAAAGCTAGCGGAAACAGAGGCGGATGGAGGAGGCTCTACCAACAACAGCTCTATTATCAGCTCAGACAAAAGAAGAGGTCTATTAAAACATTTTTTATAACCATTAGTATTTTTTATATCGTTTGCCATGCTTGCCGTGCGCCAAACATACAACAACAACGCTACTTTAGCTGTGCTATGCCTCTTAAGTAAACGTCGTTTCAGGTGTCAATACAATAGTGACACTAGTTATACTAGTTAGAAACCCAGCTAGCACACTAGTGAAAATTGCCTCTTTTTAATTAGTTAAAAGCATTATTCACATACAATTAAGGTTAATTTTAATTTAGACAAATAACAAGCAGTAAGCATTCCTGTTGCACGTAGTAGGTACTTATTCATTCCATGGTTAACAGTTAGTAGTATGTTGTGATCGCACAGACTGAAATGCCTCCAGCAACTATGCTCTTAAGTTTGGTAAATATTAACGTCGATGCTTCTAGCGATCACGTGCAAAGTGGATTCTATATACAGGCGGTTTGAGCAAAGCGTAAATAAGTAAAATGGCGGTTTTGTTCACCGCATTTAATACAAAACAGTGTCTAAATCTTGATAAAAATCAGCTCCCCAAATCATTGGTTCGATCTGATTGTAAAAATCAATTACTTTTTTGTCGAGCCCAAACCATGTTTTTAGGGTTTTTTTTAGATATATGTTATGTCACGTGAAATAAATAACAACTACGTGAAAAAATTATATCTATTTGGTAGTAAGATTTGATAATTAGGTTTTCAATTATACTAGGTTTTTAGCAAAAAAACTGCTTTATGTCAGGATGATTGAAAAAAAAGTAATGCTTATATCAAATTATCCGGGTTTTCGCAAAATCCCTAGTTTTTTTTGCAAAAAAACCTAATTATCAAATCATACTACGACATCTATAGCAATGAGAAGTTTATAGCGATGACATAAGACAAAAACAGTTTGATTTACTAGTATAACATCAATACATAGTTTAAAATAAAGTCGCTTCCCGCGTCTGTCCTCTGTATGCTTATATCTTTAAAACTATGCAACGGATTATGATGCGGTTTATTTTAAAAGATAGAGTCATTCAAGAGGAATGTTTATATGTATAAATCATGCACAACATAGTAATAGGTAAGGCGGTACGAAGTTCGCCGGGTCGACTAGTAGACTATAAAATTGGTAAAACTTCATGATGAAAATTCCCTAGATTCCGTACATTTCCAAGTCACAATGGATGCAAATTCCGCGAGCGTGTGATGGATCGCGGCCCGCGGCTCAAGAGGAGATGGGTTTGCACTTGCACTTGCTTAGCTTTAAAATAAATAAAACTTCGCTCGAAGCGTGAAGCATTTTATCTAGGTACTGCCTGTGGTACTGCTTAAATTTTCCAGACCAATCTACCGACCTTACTTTATGCACCTTGATTAAAAAAATATAGACACAAGCAGGACTAGTAATACTATATATAAAGGCAGGATGTCCTACTCTTTATTTTGATAAAAAATACTCTACTAATGACCTTCGCAAGAGGTTTTTTTAAACTCCGCTGCCTTTCGCGACTATTCGCGTCTGCTAAAGAATTTTTAATTAATGTAAAATATTTTTTTCCACAACTAGGTCTAGGTACCTACGTAACTGCTCTCTTTGAAAGCGGACAGGTGTCATTATCCCGTTAAGCATCATCCCCTGAAGGAAATTGCGTTGGCTTCACGACAAAAGGGTTTGTCTTTAAGAGAAAATTAGAGAGAAGGCTAAGATTTTTGGCAGCAAACGACTTTCATTCACCTCTTATTAACTTTAATTAATATTAAGGTTTAAAATTCTATAAAGTAAAATCTACGTTTAAATTACTAGACGACATTATTATACCTGAATACCAAATAGTAAAATATTAGGGTAATGTTTGAATAGTTAGAGATCCAGTTTATTGGAGCGATAACGTCGAATCGAATAAGATCAAAATGTTACTGAACCTGTATTATTTCGATGTTTTGTTTTATTTGTATTTATTGCCAAAAATAAAGATTTTTTTAATTTCTTTCATTTGTCTATCAATATATATAAAACTCTTCCGTTACTGACTGACTGACTGACTGACTGACAGACAACGCAGAGCCGAAACTACTGGGCGTAGCGGGCTGAAATTTTGCATGTAGGTTCCTTAGGGAGTGTAGGTGAGCACTAAGAAGGGATTTTCCGAAATTCCCACGGGAACGGGAATTTTGTGTTTATGAGAAATCTGCGCGGGAACAACCGCGGGGCAGCCTCTAGTCCTTTTATAA
Source organism: Euspilapteryx auroguttella (assembly GCA_951802225.1). NCBI lineage: Eukaryota > Metazoa > Arthropoda > Insecta > Lepidoptera > Gracillariidae > Euspilapteryx > Euspilapteryx auroguttella. The sequence continues at coordinate 7,284,944 of OX637658.1, read as the reverse complement.
AGATAGTAGAGGCTGCCCCGCGGTTTCACTCGCGCACATTTCTCATAAATACAAAAATTAGTTTTTTTTTCCGTTCCCGTGGGAATTTCGGGAAATCCCTTCTTAGTGCTCACCTGCACTCCCTAAGGAACCTACATGCAAAATTTCAGCCCGCTTCACCCAGTAGTTTCGGCTCTGCGTTGTCTGTCAGTCAGTCAGTCAGTAACGGAAGAGTTTTATATATATTGACTAGAAAAACTAGACTTAATCTGCGCGAGTAAAACCGCGGGGCAGCCCCGCGGTTTCACTCGCGCAGATTTCTCATAAACACAAAAATCCTGTTTTTTCCCGTTCCCATGGGAATTTCGGGAAATCCTTTCTTAGTGCTCACCTACACTCCCTAAGGAACCTACAAGCAAAATTTCAGCCCGCTACGCCCAGTAGTTTCGGCTCTGCGTTGTCTGTCAGTCAGTCAGTCAGTAACGGAAGAGTTTTATATATATTCATAACCTATGGTCATGGCTAACTACTAACCATTACTAACTTAAAATGTCGTGCCGAAACGGGATAGAATATACAATACTTAGGTAGCTGGCGAGTC